>JBAMHW010000023.1:9445967-9462366 GCA_037177495.1 Rhadinocentrus ornatus
GTTATCCACAGAGTGCAGCTAGAAGAGAAAGTAAAGTCTCTTCTAGCTTTAGGATACCTATAAAGATAAAGAACAAACAAAGGGAGATAAAACAAAATGAGGAGAAGAGCAACACCTGAACTAATACAGTGTGAGCTGATATCAGCAGCATGATATGAATTATTTAGGGACTATGCAGATTAATTATTATCAGAAATTCAGCACTTATTACAACAAATCATTTAACTTTCTGGACCTCCCGATGAAAATAGTTCCGCCTTGTGTCGATACTTTAGTTCTTTCAATTGTGACATATTTATTATCAGTGGATTGAACTTAATTTCAAGATCGTGATGATATCACTGTCAACATTTTATCTCATAAACTGAATGCACCAGATCCCAGAATTGTTTTGTTGGTTGGTAGAGATGGTAAATGATCTACCATTACTTTTAAATTAATTAAATGAAACAGAAGAGACTTTTCTGTCCTTAAGGTCATAATGAATAATGAATAAGTCAGTCTAATTATTACAACTCCTACTGTTGGTACATTTGAGTCAGATTTAATACCTTTTAACAATATCTGACCCTGAAAAAGGTCTGTCTTATGATTGTTATTGAATTACTTCATTCAGTGCATTAACTAGAAAATAAGGGAGTGTATCCAAAAGATATCCAACCTGTTATGAGAAACAGAGAAGTTCACATGGTTTATTGCATAGCAAAACATATATTGAACCTTTCAGTATCAGTGTAACATAGCAATAAATTATTATTGGCCAAGCTTAACGTCATGAAACACATGCTCCTCAGTTTCACACACAGCAGCAGCACCAGGTTCATGTAGGTACGGAAGTCATTCAGTCTTCTGTAGCTGATTGTAAGTCGAATCTTAGTAATACCTACACCAAGTAGATACTATTCTATTGTATATTAAGCTACAAACTTAATCTGGAATCTATTCTAATTGTATTGTTGTTGTCTTTACTGTAGCAGAGAACGAGAAACAATATCTAAGTAAAAAAAGGGGAAGCAAAGGTTACACTGAAGGGAGTGAGGAGGTTGAGGAAAAAATAGGTATGGGAGCTGCTGATTAAGTAGGGGCACACCAAGATGGTTTGCACATAGGGCCCAGAATTTAATACAACGCCCTCTTTCGGTCACTACCCACAGCTGGTGACCATAGGTGAGGGTAGGAACGTAGATTGACCGGTAAACCGAGAGCTTTGCCTTTTGGCTGAGCTCCCTCTTACCCACGACAGACCGATGCAGCGAAAAACTATTCAGATTTACTACCAACAATGCGGACCAAGCTCTGACAACAGTTGTACTATTATAATATTTAAAAAAAATTTAAATGTGTTTGGGACCACAATGAAAAGCTTTGTTTTCTCAGGATTAGCTATTTGTGACTTGAGAACTCACTTCGTAGCTACAACTCTAACATTTAAGCTGACCTGTTGTCTAATGCTGGTAAATATTCTTAAGAAGACAAGCTTGTGTGCAAAAAAAGAGGTAATTATGCATCACTGCACGCTAGACTCAGCAGCCACATAAATCTATGGCTATGCTTCAAACACAACGCAATGAGTAATCAAAGATAGAGAAAGAAAAGTGGTGTTTGGAGGGAGGGGGGATGAGAAGACGCCACAAGTGCGCGTGCTTACATGTCTGTGACTGTGTAAGTGAATCAGAGGGCAGTTTGTCATGTTGCTGCTTCAGAGCCCTGATCCAAGCTGACAGATGAAGCTAAGCGCAGCTAAAGAGCACATATAAGAGAGGGGATGAGAGAGATGAGGAGAGGGGGAGGCAGTCAGGAGATAAGGGGAGACAAACAGACACAAAAAAGGATAGGACACAGAGCATGGGAGATGAGGAAGAAGGGATGGGCAAAAAAAGTGGGAAATGAAGGGATGTGGCAATAGTCAAGTTAGAGCGCCATTTAAAACAGAAACATAAGAGGAAAACAACAAGGAGGCTTGATGGAAAGAGAGAGAGTGAATCTGAGCGAAGTAGAAACTCTGGAAGAGGCAGGAAGTATTGTTACCTCGTAAAAGATACTGCTTAATTGGTATTTTATCAAAAAGAAAAAACCTTCGTTTTCATTTTTAATGCTATTGCTCTATGAATCTATACCTCCTCATCCCTCCCTTTCAATGTGTCTCACTTCCTCTCCAATCTTAAAGACTTGTTTATGAATCAACTTTATGTTTTTTGTTGTTGTTGTTGTTCTCTTCAGCACCATTTTTTCATAATATTCCATATTATAATAGAACTTTTTAAAGTAACAAGGGGGAATAATTTCAGTTGTTCCCTAAAGTCATCAGGGAGGCAAATGGGGGAAATATTTCATGTGATGTAAATTACAGAAAGAAAGATATTATAAAAAGATTTAAGTGAAAGAAAGTGAGTCAGAAGCACATAAACACAAAACAAATACAACATTTTGCTCATAAACACGGGAAGAAACGTGCTGAATAAAAGATATTCTGTATTAGAAGGTAATAAAAATGCTTCTAGTGGCTTAAATCCAATCAAACCTTTCATTGTTCTTGCTTCCATTTTAATGTTGGGAGTAGCATCACTTTAGTAGCAGTAAAATTGAGGGAAAGTGCTTCTGTGAAATTAGTGTGATGCCTTGTCTCTCAGGATAAGAAAAGAGACAGAAAACTAAAGTTTAATGAAATGGTGGCAGTTGAATGCAGATAGATCAAAAAGGAGGTGTTTGTTTTGAGATAAAATACCAAAAAAAAAGGATAAAAGATTTACCATCTAGTAGATTTATGCCTCCGCAAACCCAGCGAGGTGCAGGTGACATCAATCTGCCAATTTTCCTCATTAACAGGAGTTGTTCCTTATCTGCGTTGTGGGTGGAGGATGTTTGCTACATACTGTATATTAGACACCTGTGAAAAATGTTTATTTTGTTATATAAAGGTATAAAAGAAATGTATTTGACTGGATTTTGCTCAAATTCCTCTCAAGCAGTTATTAATCTTTTAAAAATGCATATGTATTGCTAACTGTTTTATATCTCAATGTTTTTGCCAGAAATGAACAATTTTGACTATAAAATGTCTTGAGTATAACTCTGTAAATCATTATTTGAGGTTCTAAAATGTAAAGTTTTTGCTTTATATAACTTTCAACAATAGTAGAAATTCCCAGGAGAGGATTTTTGCCTGTTGTCAGGGCGCTTCTAGGACCCAGCAAGCTGCTAAAGGCTAAGCTACGGGGCCAGCTGGTGCAACTGCTGGTAATGAGACCTCTACTGGATGGCCAGTGCTGCTCTGTGGCTGATGGTTCAGACTGCGGGTCGCTCGGTATACAGCTGCAGCCCAGTTAGACTACTTAGGGACACCCCTTGAGAAATGGGATTGCAAACAAGAGTGGAAGTGAGAAAAATCTAAATATCAACAAAGGAAACAATAAAGATTTCAGGCTTGTGTCCTTAAACTACTTGTGGTTGTCACAGTAAAATCTCCAAATAAACTGAGGCCACCTCCTTATTTATGTTTTTCTCCACTTAGCTCTAGCTAACATTTCATGCTTGATTCTCATTTAACCAGTTTACCTGCCATGAATTGTAAAGCTCAAAAAGACCCGAGGAAAATGCTTGTTGAACAAAGACCATAGAAGTTGTTAACCTTACTCTTTAAAGCCTTATGTGGTCATAAAGATTCAAAGCAAAAATTTACATGAATGCCTTGATTTTAATAGCTTAGGACTTGTTATATATTAGTATGTATTTGTTCACATAACTGAACAATTAAATTGAAAAATTAGATCTTAAACTAAAAGATTCTATGATAACTATTTTAGACCATGACACAAGATGTTCTTATTAAAGGCTCTAAAATTGCACAACAGTTATCTTTTATTTTATTGACACTCCACATGTACCATACATCATCAAGTGTTGCTACACTTTTGGGATGTTGGAAAGCTGAGTTCAAAATCCATCCTGCATAGTGTTTTGTTCAGTCCTTTGTCTTTTATACTTACTTATTTAGGATTGCTTAGTGTTAGAATTAATATAACATTAAATTAAATATATAATGTGGATAGAAAAGCATAATTAGTGCTTAAACATTTGTGTATTTATGGGTTGTGATTAGGGCTACACGATATCAGTAAAAGATGCGATAACACTGTTGAAACTTGTGATGACGATATGACCTGCAATAAATGAAATAAATAAAACTGCTGCTTTGATTGTTTCCCCACATGAAGCTGCACTGGCAAAACTCTCAAGGACATACGTCTGCTGAACTTTATAGTTTTTGCTATAATAACGCTAGCGGCGTGTTTTAGCTAACGCTAGATTCTTGTTACTCGTCTTCTTAATAAAAAATAATTTAGTCAGCAACACGATCATGTCCTATGGTGTCCTTCAGCCTAAAGACTAGAAATAAAATAGAAAATTAACAGCCTTTGTAAAAGTTTTAAGATGTTTCTTCACCAACTTTTGTTTTATATTCCAGTGTTTATTGTCAAAAGCCATTTCTGTCAGATGAAGCAGAGTTTTAGACATAAATGGACCGATGACTAATCTGAAAAACAGAATTACTTTGATAACAGCAGATAAGATGTCTTTATCAGAACGGTGGACCACTGTCTAGTCAGTCCAGATATCCACAGCGCCGTCCTTGAATGACGCACACAGAGCATGACGGCTCAGCAGCGTTTGCAATAGCACCACAATACTTCCTTAAAATATGCAAATAGCTACTACGACTTAATGCAGTTTAGACAGTTGTTGCGATATGTTTATTGCAAAGGCTAGTATTGCGATGAAGGTAAATTTTCGAGATATTGTGCAGCCCTAGTTGTGATCTCTGTCATCTGCAGAATTTCAAATTAATAGCAATGGCGTGTTTGCACATTTTCTAGTTAGAATGGGATGAATGTGTCCTGGATTGTGGTTTTGGACTTTTTCCTTTTGTTTTTGTGTTTTTTTTGTGTCTTATCTCATAGCTAACTTTAATATTGGTGCAGTTTGGTCTTTAGTGCATTTCTGTTGGCTTTTCTTACTGTGTTTTCTTTTTCCATCACCCATTTCCTGTTTCTTTTGCTGGTCATAATCTTTTTGTCACTTATCATCACCAAATATTTCATATACCTTCTTCTATTTGTAAGTTGCTTGTTTCTTCTTTGTACTATTAATTGCTCCCAAATTGTTCATTACATGATCCTCCTGCCTATATTACACATCTGTGTAGTTTGGATATATGTTGTATTTGTTGCCTTTGCAGCACTGTTATTAATAAGCTCATCAAAGTTCCTTAATGAGTTACTCGACCTTCCTCTCATGTCTTCATTTGGTTTTATTTAAAACCCCAGTGTGTCTGGTCCTTCATACACATCTTCAACCCAACAGCACAGGAGATCTGCTCAGCCATCACAGTTCCAGTGTGGGTTCCAATGACGTTATTCACCAATTATTATCTGCAACACAGTCACCTGTATGACTGGTATTAAGTTACATCATTAGTAAAGTCAACCACTGAATGTTTTCATATAAAACGCGAATGCAATTTTTTCAATATTAGCAAACTAATTCTTGAATTGCATTTAGTGAGTTTTAGAGTCCCAGACTTTAACAGTTCATCCTCAAGCCCAAGTGAATGTTTGCAAGCAGAAAACCTAAAAGAAAACATAAAGAATTGCTCCTAAGATATTTATGAGGACAGGAAGAATGAACGACTAGAAAACATAAAGCCTCCAGCCACAGCTGATGGCTTGAAAATGGATGTAACATAATGGGCAAGAAAACAAAGGTCGAGTAAGTGTAAGGAAAATGTGGATGAAAATGGAAAAAGTCAAGCTGGACAGGGTGACAGATTAGAGTCACTTATGGGACCATCCCAATATATTAACTCTCAGTCATTTGAAAGGAAAAGCCAAGATCCCATTTACAGTTTAGTATGCACATATTTGTATGTGTCTTTCTAAATGTGTGTCTAATTTAATGACAAATAAGGAACAAGAACTGGCAGTGAAAATTGCTTATCCATTAGAGTATTATACTGCATTGACAGGGTGCACTCTCTGTACAGTGGGTGTTTGTGTGTCAACCCTGTGAAGAAAATACATATTGCACAGAGCTTTAATGTATATGTACACAGCTAAACATTGAGTAACATGAAGGGAACATCATTACATGTGTGAATGTGTACTATGAGATAAACACAGGTTGACTGATGGCTCCAGTGCTTGTTGTGCTGCATTGAAAAGCTTTTTGTGGTGTTGCTATCTGATGTATTACAGTGCATTGCATCAACATAATTGGACTGCGTCAGATGGAGTTGTTTAGTCTTAAACATGTAAGCAACACAGCAACAATGATCAGAGACATTTAGTTTAGTCTTTGGAAATTAAAGGCAAGAATACAGGAAGATATACCTCATACAGTTGTTATTGGTATTTTTTCAAAGTGCCTCAGCCAGGTGTGGTGCTTTAGGCTGCTCCATTTTTACCTCACCAGGATCTCCAGAAAATATGTTAAGTAGAGTAACAACTTTATTTTTTCTTCTTTTATTGCTGAAAGCATAAAACACATTTGTGTGCTGGAAGAAGTTAACACACTGCGCTGAGCTTCATGGTTGATTCACAGCATCCTTAGAGGGTTTAACTGTGAAATATGTGAGATGTCATAAAAGTGTAACTTAGATAAATAGATATTGGGAAAAAGAGATTCCATTTAGATAAAATCCAGCCCTGTTATTAATATTATTTCAGACTTGATATCTGTGCTACCAGGGACATCAGCATTTAAAAAAAGAAAAAAAGAAAAAAGAAATATTAAGTAGAATTGAGACTTTTTCAGAGAAATTATTATTGTTATTAATCCCACTGTCATATTGTATTACATCACATTCTGTTTAGTCAAACATATTGAATGATGCACAATTGGCAGCACCCTCTAGGTGTAAATAGTGAAGTAAGCAAGGCTGAAAATATTTAAATTCCTGGTCTTGTTTGTTTGTTTTCTTCTCCAATTTTGGCTCGCCACATCAGATTTTCTTGCATTTGCTTGCCAAGAAAACTGGTTGGGCTATCAATAAGACCTGCACTGTATGTACAACAATAATTTATACCTTTATACTGATAATTGAGGAGGAAAAAAATTGTTGTTCGAAAATACCTGTTTTTGTGTGGTACAGGCCTTAGTTATACACTGCATCAGCCTCAGAATGAAGATATACATCCTTCAAGGCATACTCTAGTGTCCTGAGACTGTCCGTTCCTTAAATGTGACCCAATGGGTCATATGCTTATGGAAATAGATACAACCTATAATTATGTTTAAAGAATATGCAACCTCTGTTGATTCTGAAAGCAATTGCATGTGAAGTTTAACAATGGTGGATATGAGTGGGATGGTTGCATTGTAAAAAGAGTGTATTTTAGCCTTTATCATGATTATTTACTAACCCTGTCAATGCAGTAAAATACTCTAATGGATAAGCAAGATTATTTACTAAGCCTAACCAAGTGATATTACTACCTAAACCCAACTATAAGTTTTGTTGTAACATATTTAAATGTAACAATGGCAATCAGCAAAATTATTTACCAGCTTGTTATTTTATGGCTTGTTTAAGGAAAGACTTGAGGATGACGAGTTCTCCAACTTGGAAATACTTGTTACCAAGTTGCATTTTGTAATATAAAATTAGTTATTTAGCCCCCACCACTTGTAGAAGCAGAATTGTACAGTACACAGTTATAGGTGATTTTTAACATTGATATTTATGGTTGTTTTCTTTAGGTGACCTTGGATTCCCTGTCAGATCCATCCATTACATGTTCTTTCTCACTGGGAGACCATCATCAGGCAGAGGGCAAACATGAGTCAGTGCAGTAGTCCACAAAGCAAAATGTTATGATGCACTTGCTGCAGACATTTTTTATTTACAGTTTTTGATGATGCTACGTCAGAACAGGGATTAAATGTACCCTGCTACAGTTCCATCAGATGTCTTAAACTTATTTGATCAACAGAAGTACTTTTATGTTAGTGTCACACCAGTCTCATAATAGAGATGCACATTACTATTTTGCATCAGGTAATATTGTATGAAATAATGTCATAAAATTCACTATGTTTTCTTGCTTCTCCTATGTTGCACCTTCATGTTTTTAAAAGTAGCTCAGATTCACACCGGCTGAAGAAAAAAGTCTTATGCATAAAGTTGGCTAGACTGGAGTACTATAGCTAAGTATAAAAACTATTTATTGGTTTCTAGTGTTTTACTTTCTAACAGTAGCATTGTAGCTATTGTTAAACTGAGATTTCTCAGTTCTAAAATAAAACCTTAGGGTTTTTATTTTTTATTTTTACGTGTGACATGAAATTGACTTGAAACAAGCATCTGCACATCTATTCAAGCATCAAACACATTGACTGAGTATCTAATGAAGCTGTTTGCATGTGCACTTATACTTCATTTTGCTGACTAAGCAGCCGAATCCCCATAGACACAACAAGAAAGCATCTTGGAGAAAACAAGCTACTACATCTTTGTGCTATTACAAAGTGTATCCAAAATGAGCTATGCTAAAATATGCAAATTCAGTAATTCATCCTTGATACATTCTTTCATTTGTGTGTACCTCACCTTGCTGAGCAGAACATGCAGCACCCTGAGTAAACTGGTTATGCCAGTACCATGTGTTAATGCCTGAGGTTGAAATCCAAGGTCACTAACTCTACCGTGCATACACCGCCACACAACATCTGTCACAGCTTATGACAATGCACACATTAGTGAGTACCTTATTTATCAGTGCTGCCCAGGACATGACATATTTGCAGTACATGCCACGTACAGGTGCACTTACCAAAGACCTGACAGACCACTTTGTCTATGTTAAAAAGATGGATGGTTTAAATGATGACTCACCTGGCTGAAAAGAAATAGCAGTTTTGCCGAGTTGAGAGACAAATGTATCATCATATTTATTCAAAATATACTGATAAGCACAGCAGCCCTTCAGTCAGCTGTGAAACATTTTCAACTAGCAACACAAGTTTAGTTTTAGCTCATGCCAGTAACCCTGAACACTCAGAGCAAGAAAAGTATGATACAACTGTAAGTTGATACAATTTCCAGTTACTACAAAACTTCTTTTGTTTTATATACATATAAATCAGAAAGATGATGTAAAGAAGAAAGTACGCCCTTTTTCAGTTCTTGGATTCTATGAATCAGAACATAAGGAAAGAAAGCGCCTAGCCTTTATCCAGACGAAAAAGAGGTGAAGTAAACCACATTTGAAAAGCAACATATGAAACATTATGCTAATTATTCATTTACTGACAAAAACTGAGACAAATGCAGGGACAACTTGTTGTAATAATTTTTTGCTTGAGTTTATTGTTCTCGTACATAATTGTAGAACAATTTTGGTCCAATTATCTAAATTATGTTACTTCATTTCATTGAGGCTTGCATTATTTGTTTATGGACAACTCTCTTAAAGTCGAGTAACAACATTATAGTCAGGTTAAATTTTGGATTTTGACTGAGTAAAAACAAAATCTTGATTATTTTTCTTTTTCAATCCTTTTGTTGTATATTTGTTAGTTTGTCTGGAATCATTTGCCCCAATGAGTTACCCAGCTTTAGCCAAGCTTTAGCTGTAAGACTTCAGATTTGATTTTAGAATAGTTTAGTAGACAGACAAGGCTATTGGTAACTCAATGACTACAAAGCGTTCTGTGGCCTCATTTATCAAACTGTGCGTACCAAAGCAAACTACAGGTGGCTCAGAAGGGAAAACGACGGAAGAAGAGGAATTTTTTGGGGTGTGAGACAGAGATCCTGATGGACCACGTTGAGAAACGCAAAACTGTTTAATTGGTGGGCACGGTGTGGATGTTACTGGTGTCAGAAAAACAGAATAGTGGCAGCAGGTGGCAGATGCTGTCATTGCAGTGTCAGAGCACAAGACACGCCAGAGGCTTCGAAACGTGCAGCTGGATATCTCAGTCAGTAGAGTATCCACCTGCCATGTAGGAGGCCAAAGTATGAATCCCAAAGGGGGAAATCGCTTTGGATAAAAGTGTCTGCTAAACAACGGTACTGATGCCAGTAATTTAGTCATTTGTTTTAATTCATAAAATAAATATGTGCAGATACCTCTGTTAAATTACATTTCTTTATATTTGCTGGGTGCTCCGGTGGGCGGTGCAGAGGGACACAATCACCGCTATTAACCAGGTGTACAAGGAGTTGCAGGAAATAAAGACCGTCTGGACAGAAATTGGGACAACAATTAAAAAACATTGTGTAAAAATAAATAAAGGAAAGGAAATCCACCTCGCGTGTTTCATTAGCGTTGCATCACTTCTAGACCTCCAGCCTCCAGTCTGCGTCCCGCCCTGCGGGAATGAAGGACCAAAGCTACTTGTCGTACTGACTGCTACATGCTGGCAGTAAACTGTCCACCTTCTTTAGCTGGATGGATTTTATAACATGTAAGTTTTGTTTAACATTGAGAGAACATATTTTAGTGGTTGAGGTTCTTATTAATATCATCTACATTTTTCCTGAAAATCCTGTGAATTAATATGGAATGTGCGTCTTTATTCATTTCTGCAAACAGCTTTAATATCTAACATGTGGTGTGAAAGGTAATAGTGGATTATGCACAAATGTCTCACATTTCACAGAATTTCCTTTATTTTATTTTGTACTGGTGGTGTCGCCGTTTCCCGTTTCTCTAGATTATGTGCGTAAGGGAGAGTCAGAGTTGCGGCGAAGGTAGGAACATTTTCTCGTCGAGTTTTGGTTTTCATAAATCACAAAATCACGTACGCAGGTTTTTGTTCCTACGCAAGCTTGATAAATAAGGCCTATGGTCCTGTTCCTGCAAAATAACCCAAATCATCAGTCCTCCACTACCGTGCTTGTCAGTTAGCAAGAGATGTTTGTGCTGGTATTCTGTGTTTGGTTTAATGCACACAAGGCTGTGCATTATCACCAGATATTTCCACTTTGGTCACTTTTATCCGAAAGGTATTGTTCCAGTGGTATTGTGGCTTGCTCTGATGCAGCTTTACAAAGCTGCACTGCCAAGTGCTTTCCCCTGAAAACACTTCCAAACATGACAATATAGTGAACAAATGTATCACAAGTTCTCACAACTGGCTTAAGCTTTTTTAAATGTAATGAATATATTATACAATAGAAGAACGTCTTTCTATCTATCTCACTTAAATGATGAATGATACTAAGGTCATAGTATTGTGAGCACCTGAATATTGTCAATAACGTCAATCGGATAATGAATATTCCTCTGACAATTATATGTAAGCACATGTGTCTGTGTGTATAGCTGTATTCATGCGTGGGTTATATGTGCATCACACTGATGAATGCCTTAAGGAGTGTGAATCTGTGTGTGTTTTGTGGTTTCTAAAATAACGATGCCTCAAAATAACGAGTGCAAGTGGTGACTCACACAGTGACATATGGTATTTTCTGTGACATCATCTTCAGCAACACTACAGTCTTAGCATTGAAATCCTGCCAACAACTGGTTTGTGCAGCTTCCAGCATGCTGGGTGTGAATTTCTGTTTTTCATTGAGCTTCTTTGTGTTAGTTTCTACAAGTCTGTGCTTAAATCGATTAATCAAGGGCCTGGCATTTAAAAGTACCAAAAATATTTTTGAGTATAATTTCTTTACTTAAATTATTTGTATACAACATCTCTTTTGTAGGATGTACCTCTCATATTTGTTATTTATTTTCAAATCTTAAAACAAAGTCTGGAATGGTGCACACATACAATTGCACTTTGTTTCTACATAACTTTGTGTTCAAGGAGAAGTCCATAGAGGCAAACATAGAGAGACAAACAACCACTCACGCTTACTCTTATTCCTAGGAAGGATTTAGAGTGACCAATTAACCTAACATGCATGTTTTTGGATGGTGGGAGGAAGCCGGAGTACCCGAAGAGAACCCATTCATGCAGGGAGAACACGCATACTCCACATAGAAAGGCCCTGTTCGAACCTCCCATGAATTCAACCTAAAATTGTTATTCTTACTAGTGAAATGACTCTAAAGTTAAGCAGAGGTTTGAATAGCCTCTCAACTTTAATAAGATTTCAGCTCTATATTATTTTTGGACACAAAACAATGAGACTAAGGTTCCTAAAACCATCATTTAACAAAATAAGAAAAAGCCTTATATTTTGCAAAGGCACATTAAGCTGGACATCAGTTGCAATGATAAGAGACAAACTTGTACGTAATTTTCCGTTGAGGAATTGTGAAAAAGATAATAAAACTAGTCTAATATTGCTCAAATAAGAGACTCTTATAGCAAAGATGTTGCATAGATGGAAAATTTTCAAGCTTGCCTTTTTAGAAAAGTCTTTATAAGGCGGTGATCATCCGAAAGAGAAAAGTGAGAGCAGCATAGGTTATGGGTTGCCGACCAAACCCAAAATGTAAGAGAAAGGATTCAGCTGTTATTTAGTGTTCACGTTCAGTTCAGTGTGGTAGCAGCTGGTGGCTTTTGCAACTGAGATGGCAGATCATTCAAAACATGTTTGTGTGTGTGCATAGGCACACACATATCATAGTTTTCATAAACACGTCATACAAAGTATGAAATTAGTGAAGGCATAATCCGATGACAACACGTGCGTTCAGTGCAATATTTTCACATTACTACAATCTCTCCTCAGCGGCTTAGGACTGCATAATAAGTACAAACCAAAAGTGGTTAACAAGAAAATCCAAATGATGGATTAACATAATAACCAAAACAAAAGCAATTTAGCTAAAAATTTAAAATTAGTGAAAAAAAAATTGTTAGAAGCAGCAGCAAACCAGCTAGAAGAAAACAAAGGCCCTTAGCATAGTTAGCATAGAGACTCGTACACGCTTTGCATATTTTTGCTTCTAGGGCTAAGAGAAAAGAATGATGCCCTTTTTGGGGGCCTGGGAGTTTAAAAACCACATGCAACATTAAGGCATCACAGAACAGGTTTCTTGTTATGTATGAAACACCCAGGCCAGAATTAACTTAGGTCTTGTTCTAGTCCCCTCAAGAAAACAAAGAATTTGACTTTTCTTGTTAAGTATGTACAGGACTTGCATTTTAGGAGTTTGTGATGTCATTAAATGACTGTGAAAACCAAATTCAAGGGAAAGAAAATATCCTTCCTTGGGTAGCCGAGCAAGCTTCCCTTACGTTTAGGTATTAACGTTGAAGCTATCTGATTTAGCTTCTGTAGTTTTCTTGGACAGTTATGATCTGTTTCTCTTGGATTAGCTTAGCCACGCTACAATAATAAAGTCACTGCAATGATGCATTCTGATAGGTCCTAAAATAAGAAAAGCCTAGCATGTTTTATGTTCAATATCTGAGTTACAGATTTTTCATAAAAGCAGAAAATCAACTGAATTGTGATTAATTCTCAATTTAGTTATTTCCACAAAGCAGTTTTTGTGTTTTGGAAACCTTTGGCAGCTTGTCAGATCTCATAGTGGAATTATATGCAGTAAACCCTAGCAAAACATTTAGCGCTGAACTGACTTATACAATATTTTAATAACAAAAAATGTATTTTCTTTCTCTGAAATTTCAGAGGGAGGCATTAGGTCTTCTTCTTCTGAAGACTGCCTCTAATCCAGTGTGCTACTGGACACGGCGTCTCCTGATATTTAGGTATTTTCAGAATTGCAGCCTTGTTACCAAACATGTTGAACCATGAAAGGTGCACAAAAGGGCAAAACATTTTCTATGTGTGGCCACTTGTGCAATTAAAGCTAAGATTTACTGAGCAATTAAATAAATATATCTACCAACCAATCAACAAAGTCAATTTTAGAGACATCATGGACATTAACTTATTATTTCACACTTAGTGATTCAGGATGAAATACCAGTGTGAAGTTCTACACATGTACGTGCAGACGCATGTGAGTGGATGCAAATCTACACATTAACACAAACAAGGCCTGGCTTTGCAGGGACTCAGCAATGCCAAGGGACATTATTTGGCAACTGTCAGCTCTAATAGGAGAATAAAAGGGTGGGAAACAGTTCCAGGCTCTGCACCAAGCCTTCATGGGTGCACTATCTGGCAGCAACAGAATAGCTGCGTGTCTGCTGTGAGTGTGTGTGTGTACATGCAAGTGTAGAGGGGCAGAAATAAGTCTGAGTCAGAAGTGTTATACCCCTTCTGATATGATAGATGCTACCACTTGTGCCACTGCAGTATCCATTCAGCTTTGTATCTATGTAGAACGTCTGGTGTGTGTGTGTGTGTGTGTGTGTTGCCTATCTCTGACAGCAGTGGGGTGGTAAAGTGCTGTGAATTACTGATTAAAAGAGACTTCAAGTGTTGACTTCTGTCATTTCATAACAACAGAAGAGAAGGATGGGTGGATATTGCGACAGACAAACTTACTCAGGAAACACACACACTACACATTCCATCTGAATATCTTTTTCTGGGTTGTCCTCTTAGTTTCAAAGGCTTCATTTTGAATTCTAGTTGAAACCGCCATTTCAAAGGCAGCAGTTTTAGAACAACTATGAACTTCAGCTTCATTTACATAAGAATCAGCTATTGAAAAACAAAGCTCACTGCAGCCAACATGAAGGGCATGGGAATCCTTCGTACTGTAATCACACTGCATTTGAAGTCTTTTTCAAATCATAAAAACAAAACACACAAGCATATTATGTAATATTCGAAAGGAAAGTGCAGAAGGCGATAATTTGGTCACAAGATTATGGTGGAGGAATCTCTGTTGGGTTTGCTTTAGGTTTTTGTTTGGGGTCTTTCATTTTAATTAATAATTAATAAAACAGAAATAGGACACATATATTTCCCTCTCGCTTTGCTCAGTTTCTTTTTTTAAAATTAACTTTGCCAGCCCTGGAGGATTTTTTGGTGAAACCTTTGAAAATCATGTACAAAAACACACACAATCACATACCCGTGTAATTCCCACCCACTCTTACCTCGCTGAATTCCCACCCATGAATATTATGGGGTGAGTCACTCCTTTGTGGCCCCAATGAAATCCCCGCGGGCAAAACTTTAGCAGTGCATATGTATTTGTGTTTGTCTGCGTGTGCGTGTGTGTGTAAATGTGTGTGATAATGCACTTTGTGTAGGTTGGTTGGGTGGTGCAACTGTAGGTGGCAGGCTGCATCACACACAATTATACAGTATCTGTGTTAAAAACCAGCTGGGTTTCATCTCCATGCCAGGATATGGAAGCCTGGAATCAACGGTGGGGTGCCTTGTAATGTAAACTTACCTGCTGTGACAGTGAAGAGTGATTCAGCTACAAAATGTTGTGTTATAGACCCAGGAGACCAAATGTATTTGAGTGTTTGGGTGTTTTCTATAGACATGTCCACTTGTTATACATCTCACCTTTATTTATTTATTTATTTATTTTTTTTGCATCAAATGCTCCTTTACAATTGAAACAATGGTGCCAACTTAGTTATACAACCCAGGAACAACTGTAGATGCTGTGATCCACTTTCATGGTGTTTGACTTTATAGCCCTGTTAGATATGCCATTAGACCTTAACAAACAATTTGGCTTCTTCTCTTTGTGGAAGCAACAGCTGTGAAATTTTGCCCAAACAACACAAATAATTTGTGTTTTTGATATTTGCATATTACATTCTGGCTTAATCCACTACCAAATCCACGCATACTAGTTGAGGAAATTAGCAGACCTGTATTTTAGGCTAGTTTTAAATCTTCTTTTGAATCAACCAGCCACAGGCATTTTTGGTCCTGATTTACCATTGCTTTGTCACATTTTGGTATGAAAATGAGGTGATGATTTTACACCGTAGAGATGTGAACACAGGAATCTTTGCACCCTGGCATTGCATATTCATTTCAGTTAATTAGTACAGAAATTTGTGAATCACTGCCGATTAATTTATGAAGCTCGGTGCCTACAATGAAGTGCTGATTGCCCCCTTTTTTACCCCAGAAAAAAAGTCTTAAACTTTACAAAAGAAAAAATTGACAAAAGAAATAAAAAAAAAAAAACTGTAAGAGGTTTTCCAGGTTTGCCAGGTTAAGTTTTCCAGAGTAGTATGAGTCAAATGAACTGGAATGGGTTTGGTTTGTTGAAGACATTTTGCTCTAATCCAGAAGATTAAAAATTGTGTTTTTGTATATTTGTTTTGGATATATTATGTAAAAAAAATAAATAAATAAAAAATAGGGCAGTTCATAGAAGATTTTTCGTCTTTCTGCTACTTTTCATTCCTATATTTGTATTACTATTTTATTTGTTTTGTGTTAATATGTCTAATAAATGGATAAGCTAAACTAAACTAAACTAAACTAAACTAAACTAAACTAAACTAAACTAAACTAAGCTAAGCTAAGCTAAGCTAAGCT
>JBAMHW010000023.1:9464186-9476246 GCA_037177495.1 Rhadinocentrus ornatus
ACAAGCTCAGTTACAGCCAGAAAACAGAAAACAGCATAGGTGTGCACAGTGAAACTACACGACACTCATTAAGAAGTTTATTATCTGAGCCAAAGAATTTATAATAAAAACGTTACCCTTACAAAACACAATCATCCATGAATTTTCGAGTTGTAAAGAGAAGCAAGCTGTGTGCGAGTGGATGGCGAATTACAGGCTTCTGATTATCAACAGTGAAGAGATGCTGCTTCTGGTAGGCCGGCTCAGTATGTATTGAAACCAACCAATTGCACCTGTGTTTCCAAATCAGAATTTTTGGGATGTACCTCACTAAAACTAGATGCTTCTATCAACAATATTTCTGGTTTGCAACCACGTGCTAATTTGCACATCTTAGTTAATCAGGACATTGATTTCATGGAGCCTCATTTTCTGAACTCTATTTACTACCCCAATTAATTTAATCATTATTTCATACATTATTAAATCCAGTTGTTTCATCTCTGCTGCAGCTCTAAGCCGCTATTTTTTCCTTAATTAGAAAACTCTGAAGGAGGTGTTTGGGCATGTGTGTAAGGTTGGGTGGGGATGAGTGTGGGGGAGGGGCAAAAATTGAATATGTGCTTTATTTCTGTTCCCTAAAAAAAAAAAAAATAAAAAAAATAAAACATTGTTGAGCGACGTAAAAATTTGTCTCTCTTGTAGCTGCAGGTCAAGTTTCATACAAAAAGGAAAAAAAAAAAGTCCAGCTTGTATTTGCACCAATTTAAAGTCAATCAGTATTTTAATGGGGCTTTAGACAGAATTAGTTTGAGCGAACTTAACCTAATATATTTGTACAGAATATAATGAGTAATGCCCAATGTTTTAATTGTAATTTTCAAACCTTTAATGAGCTAAGGCCATTGGTTTTGATCACATACAGCTTATAATAAATCATGAAAGATGCTCCAAAGAACTAGATATTTAGTTCATACGCAAACACACCCATTAGCCCTCATGAGCACTACACCACTTGATAATACCTGGAATATTCGATGCAGTTGCTCATAAAAGGTTTAATTACGCAAAAAGAGATAAAGATAAACCTTCTCAAATGATTGCAGTCTAATTAAGAGAAACATGTCTTACCGCTGAGAAGTTTCATGCTGTTTGAATATCAGCACAGTTTTAGAAGCTAATTATTTTTTCCTGTAAATGTCTGAATGACCACTAATTGTGCTTGAGTGTGAAGATTTCCCATTGATAAATGGCTGACTCTGAAGCAATTACAAAAACATAAAATGCTTCACGGAAACAACACTTATACACTCAGTTGGTGGGCTCAGCAGGACCATAAATATTTAACTGATATAAGGACTACTAGAGTTTATTGTGTGAAAGGTGCTCTGTTAGAAATATCCTGTCTAGTTTTTGCAGTATTTAGTAAGTCTGATTCAGAAATAATTCAACGAAATCACACAGGAATAAAACCTGCAATAGCAAAGGTTTTAGTGTGCCAGCTTTGATTCATTATTCAGTTTATATCCCATCTTGTATTGCAAGAAAAATCCATTTTTAGCTATTTAATTGGAAATGAGATTTACTGGGCCATGTGCAAATGTAAACTTCATGAAATTGATTATCAATATACTAAGCAACTGACAAAATACGCCTCTGGAAGGGTTCTGTGCACATGGAGAAACTTCCAGTCTCCCCTAGCTTGAAAACAGACTTTTGTTCCCCTAAGCATTTCACTCTATGCTTTAGGTCTATGCTCTACGCTAAACTTTGTTTGATAAATAGTTTTTTTGTTGTAACAATGCTTATTTGTAATAAACCTTATACTGTTGGAAAACCTGTTTATTTCCCTTTGTAGAGATATGACGTTCATGAACGAATCGATTCTTTTGAACGGCTCTTTTAAATGATGGGAACCGAGTCACAGCTGTGAGCCATTCATTTGTGAGCCATTCTATTTTTTTACAAATTTTCCACACTTGATCACATTTGTGACATCACAGAAGTCTCATGTCCAAAATGCTCCGTTAATGTGAAGCATCTATGGGCAGAGAGTATTATTCGGAAACAAATACTGTGAGTTCTATCCAAAACATTTGCTAGAATTTGCACTGACTGCTCAGGTTTATACTTCTTTTTATCTATATTTTTCCTATAACTTTTTAAATCTTGTATGGTAGATTTTATATAGGTACATATTTTGATTGTTTGTCATTTTCATATAAAGTGAAATTTTTAAGATATTGTAAGAACGAGCAAGTCTTTTAAATAGCTCTTTGAAAGGAACAGCTCAACAAGATCTGGGTCCCTTCAAACAGCCATAAATCCCATCTCTATCCCTTTGAAATGGCACAATTTTTATGATGATTTGTGGGATGAGCAGCAGACTTGATCTATCTGGGTTGTCCCCGTGAAAAACGTTCCAAATCTCAATGCCAAAGAGCTTTATCTACTACAGACTCTTATTGCTGTTTATTGGGTTAGACGATTAAAGTCTGAAGAAACAGGACATACTGGAAATTTAACATATGTAACAAACGGGGGCCTCAGTAGGTGCATTTCCATTACCCCAAGAATTGAGCAAAACCTAAAAATCACAATAAAAAACTGTTAATGGAAACACCTACATTTCGAAAAGCCTCTCAAATATCGCTTTTATGCTTTCATGAGGCGGGTTTTCAGACGTGTCAATATAGGAGTAAATCGCAAAAGTGTAAAGGAAATGCCTTTTTTGCATTTACACATCCCCAGACTTGATGCAGGGGGTCACGTGACCATTTAAGTTCAAGTTAAGATGGCGCTGTACGAGTAGATGCAGGAGGAGACGGAAATCGTTTTACAAAAAAAGAAAAAATATATATATGTGCCATCCTTGATAGCAAACAATAGCAAAGATATATACGAGAAAAACGGCTAATGCGCTAAACACCATTCAGTGGAAACACCTACAAATCGCAATCGCATTTTGTCAAAATTTTTTAAATATCCCTTTTATTTCGCGAGAAACTGTAACGGAAACACAGCTACTATTGTGTGAAAGAACCATACAGTCTGGCACCTCCTCCCCATACTGGTCACCAGCTTGGTCACACAATGCAGCGAGATGGCATCCTATTCTTCAACCAGTTTGTCGCAAGTCAGCTAGTGTGGTTGTGTTGGTCACTCTGGCACAAACAGCATGACTAAGCTGATCCCACATTGGTTCAGTGGGGTTGAGGTCAAGACTGCAGGCAATTCCACTCGGGATGTCTGATAAACCCCATTTTGTGTGAGCGAGCATTATCATCTTGGAGGATAGAGTACGGTCACAGACTGTGGCAATATTGGATTGCCACTGGTTTCAGAATCTCATATCTATATATCTCTGCATTGCAATTATCTCCAATAATAACAAGCCTTGTTTTTCCAATGAGGGAGATGCCGCCTCACACCATCACACTGCATCCACCAAAAGCTGTTACCTTATCAGTGCAGCAATCAGCATAACGTTCTCCTCATCTTCTCCACACTTTTCCACTACGATCCAACTGCCGTTGGCAGAATCTGTACTCATCACCGAACATAATGTTCCTCCACATGTCTAGGTTCCAGTGCACATGTTCCAGACACCAGCCCAAACAGCCCATGCAGTGAAGGTTAGTCAAGGTAGTCAATAGCATGATAAGCTATTTTTCTTGCACAGAGAAGATTTGGCAAATTTTTCTTTGGCACAGAACATAGACTCAACTCTGCTGCTCATCCAATGCATTTTCCTTACAAATGTGACTCTATTTTAAAGGAAATAAACAGATTTTCCAATGTTAGAAGACTTATTCCAATGGAACTTTACTGTTTGTTTAAGTTTATACCTAATCTAATTATATCATATGCATCTGAAGTAATCAGGGACAATTAGTATACGAAGATTACATTTACTTACCCTCTGATATTTACTGGTTTACTGAATATTTTCTTCAAGCAACATCTTTGTTACATATTTTCTTAAACCATGCTAAGAAAGTCTATGCCTCAGGACAGTTCATTTATATCTATGTTGTTTGAAGCACTCCACATTAACACTTAGAGCCCCCCCCCTATCACAAAAGAGCCAGATTTCTCTCAGCATACAGACTGCACGGATGCTTTTCTTATCTAGAGTTTATACAGTATTTAAATTTATTTTCCACTACTTATCCTGTATCATTTGCATTAGCGCTCTGAGTTCTAGGCATTCAGCTGGGCCTTACTTAATATAACTCAGACGAAGTAAGCTGGTAGAGAATGAAAGTGCAAGTTTAACTCAAACATGAAACAGATTTAGGAGGAAGAGTTGGGATTATTAAAGGTGAAAAAAAAGAAGAAACAAAGGAGAGGGAGAAAACAAGCAGTGGACCAATGTGTGGCAGTCCGAGAGACGGGCCAGTGGAAGAGAAACCACATCAGAGGGCTGAGAACACAAGAAGACAGACTGAGGGTTGAGGAAGTGATACAAGGAGAGATAAAAGGCTTATAGTGATGAAATAGAAAATAAAGAAAGCAAAGAGATAACAGGAAGGAGAGGCTGAAACTCAGTCATGGAAAGTTGAGGCGATAAGACAGATTAGAAGAGAAGCAAAAACACTAAAAGATGTTTCCAGGGAGATAGAGGATATAGAGAACAACAAGTGCTGAACATTACTCTCAAGTGTAGACGACGAAAGCCAGGGAGACAGAGTGGGTGGGAGGGGGAGAAGACAAACTGCCTCAACTCACTTTAGTATCGTTATAAAAGTAAGAGGAAAGTAAGAGTGGAAGACAAATGAAAGAAATTAATTAAAAGTGAAGATATTTAAATTAGAGTGGTGAGCACACTAAAATGCAAAGGTCAACTGAGATGCATGTGTGGATAATGTGTGTTCTTGTTGCACACATTATGTAGCTAATGAACATGTTTTATGGGTATTCATTGGAGGAATTTCTCTTATTAGTTTACTAATACCTCAAAGTTTGTGGTTATACTAATTTATTCCTTCAGTGAACTTTTTCTTGAGTGAAATGGACTCGCTTATATAAGCTGCTTTCAGCCAAGAAGTTCTGTGAAGCTGAAATGATTAGTCAATAATACTAATATTGTAATACGATTATTAGTTTTTTCTAAATTTCTATATGTGGCATGGGTTCCCTAGGCAGCTTCCTGCTTTGCCAGGTTGGTAACTCAGCCATGCTTGTCATCGCACCAGAGCTTTGAAATTAAATAAATGTTTCCTGATGTTGATTCATCCAGGAGAGATTTTGCTGAGCTATACTGGTTTTCCAGGCAACACTCCCCCTTCATATTCACACCACAGAGCTGGTTGCTGTGCAGCTCCACTGGAGCTGAAGATTGCTTAATGGCACCTTAGCTGCGAGAAGAGTGTCAGCGGAGAAGAAAGAAATAGGGATTACATTAGATTTTCATACCTAACTTTTGATCTTGCAGTTTAAACTATAAGTTGTTCTATTTGCTAACATTATTCAAAGATAATACTTGACCGTGTACAAACATAACAATGAAGAGGTTTTATTTTGTCATATTTGCATTTATAAAGCTTATATTTAATATTATATCAGAATGTTTGTTATCATTAGAATTAGAGGAAATAACTATACAAAACAATATCTGGAGAATTTGTGTGCATTTCTCGTCTCTTGCAAACAGCTAAAAAGTTAGGTCACCATGGTGAGGTGAAGTGTAGCATTTTATCTGACTAAGAGTGGTAATTTAAGAAAACTTTCCCTCTATTTACTGCTACTTAAAGAAAAAACACAACTCTTAACGGCACTCTTCTGCATTCGTGAGCATCAGAGGGCTTTCCTGTAAATTCTGCTGTGATATTTGTGTTTCTGGTGAAAGGAAATGCAAATATACCAATCAAGCTAAAAATATGGTGTCCCTTGATTTTCTTTGAATAACACTATGTGATAGTTGGGCATTGTCCTGTTATATGGAGGCTGCTTATACATAAAGTGAGAGCATTGCAGCAGATTTTTCCACTTTTTTTAAATTAAAATTCTGCCTCATTTACTGTTATGGGAATTAGTTTTTATCATAGATTATGTTAGAAATAGTTATTGCAGTTTTTTTTCCTTAGTACGCAAACAACTTTCTACGTTAAATTATCTGTTTGTTTAAATCTTGTTTAGTCTTTCTGATTTGAGTCGTATTTTGGTTTGTCAAGGGTTCAGTTTGTTTATACATTCACTCACATTTTTATTTTCTTTTTTATCTTGTTGCTCTTCTGGTTGTTCATCATATCCCATTAATAAAAAAAATAATGATAAAACAAAAATAATGTTATTGCCGAAGGTGATAAAATATATCTGTGTGCTTGGGATTATTAACAAGGTCTTATCTTCTATCAAATGGGGAAAACTCTCATTTCTCTTGTTTTTGTATTCTACTCAGGCATAGTAACAAAAACAACATTTTTTACATTGGGAATATATTCTCTGAGGTCCCTAGATGTCCCTAGTCATCCTGTTATGTTCATTTCTCAGGAACAGCAATGTTGTTATTGGGTCAGTTTGACCCGGGGCATCTTCAGTCGTCCAAAAGTATAAAAAAACAAGAAATTCCAACAAATATTGTTTCCTTATTATGATTCACTCCATTACAAACCATACCAAACAATATTCAGTGAATTGGTGGTCTTTACCTATCACAGATCACAAATTCATGAGGATAATCTACTTGTTTTCATTTTTTTATTTTTTATATGCATGTTAAGATCTACAAACAAAATACAGTGGATTTACATGATATAGAATTTTTTAAAGAATTTATTTTAAATTAAGATTTTTCTGGCCCTGTGTTGGACTGAGGACCTGTTCAGGGTATACCCTGCCTCTCATCTGCAAAATGCTGGATTAGGCTCCAGCTTCCCCGTGACACTTAATGGATGTTTGGATTTTTATTTTTATGTTGAGTCGGGCATGTCCAGCTCCCAAGTTGATTCACTGTCTGTGGTATTGGTCACTGCCGTCCTAGTGGGCTCTCTATGCAATGCCTTTATAGTTTTTTTTCTGCAGACTCAGTTCAGCCTCACATTTATTTTTGGGATAAAGACCACTGTATTTCACCATTTTTATGTAAATGTCTATCTTGAAGGAATATAAATGGTAATTTCCTCATTTGGTTTATAATCAGAATCACCAGACCCAGAACTGAACTCTTCATCTTCAGACACACCCTCCTCTAATCCATGATCAAAGATGAGTTCCAGTGCCTCCAGGGTTGTCACCATTTTACTGCTGCTGCTCATATTGCAAATCTCTGACAGAGAGTATTATACAATATGTACAATATGTCGCTGCATAGTGTGTTGGTAGGACTGAGACGTAATGACACCTGCATTCTTGCACTTTACAGAAGAGAACAAGGAGAGGGTGTGTGTTTATGTGCGATTTAGGTGACATTTGGAATATTTTTTATGGGGTGTGTTGGATATTTCTTTGAAAATATGGCCAGGGCTTAAACTCAGCCCTTGAGAGCCATTGTCATGCATATTTTAGATGTTTTCCTGCTTCAGGTCACCTGTTTCAAGTTAACAGTTCATTACGTGAACTTGACAACAAGCCGTTAGATCCATTTAATTTAAATCAGGTGTGTTGAAACCGAGAAAAAGGTGCACCATGTGATACTCAGAACCTCCTGCGGATCCGTTGGGTTGGAGTATTTTGTGGTTTGATCATGTGTTTCTGTTTACTTCAGCTCACATGAGCAAAAAAACCAACACATATGCTAACAAACAGACAATTCATAAGCCTTCTAAAACATTAGTGTGTTTTAGAGGGTTGTTTCAAGGTTTCGCCAGCAAGATTAACAATATGGAAATATTCAAATGTTAATTGGTCTCTTAGCAGCTTTGAGGTTACAGCAGATCTGTTGAGCATGTCCACAACATACTGATGGTAAGCTTTGTTTTGTTTTATTTTTTACTATTTTAAGACTTAACAATCAAACACAGTGAAGTTGCTGATGCTGTTGTTCCTTTATTTATTTTGGGTAGTTCCTTAATTAATTGCAAAAACTGCAGAGGGTGAAATTTGTGAAGCCGCCACGCTGACAACCACTGAAATGATTTAACTTCAATGCAACTTTGAAACCACCACTTGCAGGAAATCTGATTTTGTTCTTTATATCATTATACAGACATTAAATTAGAGTCAGTTGTCAAGATGGAAGCAGGAATACAGCAAACTCCAAAAAAATTGTAAGTTGCCTAAATAAAATATTTGACGCATTAGAAAGTTTTATAAAAGTTTTGCGTTAACAAATCGGCTACAACCAGAGAGCTGTTTTTCTGATTAACTACATACTCAGAGTCCTTGTTGACAGCTGCAGGGTCTAAAGAATTAAATTGACAAGCCTTTCCCATCTTGTGTTCCAGTTTTCAGGAGAAAGAAGTTGTTCAAAGATGTAAAAAAAAAAAGATAATGAGAGGGGAAATTGTCTTATTTATTTATCCTTTTTCTTGTATAAATGATTGACGCTCCCAGCTGGCAAACAACTAGAGACTCATCCTTTTCATCCTCAATTTCACATACTCAAACTTCATTCTAAGCATTTTCTCTATTTATTTAAATAAAAAATCTTTTTGAAACACGTAATCTCATGTTTAATCCACATCAACACGTTTTCTATTTTTTACAATTTCACTCTGTCCCAGCTCATCACATCATTGTTTCAGCATCTACTTTGTCTCCTATCTCTGCCACGCTCTTCTCTTCTGTAACTTGTGTGTATTTGCTGAAACGCTCCAGGGAAAGCCAGCGAGATGATTTGCAAGTCTTCAATGTTTTTCTTCTTCCCTTCAGGACTCTGACAGAGCTTCTGAAGCAGCCAGGGGAGGCAGGAGTGGTGGATGGAGCTGGAATTCATCATCCTATAGGGACAAATGGCATCACCGCCAGGACACTACGCTCCAACAATGGTAGGTCTCCTGAGAGTGTCTGTTCGCCTGCGTCTGTATCATGTAAGGAAATTAAACTGATGCAGGAAATTAAGAAAGCAAACAATGTCCACCTGTTAAGGTATTCATGAGTTCTTTATTTGACTATCCTATATAATATCACCAGCCAATTTACTAAGTACACCTTACTGGTACCAGATTGGACGCCCTTTTTGCCTTCAGAACTGTGTTACAGGAGTACTTATTGATATGTTCAAAGAACCGTTGATTTAGCTTATTTGAGTTGTGTGCCATAGTGCATTGTCCTTATGGAAGCCATCGGAAAATTGTGTAAAGGGATGGACATGGTCGGCAATCGTACTCAGGTAGGCTGTAGTGTTTAAATCATGCTACATACTAAAAGATGTATGACAAACCCCATGGTAAGCAGTTACTTAGGTGGGGAAATTAGAATCAGGAGCATAATTAGGTGTATGTGATTATCCTGTTAAGTTTAGGGAGAGTAAATCAATCAATGTCCAATTTGAAAATTAATTTACTTGTTAAAAAAAAACAAATTAATAAAAAAAAAATACAGACAATTTTATCAGGCTTCTACTCAACATTAAACAATTCTGTTGAGTCATTTTAGTTGGGTAGACATAATTAGAGTTGATGAGGATTTATTTGATTTATTTACTCAGGCTCACTCTGACTTTAATTGGGTCACATTTGCTATGATCAATTAATCAAGTGCATTTGATGAGCAGCACCTGGCTGCTACTTACCTCCTGGACTTCCTGCCTGTCTGTATACACGCAGTATGCAGCACAAACATTATAACGGGCCAAATCTACTTAATATTACATCAATTTCTTTGCCATCGCAGGTCATGCGTAACTTAAATGATAAGCATGCATATTAACTAGAATAATTTAAGACTTACTGGCATCTGACCAGCCAACCACTGTCGTCATCTGGCAAGATGGCAGAATTGTCCCAGTCCATGTGTGGGACTCCTTTCCTTCCTCAGGCAGACCACATTGTGGAGGACAGTACAGTCCGCCATGACGTCCCATGTCCTGCCTGGGCTGACCCTTAAGTGGTTCAGGAGGTCAAAGGTCATTTCTACTTGTGTCCTTCACCTGGCATGGGTATTATTATATGCCTGCTGTGCTTCCTGAGGGTCTGGAAATGCTGTCAGGAAACAAAGCTGGCAGGCATACCCTCTGTCCACCAGCAATACAGCAGAGAATTCACCTGTGAAGACAACATGTCATCATCACAACCTCATAGATTGAGGGACATTCCTGACTGGTTATTAACAGTGATGTACGTTGTACGTTACCCTTATTACTATGGTAGATCAGTGATTCTGTCATAGATTGCATGGGTCTATTTGAGGACTGAAACAGGATTGGTTTCACCTGACTGTGATGAATCCATGTCTGCTCATCCTGGCTTGCTCTTTATGCAAACAATTAAATCTGGATGCTCTTGTTTTTTGTTGTATGAACCCAGTTCAGTCATTTATCCTGGATATCTGAATCCTACTCTTAAAGGCAATAGGCCTCTGGAAAGGACCAGATAAAGTCTTTTTTTTTAAGGTTTGGTATGTCAAAATTGAAAATGGGTCAAGCAGCACTGCGTGTCACTGTACCCCCTCCAAAATATGAACATAAACATTTTTCCTTTAAATTGTTTAATCATCACTGTTTCCATGGCAGGTTTTCACACATTAATCACCTGGATGCAGACATAACTACTGACAGTCTATTCAATGACAGTTTAGATGTTTAGAGCTCTCCAATCTTTACACATGCTTGTACTTAAAGAAACACAATGTTGACCAATGTACCTTCATGATACACTGAAACACACAAACATGTGTCATCCATAGCCAATGAGGAGCAGGGACACACAGGTCATATTTAATTAAGATGTAATCAGCTGTTCCAGCTCCACACCCACAGAGGAATAACTGTGTGACCCATCTGTTTGTCTAGATGTTTTGACCCCACACATGCAACACACACACACACACACACACAATATATAACCCTGTGTTTCTTCAGTGTACTGAGACTGAAATTAGACATATATCCTGAGGGCTTATTTGTGACAAGACTGATGGCATGTTTAAAGGACAAAGATCTCCACTGCCTCACAGTTTTGCTCTTATTACTTAGCTGTGGAGCCTCCCAGCTGTTCTGATAAAGAGGTTGGTGTGTTTTACCATGTGACAGATGAATGCCTCAACTGTTAAGTTCAGGTTTCTCCGCAGAGGCAGCCGTGAAGCCATTTGAAAACCGTTCACATGACAACAGCTGCTCAACTTTAATGTAAAGGCACAAAACAACACTGACAACAGCAGCACATGTTTTATATGTTCTGCCCAGGTTAATATATCAATTAGTCACTTTTTTATTTTACAGAAAAACATGCACTTGCACATGACTTAATTACTATCATCGACTCAAAAGGAAAGACTTCTTCCTTTACTTTAATCTTCCCAACACTAGTATAAACAATGTTTTGGCCTCATTTTCACCCCTTCTTCTGCTTATTAGCACTCGGCTTTTCTCTGTCCTGCTTTCCTTTATTCCTTCCGTTTCTTGTCTATTAATCCCCTATCTGAACTTCCTCTCCTTTCTCACATTCCTTTGTCTTGGCATCTTTTTTTAATCTTTAGTTTTGTTAGCCCTAAGCAAGATGAACAGATTAACTATTTTATGAAGGCACTGAAAGCTCAACACAGTGCTGCTGATTAAAAACAATACACAAAATTGATTGAAATGCACTGAAAATAATCAAGGGCCACCCTTACAATCTGAATTGTAGGTGAAACCCCAAGAATAGACAATCAAAGTATAACAAATATTTAGTGTAAACTGACCTTTAACTGGGTAAACCTCAGATGCCCAAGTGCAACTGAAGGCAGCATGTAATGTACTTTTATAGTTTATTCTACATCAACACTACCATGTTCCCATCACATTGCAATTATGTATCTTTGCATACATTGCACATGCGAAATATCTGTATATTTAGGCATATATGTATATATAGGAAACATTTATGTGTGCATATAGTATTATTATATACCATTGCTGCTACCATTATCTATCTATCTATCTATCTATCTATCTATCTATCTATCTATCTATCTATCTATCTATCTATCTATCTATCT
>JBAMHW010000023.1:9492567-9503919 GCA_037177495.1 Rhadinocentrus ornatus
CCCCCCCCCCCCCCCCCCCCCCCCCCCCCCCCCCCCCCCCCCCCCCCCCCCCCCCCCCCCCCCCCCCCCCCCCCTCACCAAAGAGTATCTTCAGGCACATCTATTTTTACACAAAAGCAGGAAAAGTGAAGATGCTTGTATTTGTGTTTGTGTGTGCATGCATTGATCAGGAGCGGTGTGGTGGATTTTCTCTCTGTCATTTGAAGGACACCAGAGCCCACTCTGCGGCTTCACACGCCAAGCAGTCATAACGTACTGGCTACACAAACATGCACACAAAGCAACGGTAGGCATTGTGGGTGGCATGAACAAATGACTCAAACAGCAGCTGGACAGAGACAAATTAGGGCACAAATTGGCAAGACATTCTCAGTCTGTGCTGCTTTGATCCGCAGTAAATGTGCACACAAGTGCTTTTGTTGTGCATTAGAAATGTCAAGTGAAGCTTAGGGAGGCTTTGTTATGTCTGTCACTTCATGCCTCCAGCCATCCTGAGGGTCAACCATTATAGATTGACACATTTTACACATTTGACCTTAAAAATTATTTGTGTGAGTCATTGAGTTGAAGCATACACAGCAAGTGACGGAAGTGGACGTGTGCTCATTTTATTCTTGTATTTAAGTATCAACTGAAAATATATAACACCACCATGCTTTAGAATTGCATCACTGGAGAAAGTGACACATAACAGTCATTTGTATGTTATTTTGTATTAGATGCAAGATTAAAGAATTTTTTTAACATTGAGGTTTAAAAAAATGTGTTTCTCTCAGTGTTTGCAACATGTGTTCCCTGTGTGTACATGAAAAGACACTTTGCACTCCTTCATGAGCAAGAAGTGGGTGGCTTTTTTAAGCGTAATAATAAATGAGCAGTGAGCCAGATGAAAGGGAGAAATTATGTGGTTGGGAAGAGAGTGTAAATGTGCTGCAGTATGTGTGTCTGTTGGTTAGTGACATAAGCCACTGCTGGGCCTCTGACTGAGAGGCTGTGTGTGTCTATACATTAAGTGGCAAGGATTAGCCTTGACTGTAGCTCACCGATAGCATTAGTGTTATGGAGCGACTGAGAAGGATCCTGCCCCATTTTTAGCTCTGTTATTCTGTTATATTGAGGCATAACCCTTCTCAAAGAGGACTAGCTTCCTGATTAATGCATTAGGCCAAAGGTAGATCTGATCTGCTAAGTACTAGGAAGAGAAATGACACAAGCTGGAAATATGCCCACAAGACACTACACTTACAGGAACAAGGATATTGTATGATCTACTTGAGGTTCTCATGAGTGCATTAGAATATATTTTGTATGTTAAAGTTAGCAGTCTTAGAGTAAAATGAAAAATAAACATTAATAATAAACCATTTGACAGCTAAATGTATCACCAACATAAACAGTAACTTTCCAATATAAACAAAATACTTTGTTTGTTAATGCCTATGCGGTGACATCGAGGTTTACCTAAGAGAATAACAGCCCCTTAAAATTTTGACAAGTTGACAGGGAAAGGATCTCATGTCAAGCTAAAGTAAAAACTTGAGTCTTACATTCATGCTGACAGAAGACTCACATATTTTAAAAATATGGAAGATATCATTATAAAAGGCACAGACCATCTTGTCCTGCTTTAGTTATAATACAACTGGGGCTTTTCTGAAGCTAAAATACCTTAAGCTAGTTAAGCATGCATTGCACTATGAATACATTTTACATGTTAATTTGAGGTGACATCAGTAATGTTTTATTATTAATAATATACAGTTAACTGGCAGTTAACTGATAAAGGCAGATAACCTTATTATTGGCTTAACTACAACAAAATCTCCTCAGCTAGCAAGCTAGTCTAGAGCTAGCTGAATTTACTGTGATAATAACAAATCAAGCTAGCTAAACCTTTATAGCTTAATGTGGTAGGTCGAAAATGGCCGTTGTGCTAACAAATAATCAACAACTAAAGGGATGTAGCCAGTGTCATGTCACTTTTTTTTTCTTGACATCTATTTTAAAGCCTCCTCTCATGAATTTTGCAATAAGATCGTTTTACTTTTTAAAGCTAGAAAATACTAGGGGTGTGTGATACCTCAAAATTTGGTATTGATCTGATACCCATAAAATATAATGACGTTTTTGCAGATATTGAAACCATTACCAATACTCACTATTTCTTTTTGATGTTTTAATTAGATTATTATGATCATAATAAAACACAGGACAAAGATTTTAGCCAAATAAAATTGCAACTATGGAACGGAGGTTGTGTACTGAATGTATTTCATCACACAAATACTGCCTATGGGATAATACTATAATACTCCACTCACTGCAATAAATGTCATATTTTAAAGAACTTGTTATCCACTAAAACAAGTGCATACCCCACCACAATTATACATATTAAATAGATACTACTACTCAGAGTCCAATAAGATTTAAAATTTTCCCAAACATTTTACAATTAGAGTGAATAAAAACTGTTTAAAACTGTCTAACACAGAAAAACTGTCAGTGAGAAATGTGTTACATACTGCAGCAATAAATAAATAAACAATTAATAGGAATTGAATTACTTTGCAGCTTAGTTTTAGTGTTGAATAAGCAATCTAGCCCACCTGGCTTGTCTATCACCATCATTAGCTTCTCAGTCATGTAAATAAATTTAGTCAGAAAAAATGCATTGACCTAGAATTTAAGGAAAGTATTTGGCATCTTTTTTAATGGGAGTCTTTAAGAACCTCTGCCTCTTTTGTGTCCAGCTCCAAGTAGCTATTATCATCAGTAGTACAGCTATTAAAGGCTCTTCTGCATTGGCATTACTTTAAGCATTGGATGACTATATTCACATCAGTTCATAGTAGATTTACCTAATCACTTCATAGAAAGAGCAACAAGGGTGTTTTAATGAAGATGTGATGTGCAACACAGTTTGGATAACATCTTTCCACTTTAGAAATACACATAAACCTACCTAAATCTAGATGTCCTAAATATTTACCAACGCTTAAATGCAGCATGTTGTATTTGTATATAAGTGTTGATTCAAGACCTCTTATAAGCTCATTTAACCTGATCTGTGTATACCATACAAGGCCTGTGAGGAGTGAGTAAATAAAACCGGTGCATTAAATTGATTCACAAATGACATGTGCTTTTATGAAAAAAGTTTATATGCATTCCAGTTGCTTTGTGTGTCAGCTTTATCAAACATTTGCTAATCTTTTTTTGGTTTTTGTTTTGCTTATTTTCTATGTGCTCATGTGGCTTGCATTTTTTAACATTGTATAATAATTCTTTACAGGAGAGAACTGCTCTTGCATTGTGTGACTTGAAGTGTTAGGGGACACAAGAGAGACTCACTGAGCACAATGCAGCATAGCATGAACAGCGAAATATGGCTGTAATTAAGCTTAACCAGGCATGAGGCACAACCATAAGACTCCTTTTTCAATGGTGAGACAGGGAGACAGGGTTATTTCTGCTATTATCCTCCAAGACGCTCTTTACATATGTGTGCTATATTTGTGAAGAAATGAAACAACAACCCTACTAACTAATGTCAGCCTTAAATAACTTAAACTTTGAATACGGAACAGTTGTTGATGAGCTGTTATGGTTTATTCCAACACACACTTGCTCGAGCAAAATTAAGAAAGCTTAAACACATTCTCAACTAAATAAAGTGGATGGAACCTTCCAAATTGAAACAGAAAAACACATTTTTTAGACACAATGTGCATACTGTTTGATAAACTGGCTCAGACTACATAGTTACTATGCTAGCTCTGAATAACACCACTGCATTTTGGTATTTGTCACTCTGACCGCAGGCTAATTTGCCTATGAAACATCACAGCAGCTAGTTTCATTGATCTACATCACACATAATCTGTGCATATACTCTGTCATGTTCATCTAAGGGTGAAGTCTTCACCAATCAATCAAACATCCTTTACAGTTCTGGTGGGGAACCCTGTTCCTCGAGGGCCACATTCCTGCACATATTCCATGTGTACCTACTCTAACAACCCTGATTAAAATCAAATAGATCTAACAGCCAATCTGCAATTGTGCAGTGAGTCATTAATTTGAATCAGATGTGTTGGAGCAGGGACGCATGGAAAATGTGCAGGATGAGGGCCAAAGTAAGCCATGACTGCTTTATGGGATCATGACAAGTTAAAGATTATGTCATTGAGCATTAAATTATATGATTGTATGAAGAATTAAGACCAAAATTATTATGATTTGATTAAGGTATAGGATTCTCAGGGAAAAAAGAACAGCAATGCTAATGAACCTTATAAGAAGTAATAGAGGAGGCTGTGCTTTAACAAAAATGTTTCCAGTCTCTCAAGGTTGCTCCCACTGTGAGCTTAAATTGATGTGGTAATCACTAAAGAAACAGTGGCTGAACTTGGCTCTGCTTGGCAGATGTGCATGTGTCTTAGCTAAGCCAAATGATGTTGTAATATATCTGATTTAAAAAATTTAAACAGGTCTAAAAACAAAAAGCCAATGGAAAAATGGCAATGCATTTATGGTGACATTTTATTTGAATGATACTGTAGCCCCAGCCTAACTTTAACCATCACAACTAAATACCCAACCCAGACCCTAACCTCAATCTAATTCTTAGCCTCACCATAAAACTGTTGTAACAGATGGAAAGTCGACCAAAAAGCAGACAAGCATCTAAATTTTAACAGTATATTAAAAAGATGCAGAGTCCAAGCTGAATGATCCAATAATTGGGTTGTGTTGAGCTTCCTTAGAGGAAACAGGTGGGTTGGCGGTAGGGTGGGTCAGCAGGCGAGCAGGTAGTCAGGTTTAACAGGAACTCCAGAATGGCAGATTGGTAATGGGGATGACTGAGCAAGAGGAAAAGAACAGATTTAATTAACAAACATGAAAAAGCAACAAGGAGCTAAAGATACCAAAGTGGCCTGATGTTACCACAGGACTGGTGATCAGAGCTGGGTAGCAATACTGAGCAGTGAAGAGATGATGGGGGTCAGCTGTGTTGGAAAACCCGCTGCAAGAATCCACAATCCCGTCTACAAAACAGACATGCTGGACCCCACTCTGCAGGAGGTCCCAATAAGATGTGGTCCTGGCTTTTGGTCCCCATAATAATAATCAAAACAAGCATACACACACATAAACACCAAACAATGTGGATCCATATAAAGCAACACTCACCTCAGTAGCTAGAAAATGCACTCTTCATCATGAATATGAATGTGAACACTGCACATGAAAATGACAACACACATAATTGACACACACTCTTTCCCTTTCTGTTCAGAAATCACACACACGCACACATTGCCACATCACATCAAGTCATCTTTAGAGAGCGTGTTTAACCTAATCACACTCAGCCATGCGTGATCCTCAGAGGGGGAGTCAGGTCTGTTATGACAGCCGATGTGCTGTGTAACGGCCACAGGGTTTAGAGAGCACCGACCAGCAGCCTGCTTTTAATCCACACACAAACGCACTGTCACTTCACATACATGACAAAGACCTGTGCGAAATGACGGCAGATGTGGGCATGTTGACTGACCAAAAGGAAGCCAGACAAAGAAGACTGCCAGGCAACGCAGGGTGACTAATTGTGCGGTTTATTTCAATATCGCTAACCTGTAAGTTGACAAAGATCAGGGAAGCAGCGCTCATGTCTGATCAGATTTGTCCTATTGAAACTAACAGGGAAATGTTTTGTTTACAAGCCCAGTGGCTTCTGTGATTCACTGTTTACCTTTAGGTAATTAATGGTGATGAGATGGGAGTCTGTATGAGTATGAATAGAAGTCATATTTACCATGCTCAGGAGGAGTATGATCATCTCCATTAAATCTGACAGTAGCTTTAAATCTGAAATTAAATAAGAAGGCAGTAATTATTTTATTCAACCTTCCTATTGAAATATAGCATACATAGAACATGCAAAAGGAGTGATGTCATTTTCATAATAAAACTGGCTCATCAGATACTTTCATATTTGTTTTCGCTGTTTTGGTATTCAAAGGAAGCTAAGTTTATTTTTTTGAATGAGACAGAAATATGTAATAATTGATTTAAAAAGGAGCACTCGATAAGTGAATAGCACTGTCTGTAATAAACATCTTTTGATTTTGGCGCTATTTATCTATATATGTGGCCCTATATTTGGCACAAGAGAAACATGGTTTTGGAACATTTTCATGGTTAAAAAAGATATTAAGCCCATGTTATTACATGTGAAACCCTTATAAATTCTCACACATATCCATATAATTACATGTAAAAAATGCAAATTCCTATATGAAACCAAAATTGTTTAATATTGCCATATTGAAATAATATGAAACATGACCACTGAAACCAAAAGGGTTTCACAGCTGATTGTATGGGTCTTATATGTTTAAGGGTGGGAATTGAATAAAAAAAAAAGCTAAAAAAATTTTTTTTATGGATTTTCATGAACGACTAAATCTAAAATTATGCATAGATATTGATATTTTAAACTTAAGCTCTATGATGTCTGGAAAAATGCATTTAATTCTATTTCAATTTAAAACAGTAGTAAAAGAAATAGAAAATATCCCTGGCCAAACTGAACAGACCTAAAGTTAACGTGCCATTAACCGCTCCAGCGGATCTGTAATTAAGACTCTACAACAAGTTAAAGTCATTTTAATTTTAAAAATGTTGTCGTCTACACTGGTGGGATCAGCCAGTGGCAACTTTTCTCCAATAACACCAGAATGTGTATCTAGATTTGTCACTTTGAAGTAGAGTCGCTAAAGGGGTCTGAAAACTTGCACAATATACTGTCAAAGTTGCTAAGTTGTTAGCCAAGCTCTGGCATGTGCACCAATGTATTCGGTGTACCAGGAACTGGTGCACTGACAAACGTTCAAATCGCGATTAAATGCGTAAACTTTTTTTAAACACATAAATATTTTGTAATTAATTAAATGTAATTAGCGCATTAAAATCCCACCCCTTTATAGTTGCCATAAAATGTTTCTTTACCACATTTTTTCCATGTGCAAAACATGTTTCACATTTGTTCCACATGTGCAAAACCACATTGAATCACATATGATACACGTAGTTTTTTGTAAGAGTAAACATCATGCTAACTGGAAATAAACCAAGTGAAAACTGATTTTGAAATCATGTTAACTACTAACAAGCATATCTATTTCACATGTTAATAAGGTATCTGAACTGTAAAATAGCGGCTGCAGCTCGAAGGAAAAGCATCATGGAAAACAACTGGAAAGCATAAAGCTGTAATTAAAGAAAAATTAATCAAAGAAGAAAAACATTAACAGGATACAAACCAGTCATGCTAGAAGTAATGTTTCTGCAGCTCTCCAGTGCTTCTTTATAAGCTCGGTAAAATTCTTAAAAAAAAGGTTTTTATGATGTACATATCTCTCTTTTTTTTATCTTTATAAACTTAAAGCCTGTTTCTGCTGTGACTACTCTTCATCTCCTTGAAGAAAAATGAAGAGCATGTATATATATATATATATATATATATATATATATATATATACGTGCTTGTGTGTGTGTGTGTATAATAGCACAGATTGTGTGCGTGTGTATAATAGCACAGATTGCCACATCAATGACAATCCACATCAATCTATATTTAACATCTGCATGCTGTTTTGATTATTGTCTTTTTAAAAGAATTTCACGTGAGTATAATGTCACCAGTCTCCCAGTTTAATACTCATTTATAAACCTCCAGATGCCCACATGAGAAAGTGATTGGTCCTTTTAACACAAGCTTACACAGCAGAGGTGACATCATTATTTCATCACTTTACTTATCACTGATTAGTCATCTGCTCTGAAAGATGGTCTTGCAAGTCTAACTGCAGCTGTTATTCTACATGCTGTAATCAGTCATCAGGCTATTAATTGGGACAGAGATCATTTAATCATACTTGAAGCAGAGACTGCACTCATTATGTAATATCACTTGTAATTCCAATCAATGTAGAAGCTAATACTTTGATTGACTTTAAGATTCATGAAAGTAACATGTATAACTACTGCAAAGACAATGTTGTGCACTTTACTTTCTTTCTCTAGAGAAAAAGATTCATAGAAAGACCTCAGAAGCATTACTGGAAAAATGTGAAAATAAATATTTAAAAAAATGTTTTTATCAAAGGTGTACCTATAATAGTTATTTTCACATATTATTGTGGAATTATTTGACATCATGATAGTAAAACAGCAGGATGGAGCGATTTTTCATTACACCAGCTGAATGTGATGCTGGAAACAGGAGCTCCAACCTGTGGAGCAAAATATAACAGAGAGCACATATGTTTTGTTTTTTTGTTGAAATATCCCATTTTTTGTTTTAATATTATAATTTTTGATTTTTCGTGTTGTATAATATTTAGATTTTCTTATCTTTTGTTGTTTGTTTGTTATTTGATTTTTCTAACTTTGTCATCTTGATAATATTGTGTTTTCTGTGCAACCTGACTGGTAACATTGGATACCAGCAAGAGAATTTTGCTATGGATTTTGGCAATTCTTTGGGTGGGAGAAGTAATCAACCAAGCAGAAATTTCTTCACATTTTGTGCTAAGTTTTAATTATTGCTTGACCATGCATTGCTGAGTTACAGCTAAGGATTACTAACACTGGGAATGAGATAATTAGGCCATGACCACACATTATTCCTGTGTCAACAGCTTGTCTAAAGTCTGCATGTTGCACATTTAAAACTGTGCACATTTCCTGAATAAGGTGTCTTACTATTTATGGAACTGTGTTTGGTTGCAAGAGCGCACAGGATTTTATTGTAACTGATCATCTCATTATTTATTATTTTGGGGCTCTCAACAAACCACATGCAGAGGTTTGTAGTGCATGTCTCTTTCTCGAGGTCTTGTTCTGCTGCGGTGGTGCTTCTGATTTAATCAAGAGAGAGTGGGGTTTTTTTAAATGAAGGAAATGTTCTGTCTTTCTGTTCAGTAAATCTTGGTCATAGCAAGATGAAGCTTACAATTTTGGAATTGGTGAGATGTGTACTTTCAGTAAAGGTGCAGTTTATCCATGTTAATGCCGTTGGGTGGACACGGAGAGCCGTAATTTGTGCTAACATATTTTGGACTTTGTGTGCCTGGTCTTTTAACAGGTTGTTGTCTTAACTGTGTTTGGTGGTCATAGAAATGGTTTTACTAAACTTTTAGCTGAGATTTTGGACTTACAGACCATACATTACATTAAAACCGAATGTTAACCCCATAACTCCGGGTAGTGGAGGGTGCAGGCGCAAGAGGTTAAGATAAACAGTCAAACTAAGAATACGAAGTTGGAAATTTTATAGGAAAGAAAGTTGGATAATGAAGCACTCAAAGTGCATGGATGGAAGTTGTTATGCAAATTGTGAATATTTCTCTCTCCTCACCATCTAGAAGCTGTGAGATTCTAATCCTGCTGTCTGTCTGTTCACTTAATGGCTGATATTCATCAGATCACACATCAAATAAATATTTGGTTTTATATATATTAAGAAATATTTTAACTGTTGCTGTTTAAAGAGAAAACTGCCGCTAAATGTGTATGTGTTTAGTTCAATAATCAGCAGCCTTTACAGTCCAAAGAGCCATTTTTCCGTTAGCCAGCTTAATAAAACTCCTTTAGGTCTTGTTTACGAGACCTTTTGAAAAAAAATTTTTTTGAGAAATGTGTACTATAGAAAATTTTTGTCATTTTTGGAGAACCACATTTTTTAAAATTTTTTTTAGGTTTTAAAATAAAGAAAAACATAAAACTTTTGTAGTGGAAAGACTGTCTTCTATGGGATGGTGAGATATGTGAAAAGTATTGTTTAAAACATTACATATATATAATATATATAATAAAATAAAAATATTAAAAAAATGCAACTACTTAATAAAAAAATGAAAAATTGCTAAAAACCTGCATTTGTTAATAAATCTATATTATAAAACATTAGTTAGTTTTTTAGCTTTTTTAGCCATGTGTTAAGCTGTTGTGGGAGGTTAATTGAGCCACTTGCGGCTACAGAGCCACAGGTTGCAGACTCCTGATTTAGTGTTTGTAAAGTAAAATTTGCTGGATTTTCTTCATATAGCAGTAGGCCTTCTTGTAAAGGAAAAGTACATTTTGCAAGTAACAATGTGATTAATCGCAATTAATCGCAATATTTCATGTGATTAATCGTGATTAAAAATTTTAATTGTTGCTGTTAGGAAAATTCCTCCAATGAATGACGGACACTCAGATCGATGAGAAGACACAGCTGTTTACTACAATTGCAGTAGTTCAGACACAGCCAGGAGACAAGTGAAACACAGGCCAGCTGACAATGTTAGAACTGACTTGTAGCTCAGGTCACAAAGTCTATATAGCCCAAACCCCCTGGGAACACTTGTCATGTCCACTGGTGCAGGACTCCATAGTCAGGTTTCACGTTGACCAACAACAGCAGGAGGGTAATAAAGTCCTTTGATGTCTTTAATTTGCTCCTGGCATTTCGTCATCACAGGAATAAGCCAGCCCCTCTTCCAAAGTCACGTTTTAGGCGCGGAATGATATGATATGAAGTCAAGCTTTGCTGGTGATGCAGCTAATGCTAACGCTTAGGCTAGGGGATAAGCCTAAAAGTGTAACCCCTGTACACTGTACAAATGTGCAATGTACAAATGTGCCCCGTGTTTTTATTTTGTGGGGTGAAATACTCTGCCATGTAAATTTTTGTAAGCATTTTGTTGTAAACGTGCTTCTTCCACCATCTCGGTATCTTTGTTCTCAGGCTCAGTCTGGATCAAACATAAATGGCAGAATTCTGTAAGCTGCTGCTCGATCAGGTTCGTTTGCTATCACAGCTGTTGATGTTTTGGAGTCGGATGCAATGTGTATGCACTGGGCCCGCCCCTCTTGCAACTCGGCCTCCCTGCAGCCAACCAGCGCGCACCTCATTAACATCAGTCATAAGATTGCATGAACTCTTACAAGACAAAGTTGTGGTTTGAGCACAGGGTCAAAACAAGCTCTATGTTTGATTTATTTTATTTTTTTTAAAATAAGTTTTTAACAAAAATATTTAAAGACATTTAGAGGACAATGGATATATGGAAATACCCGGTGATGACAACTTTAAAACAAAGAAAAAAAATCCACCAAGCACAAATTTCTTTTTGTGTGTGTGTAGTTTAGTTACTATCAGTGTCACCAAATGGCCTCAATAGTTTTATTTATTTATTTAGATATATATATATATATATATATATATCCATCCATCCATTTTCTGTACCGCTTGTTCCCATTAGGGGTCGCGGGGTGAGCTGGAGCCTATCCCAGCAG
>JBAMHW010000023.1:9513077-9524647 GCA_037177495.1 Rhadinocentrus ornatus
TTATTATTATTATTATTATTATTATTATTATTATTATTATTATTATTATTATTATTATTATTATTATTATTATTTTAGAGCAATCTGGTCATGTATTCCCCCATGACTCGTAATTATGTATTTTTGTGCGCCATGTCTATTACAAGACAGCAACTCACTGTATGTGAAGCATCCATTTGTGTAGTGTGTGCATGTATGTGCGTCTGCATATCTTGCGTGCTGGCTTTTCATTAAGCAAGGAGTATTACAAATGGAGGATCAGCCAGCTCCTTGTAAGCAACACACATTTTTGTATTGCTGTCATCAACCATTACACATCAAATTAGATCTGCACCCATTTCAGCCAAACCTATTAAAGTGACACTGCTGTTGTGTAACAATGGCCTTCTAGCAGGGATGGCATCCATGCACACACACTCTCACACACATGCGCAGCATGTGCTTGTTTATCTCTTCTGTGTCAATTTAATGTCAAGCTTTGGCTCCTAACTACTCACTAAAGTCAGTTCTTGCTTTCATTCTTTCTTCCCACTCTCCTAATTCTTTGCAACTTCCTTACACACTCTCTCCAATACGGGTGTGGAGCTGTCACCTAAACAAAAAAAATCGTTATAACGTGATAAGTTTCACGTTTTTACAATAAACTATCACGTTATAACATGATACGTTTTGTGGTGAAAACGTGCACATTTGCCGTTGTATGGGGAAACTGTTCGTGTGTCATTGAAGAGATTTGGTGAAGCTTCGAGGACACTGTGATATTGTTGACGTTGTACCTTTAAAGCAAACAGGACAATCTCTTTGGGTAGGCAGCTTATTTCTCCCCGTCCCAGCGGTGCATATAGCCTTTATAATTTTCTTTTAGATTTTCAGAAGACAGCCATATGCGTAATCACTCAAAAAAGTAACTAAAAGTAGCGCGCACACTCTATGGCAACTCAGACACATGCATGCACCGTCTCACTCCATTATTTGAGTCAGATGTGCTGCAGTAGGGACATTTTGAAAACTTGCAGGACACTGGCTCAAGAGGTCCCGACTTGGTGATGCCTGCTCTATGGCAATTCAGACACTCACGCACGCACCGTCTCACTGTGCGAAGGCAGGTGACGTACTGTGTTGCTTGTAACTGTCCCACATTTCTGTGTGTATAATAAACCAGTGTGTGTGTCAACAAACCAGAGTAGAACAACTAATCATTAGCAAAAAAGAACTGAAATCATGTTATAACGAGATAAGGTCCCAGTTTTCTTTATTTGGGTGACAGCTCCACGCTTTCCGTAAGTTAATGCACTTATTAAATACCACTTATTAAAATACAAACTTATTAAAATACCATATCTCTTTCTTTCACTCTCCTTCTCCACTTCTAGCACCCTACCTCTAAGTCATCCAAGCTCTTTCTTCTCCTCTATATCTCTTCTCTTCCTCTCCCTCTTTTATCCTTTATTTCGTTCCTTTGGCTGCATCAAAGGTCTTCTCTGTAATATTTCATAGAGGAACTAATATGCGTAGCCCCTGCCCTTTCTTTTACTCTGCATGCATACATAAATAATTAAGTCCATGCTTGATGCTTCTTTGTCACACAACCTGGCAAACCGTGTGTGTGGTGGTATGTTCTTTTTGTCCTTGACTATGTGTGTGTCCTTGTTAACCTTCATCAACTAATAGTTGAATGCCGATGGGCTTTACAAACATTAGACAGACCCAATAGAATATAAACTTACACTTATCTGATAGCTATCACTGAGAATGAACCATTTTAGCTTTTTAAAAGCCTAAAATATATATTATGTAACCCAAACCTAAAATTATTAACCCAAATTAAGCTTCATTTGAAATAAAAAAAAAAAAATAAATAAAAAAAATCTTGGATTGCAAACCAATGTTATTGTTATTTTTTTTATTTATTTTTCCTTTCACTTTGTATATTTGTGCAGCATTTGCCCTTGGTTACAATTTGACTGGGTCTGTGGAGGAGAAGAAAGAGGCTTTAAATCTCTCATACCAGCCCTGTCATTTTGTCATGATTTATATGCTTGGGCAGAAGTTCAGAGAACAATAGAACACAAGCCAACACAACAAGACCCTTTTTAAACAACCATGAAAATTATATAAGACCACAGTTACTGCATGGATAAAGTGAACTTTAACACACAATTATTCATGAGGCTTCCAGGCCCTCTGAAAGCAACACTTGATGCAGGGAAGTTTAATTACGACAGAGTAAATTAAACATATAGCGTTTGCTGCTAAAATTTTGGAAAGTGTAAAAGGGCAAATGATGATGAATCAAAAACAGACATTTCAACAACAACAAAAATAAAAAAAGACAAGAAATTATGACAAGCCTTATCTTACCCTGTTGACCAGGTAACGATCAATTATGGTAAAGGTCTATTGTGGCTAATTAAGAGAGACCAGTGTGTCATATGTTTTCAAAATATTATCATCTGATAGTATGAAGCTAAACAAGTTACAAGGCCACTTGGAGACAACTTGACTCTTATTTAATTATCATATAAGAAAATGTTTTTAAAAGCTCTCATCAGCACTTTTATCTCTAGAGTCTCCGTCTAAATCTTTGCAACTCTCAGCTATTTGTGCACAGAAACTCTGGTCTGTGTGAGCGCAGACTAAAGTCATCTGCTCTTTTGTCTTCAGCATTCTTCCCTTACTTTGTTCTTTTCTTGCTGACACATAACTTTATTTAAATTTTGCTCCTTATTCATCTGCACTTTTTTCAGGTTGTAGCATGTCAACATCATGTATGCTAAAGTAATGGATGTATGATACGTCATGGAATAATGTTTTTTTATGCCCATCAAAATTAATTTTAATTGGCTTTTGCTGGGTTGGCAGGTGTTTATTTTGAGCCCTGATTGCCACACAAGATTAATATGACAGTATAAAATGCTTTGCAGCAGAAGTTAAATTGGTCTGAGGCACAGCCCGACACATATACTCTGTCATCATGGGACATATAAATTCTTATTGTCATGATCTGTGGGTTTTGGTTCTGATTAGTTCTTGTTAGATCGCTGGTTTTAGTCATGTTTTATTGGTTTTTCACTGGGTTTTCTTTAGTGTAGGTTGTTTCATTCTTCTATAAGGTATGTGTTCATTGTTGGTGAGGATATTGTGCTCTGGTCTCATTAACATTTTGGCTAGTCTTGCTTTCTCTTGTGTTTCATAGTCTGCCTTCTTGTGCACTCAGTTAAACTTTCTTCCTGTTCTTGTCACACCAGGTCTTTAGTCCTGAGTGCCACACCTTGGTTTCCTTTGCTCATCATCAGGTTCTTCTGTCCCACTTTGTAATTGTTTTCTACTGGCTTTACCTTGCCAGCAATAGTATGTTTTTAATACAAACAATGTGTGGCAGTCCACTACTGACTTATACCTAGTAAACTAATAAATGGTGAAGGAATAACCGAGGTAGTATTGTTGTTACATGTACATGTTTTCCAGATTCCAGGAAGATGTGCAGATAAGCACATACTTTCCCCTAAATAAGCTGCTCAGTCCTTTGCTCCTAACGCATTTTGTAGCATGTAAAGATTTGCAGATCCTTCAGCCAAAGATAAAATATTGTCTTGTGTCTCCTGTATTTGACTTGAATCTCCTGAAGAAGCGCTCACGCAAGCTGAACAATAACAGCAGCTAGTTTGTAGTCAGTTAGGACTTTTTTTAAGTACGTTTTTGATCAAGAACTTGCTAATCCTGCCATTCTAGTGCAGTAGTTTCTTTAAATAAATCCTAGTCCATACATTCACCTGCCTCACAGTATAGCGTGCAGGTCCTTCCTCCTCATCTCAGACCATGGATCATAAAAATTACATCATCGACATGTTTATTTTAACACTATCAGGCTTACAGGCATGCAAAGCTTCAATTTTCCATGACTGCTTATGAGCACAGCACTCCAGTTGGTTTAACATTGTTGGTTTGAATCCATTAATTATAACAATCATTCATTTATTTATTTTTTAACCAGGAAATAAACACTCAGGCAGACCTCTGGTCCCCAGTAATAACCACAAACCACGTATAAGAAATATAATAAAAAATTAATGTAAAAATTATATATAAAAGCTTTAAATACATTATAATTTCAAATATATAAGAGTTAAAACAAAAGATCGTCACTGCAGGCCAAAAAGGAGCCAAATAGTCATGCAAAGAATTCACAAACAAACACAATCTGCTTTTATTATGTCTTGAATTTCTTTAAATAAAGTGAGTGAAACCAGCTTCTTAAGATTCTAATGATTTTGCAGCTGACTCCAGGCAGATAGAGCAGCAAACTTAAATGCTTTTTCCCATAATGCAGTACAGATATTGGAGATAGATAACAGAAGCTGTAAAACTGAATGTATGAATATATTTGCACCTGTTTTAGCTTCAGATCATGCATCCCATCATTGGTACGATCATGTAGCAAGTTTTAACTTGAGACTCAGAGATTTGTTACTGGAAAGTGAGGCCTCTGGAGCTGCTTGGCCCCTGTGATAAAAGGGCATGTTCAGCTCTCACATTATCTCAATAATTCACTAGTTCTCTAATTTTAGGGGAAAACAGTGTAACTGCACTGTAGAGACACATGTTCTTACACAAACATGCACATCTACCGGCCTGGTTATTATTAATTCATTATGGTGAATGAGAAACCAGCCTGACAGCAACATTTCCCTCTACAGAGATATTGAAGGGTTGCATTTGCAACTCACACACTTAAATAATAGCCTTAAGGTTGTACTTTTTATTTTCAAATTGTTCTAGTTCTGATTTTGCTTAAGAAAAATACCTTTTTTTTTACCACTCAAGATGAGATATTAGAAAGTTTTTTCTCCCTATATTATGTGTTGTTTTTTTTAGAAACAGTGGAAATAATTCCTCCTACAATCGAAATATTTACCCTTTTTTAGCCACATATCTAAGGGCTGTGTATTTCTTCCTTATAAGATTTCAGCTGGGGGTGTTCTTCTTGTGGTATTTGCATATTCTCATCATAGCTACATGGCTGTTCTCTCCTAATTCCTCCCACAGATCAGAAACATGCATGTTAGCCTAAATGGTAATTCTGGATATCCTGTAGTTGTGAATGTGATAATGTTACCCAAATGGAATATGCTCCAGCCCCCACAACTCTGAACAAGATGAAGCAGCTATGAAAGGAAAAAAATGAAAGCATGCATGAAAACCTGGGAAGTCTTTTTTATTTTTTTACTAAATAGCACAAGAGAATTTCATTTCATTTCATTGTTTTATACTTTGATGAAAGTACTCACATTCATATTTGTTTGTGAAACACTGTCCAATTGTTTCTTTTATCACAGATCTAATGTAAAAGTTTTGTATCACCAGATTAATCACACTAAATCAAACTGTAATGTCTAAAGGCGGATTTATGCTTGCTTGGTGTCTGCGTGCAGCCGGCTACGGCGTAGCTGACGCTGGTGAGTTTGCTTTCGCACTCGAGCGTAGGGGGTGCGTGTCGTTTCAATGTCATGTTGCAGTTTCTCCTCCTAATCTGAAGGTGGCAGCAGGGGTGGTATCGGCCGGTAAACTCACCAGGTCGGAGTTATTTTGATGATTAACTTCTGTTCAGTAGGTATTTTCTGTTTTAAAACAACAATGGTTCAGTGTCTTTATTAGTTTGTGGAAGAAAATGAATAAATCAGCCTTTCATCAACTAGATCCACTGGTAATTGTCTTTAGAAACGGTGGTCACCACACAAATTCAGCCACAAGATCCAGATATCCGGCAACACATGATCCCAAACTGACCAATCACAAAGGAGAACCTCCGCGTAACCGTCTGCATTGCAGGGGTGCACTTCAGGTCTGGAAGATGTGCGCGTCGAGCCTCTGCGGAGCTACACAGAGGCTACGGTGGTGACACAGATGCAGACGACGCACAAGCATAAATCCATCTTAAATCTTTGCCATTGAAGCAGTGAAGACTAATTAAATTTGACCTTGCCAAGTCGAGGTTAAGTATGTGTGTTGGGAAAGTGTTTCAACATCTATGTCTTCATCTTTTGTGCTTTTAACCTGATAGCAGCTGTGATTGGCTCTAGCCGCCCTGCAGTTCTAAGTTGGCTATAGCTAATGGATAGATGTCTCTATATTGAGTGTTATTGCTGTTGTTGCTTGTGTTTAATTGTGTATTTGTATCACCATAATGTCACCTGACATCTGCGTTGTTACTTCTAATCCTCTAGATTTATATCCATAGTTCATTCCTTCTTATAAAATACAATTGATCTAGATATGAATGAGACATCCGGCATCCAACAGGTGCACACTCTTAAAGGATGTGCAGGCTCCACTCACTCAGCATACTCAGTAGCACTGATTTAGATCCACTCTTTTATTTTACTCTGAGGTTGATGTGGGATTAGCAACAAAACCTTAATCAACTGACTTTCAGATGGAGGCCGTCGACTGTTTTATGATGCATTTTATTCTATCCAAAGGTCTGCATACATCTTCAGCCTCACAACCGTGTTTAAATTAATTTAGGTTAGTCTTTAAACCCCCTGATATTTCATTTTAATTATTCAGTTTAACTTAAGTAAATCCTGCTATCTTCAAAAGAAAATGAATAACAAGTAGAAATTTACTAATGAATATATTAATATGAAGCAACTGAAAAGTAGCACCAAGAACAGACGATGACTCTTTTTTATCCCTTTAATGCTGTATGTCTCATATTTGATACATACCGTTTCTGAGAGCTTTTATCACTTGATGGTAAAACCTTTCTCGTACAAAATCTGATACTTGTCTTCTGTCCCCTGGTGGATACCTTTTTGCACTGCAATAATTTTTACATATCACTCAGGAATAAAGTGTAAATATACAAACATACGTTTTAGTTCATTTTCTTTTAACATTTTTTTAAAGAGACCAATAAAATGTTAAAAATCCTTACTGCTACAATTTTTGTGTCATTGCAATGTGTTATTGTGATCCTCACAATGGATAGCCCAGTTGTCTTTTCCCTAAAGAAAAAGAGGTTCATATTTTTGTTGGGATTTCTTCTTCTGAAATTCCTTACAAAGCTCTACTCTGTTTAAGATCAACCCTTTAATAAGAAATGAACAGTTCTGAAGTTGCCAGTTTGCTTATTTGGTACTCTGAAATGCATTCAATCTTCTTCCTTTTCTCTTCTCTTTATTTATCCATAAATCTCCTCTTTGGTGTCCTTTTAACCCTCTGCCTGGTACTTCCAGCTTCAGAAACCCTCTGAAAAATTAAACTGCCACTGTAAAACTAAACATAAAATTTCATAACAAAACTGAATTAAAGGTTGATGAAAGGTAATGTAAGAAAACAGGTAATATTTTAGATGGACCTGCCAGGAAAGAATATTGTCTGGGTCAAACATAATAACAACGGCATTACACTACTTTTAGTAATAGTGATAGTTACTGATCATCATCTTCTGACTCCAACATGTTCCTAACCAGATCCTAATTTGTAGTCTCAAACCTTTGTTTAGACACCCCCTTCCTACATACACAAGAAATATGGAGGCATACATACATGCATACTTACATATATGTATATAAACATACATCCCACTGTACATATATACAGACATACATATTTGTGTATTTCTACATTTATTTGTGAATATATGATTATTTCCAGATGAAAATATATATTTTTACATGTAATTATTTATTCACATATTTATTAGTTTCTTCATATATTTAATTAAATTCTAAGGCATTCATTTCTGAATATATTAATTTCCTAAATTATTTTCTAATTGTGCTATTATTGCATATACGGTCAATTAATTAATTTAAATTAATTAAGAAAAATGTGTATATATTATGAGATGCAGTTTAAGTGCTGCCGCATAACTTTGGGTTTCTTTACCTTTCCAGATCCCTGCAGCAGATATGAGTTGGAAAATATAATAAAAGATACATTAATTACCCAGACAATAACATGCACAAATGGACCTTATCTGTGAGGTTAACACCAAGTTCCTAGATTTCTCATAAAACAAAGATGCATATGCACAAACTACTAAAAAATGTTTTACCGTTAGACTTTTGGATGACCGTGCAGTACAATTACAACTTCTGAATAACTGAATCCTCTGAAGTTAAGAAGCAGCAGCCTGGGGTTTGATCTGTTGTTCTTGGAAGAGAGAGGAAAGAAGAGCCAAATGGAAGAATGAGTCATGATGACACATGGGAATTCAGCTGCCTGTTAGACTTAAAGCAGTTCTTTGTAGATCATAAAGAAGAAATAATTGCATAAAAAGGTTCACTTGCACTATTTGTTTTACTGTTACATAACAAAATCACAACCACAAACCACAAAAAAAGGGGATAAAATGCATGCTCCTTAATTATTGCCTATAGTGTTACAAACTATTGCACGTATAAAGTACAATTTACACCACAAAATGCATATTTAAATAAACAGTGTTGTAAAAAGGCCTTTGTGTTTTTATCCTTGGTTACACTAAGAATCATTTTAGCATTCTAAATGTTAACATTCATGACAACAGAACTGGAAAAAGACTGAACACGTATGAATTGCTTGGAAAGGTTGCCAGGAGAAGCCCTGCTTTCTCTAAAAATAACAAAACAGCATGGTTTATGTTTACAAAGTCTCATCTAAACAAACCACAAGATTTCTGGAACAATGTCCTTTGGTCTGATGAGACCAAACCAAACACAACATTTTAGCAAAAAAACACCGTGAACTGTTTAGCACGGTGGTGGAAGGATAATGATTCAGGCTTGTTTTGCAGCCACATGACCAGCACAGATTGCAGTCGTTGGATCAGCTGTGAACTCCTCTATGCTCGCTGTCAGTCTGACAGCTAAAGCTTGGGTGAAGTTGGATCTTGCAACACGTAATCGTATTTAGATGTTTTGCATTTTAACTTAGTTTTGGTCAAACATATTACACACGTTACATGTTATAATACATGTGCAAGTAATATGTTGTGCTGTTCATGTCCATTGCATTTTAAAATCCGATAACCTTTTTATTTCTCCTATCACATAATCATGTGTCTATTTTCACATGAGTGTATCAACAATCAATCTAATCACTGTGTCTGTTTAATATGTTTTTGTGACAAAACCACAGGAGTGTTTTAAAGCCTATGTTTTATGTCACATGCCATCAGGTTATAGCTACTTGTTGGCTTTTATCAGATGGCTTCGACAACTTTCAACCAGAGTTACAAAATCTCCAACACATTAGCTTCCATGCCTTTCTTACATCCTTCTCTTTTTCCCTCTGCTGCCTCCATTTATTATTCTTTTTCTCTACTCTGAGCTCAATATGCCCTCTTCAGCCATCTTTTCACTGTGTGTGTGCAGATATACAGCAGTTCAGCACATTATGTAAAGTGCTGAGCTGCAAAGCTCTATGCATTCAGTGTACAGGCTAAAAGCAGAAAATAACAGCGTTATCCTGGGATAAGACCTCGTTTACTCGGCAAATAGCGTGTGAAAGAGGGGAAAAGAAGGGAGGGAGTGGTGACAAAGAGACTTCCCTATTAAAATCAGTGTACTGCAATGACACCATTTACTCTTTTTAACACACTAAAGCAAGAGTGAGAAACTGTTTAAATAACAGAGGAGCACTGAATTAAGTTATAGTTTTATTTTTCAATATGCCTGAAAGCAGAGTTAAATGTTAAAAAGAAAAAAAAATGACCCTCTTTAAGGGATCAATCAAGTCTGAGTTGCTTACACATGTTTGTGGTACATCATGGCAGGAGTAAAAGATTTCTTAAAACCTAAAGAGTTGATGATAATCAAGCTGGACAACCCCAGCTCAGCTAGGGAAAAAGCGATAGCAACATTAAAGACTGGAAATTAAATGTATTAAATAAATAAGAAAGACCATAACTTAAGACAGGGGGGCCCAAATCCAGTCCTCGAGCTCTACTGTCCTGGAACTTTTAGATGCAACCCATCCCCAATACACCTGAATCAAATGAATGACTCGTTACCAGGCGTCTGCAGAGCTGAATGACATGTGGATGAGGGATTTGAGCCATTTGATTCAGGCGTATTGGAAAAGAGTTGCATATAAAAGTTCCAGGACAGTAGATCTCCAAGACTGTACCTGGACATCCGTGTCTTAAGAGTTTGCAAAATCCACAGTCAGACAGACTGGATCCAAATTTTAGAAATTCAAGGCTATTTCTGCCCTCATTGGGTGATGGTTAACCAACAAAGATCCAAGAACAACTTATTAAACAAGGGGTCAAAGAATCCAGATAGACTTTCAGTACTTTGGCCAATATTATCTTTCATAATACTGGTTGGTATATTAATCGATATACATTAACATTTATTTCAAACAAGCTATAAATTGAGACAATATAATATTACTTTCAATTACAGAACTTTTTTTCAAGTAGCATTAAACTTAGATTGTGCAAATGTGTTTTCATTGAGTTAACTTTTGCTGCTTTACCTTCACATTCTTTCTTATTTGCACCCACTTTACTAAAGGTTTGGGTAGAATTTTTTTAAGAATGTAGAGGGTAATGTAGTGCAGTGCTCTCCACATATACGCTGCTTCATTGCATGGCAACAGATGGTCTATCTTGTATTCACAGAGAGAATAACAGGGTGAAACAAGAGAGTGTCACAAAGAGAAGTAGGTGAGTGAGAAGAGATTAAAAGATAGATGAGAGAATGGGAGAGGTTTAAAGAAGAAAGAAAAAAATCTGTAATAAGCAGCATCTGCTCAATCCATGTGTTTACATGTTTTAGAGGGACAACAAAAAATCCTCTGCATCCCTCCAAATAATCATGTGCATTTTTAAGGACGGTGGGTTAAATAAGGAGGCCCATTCTTGGAGCGCGAGCATATAGTTATCTAACATAATGCAAATTAAGATTGTATTTCTTTTTATTATGAAAAGCTGACAGCTTAGCGTTTAAAATGGTGTATTTAACTATTACAAAATAAGTTTAATCTGCTGTGCATCAGTAACAGTGCTAAAAAATTAAATTTAAAGAATACTAATTACACTTATAAGTAAATTGATTATATATGGAAGAGTCTTCCTTGATTAGTTGTAGGAGTATTAGTAGGTGGATTTTTATACATTTGGCCACTTTTGTTAAGCTAGGTTGGCTAGCTGCTAGCTTTAGCTTCTTTATCTTTTTACACTGAAGAGATGTCTAGCTCTCCAAGTAGGTTTCTTAAAATAGGGCTAACTTTTAAAGTATTTTTTTAACCTAAACAGCTTCAATTTGAAGTAATTTCTACTTTATTTTACTAGATTAAAAACCTCATTAAAATTAGAAATCACTTATTCAAGAGTGGCCTGGCCAAGAAGGAGCACAACCACAAATTTATAATAAAGCACGAAAAGAAATACAGCATGGGATGAAATTTTGCAATATGGTCACCAGTGTTGGGAAAGTTCAATTTGTACTTGAACTAGTTCAAAGTTCAGTTCACACATTTTAAAATGAGCTACTTCAGTTCAGTCAGTCATTTTCTGTACCGCTTGTTCCCATTAGGGGTCGCGGGGTGAGCTGGAGCCTATCCCAGCAGTGTTT
>JBAMHW010000023.1:9540153-9559367 GCA_037177495.1 Rhadinocentrus ornatus
TATGTATATTTATATTTATATGTATATATAAATATATATATATATATATATATATACATATATATATATATATATATTTATATGTCAAGTACCAAATGAATTTAACTAAAAATTGTTGTGAAAAGATAACAGCTTTCATAATAGGGTGTGAAATTTGAAAGTGCTGGACAGACAAATACTTGATAAAAACATTTGACAGTGTCTTCAGCCATCTTGACTATATTATTCGATTTGACTGCTTTTGCTACAAAGCAGAAAATGAGATGCTGCTGAACTGCTTTTTACTGTTTCCTACTAGCTGTTAATAAATCAATTAGTTTGGAGTCTACCTATAAACTTCACAGTCAGTCAGATTTGTTTACACACACTGATTACCATAAACTAAAATCATGAGACATCTTCTAAGTAGACATATTCTTATTATCATCATGTTACTGTTACGTAATATTGATGAGATCAGACAGGTGGGAGCACATAATGAGATATGCAGGACAGAATGCTATGTTATGAGAAGGACATGAAGACACCACATACAGAGACATAAGAAAAAAGTATCAGATATAGTGTGTTTTCTTTCCTCAGGCTCTTCTATCCTTTCAGGCAAAATCACCAAGTAGCAAACAAGGTTGTTAGTATCTTTAAGGGGTATGTGGAGTTGGGTGATAGTGGAGGACCAATGATGAGGACCAAGCAGCAGAGTCAAGTTCCACTCATGGGGTCTGCACTTATCAAACTTGACACTCTGAATCCTATATGCAAATTGAGCCTTTAGCTTCACAGTAGCACACATTATAACATTATATACACAATATATATATATATATATATATAAGTATATATATGTATATAAGTATATACTGACCAATATACTTATATTGGTCAGTATAAATGCAAATCCAATATTTAACAAGATGTCCTGCACACTTGCATACAAAGGGTTTGAGTTATGCAGGGGGTTCTAATGGAGACTTTTTTTGAAAGTGCACATCATAAACATCATGCAATCAGAGCAAACAAAAAGCAGCAGAGCAGCCAAACATGTAGTCTAACAATGACTAACTTTCTTACACAGGCCTTTCAAGAACAGCAAATCAATCAAATAAAATAGCTGAACAACAATTAACTAACTATATAAACCCCAAAATCAAATAAAGCAGCACTGTCTCTGGTTTGCAGTTTTCTCTGCTTATCACTGTGCTATTAATTTTCCTGACATTTTACTTTTTTCCATAGATTGAAACAAAAATTAAAACTGAATAAGGGTGAGAAGTTTGTTTTAAAAATTGCAGAAAGCAAGCAAATTAAGTGGTCAAGCCTGGGGCAGCTCATGGCATGGAACAAACATTTCTGCTGTCTATGACGCTTAAATAACAGCTTCTGTAAATCATCAATCATCAAAATAACAAAATACGTCAGTCATGGCCACAATAATCTGGGCTGTAAAACTGTTTTGTTTTTGTTTTACAGTTTTGTACAATAACAAACTTACTACTGACCCACAAATGAGGAAGAATACTACATATGAGCGGTATGGATGACGATGGTTAATCCATTAATTAGAGCTCAGCTCTGCCATAAATGGGTGGCCACAGAAGGAATAAATGCTAATCAAATAGAATAGAAACATTTTATAGAGATTTTATTTAATTACCTAATACACAACACTGGTGAATTAATGTTGTTCTTTGGAATTAGGAAACATCAGGAACCTTATGGAAAATAAACTTAACTTTACCTGAAAGGGGACTTTTTTTTTTAGAGCTCCTACCTTAGTGTTTCAGGTGAGTGTTTTCAGGTTCTGCCCTTACATCCCCCACAATTTCAACTATGGTCAAATCCGTATGGCCTTATGGACATACAATTGCATTTCTATTTAGTTCAATTCAGCTTTATTTGTATAGCATCAGTTTACAACAAAGTCATCTCAAAGCACTTTACAGAAAAAATAATTTCAAGCCAATTTATTGTGATCCTATTAAACCAATACACATTAGTCCAATTTATGTTAACAGTATTTATATAAGCCAATTCATAAGATAAAACAGATGTCTAGCTAGAAAAACCAATGGATGGCATTGAATCTTGTCTTCAATCCAGTCCCCTCTCATGAACATGCAGATGGTGGGACGGCATCTTAAGATGAATTCACTATTTAACATCTATCATACATTTAATTAAACTGTCTCTGTCTTGCTTTTATCTGTTTCTCCCATCATCCAGACACAGGTCCAAGAGATTACTACAAGAGCTACCCAATGGTAGATTACACCCATCGCCAGTCTCCACCCACTTTCCAGCCCATCAACTTCCACCCCAAGGACAAGCCCTTCCTCCCACCGCCTGACATCCATGCACCTCTGGCCATCACTATCAACGCCTCCCAGATCCCCAAGCCTAAGATCTCCAAGACCAACACCCACCCTCTCACCTCCATTTCAGCCTTCAAAGTATGGGACCCAAGTAAGAGCCACATGCAGCACCCAGTGGCCTCCCACATGGGCATCGGGGGACAGCAGCATCACCCCATCCAGCAGCAGCAGCACCAGCCACTGCACCAGCAGAACAGCAGGCGCCAGGCCTACTCTAACAAGAGACAGTTCAGCATTGAGACGCTGCCAGAGCTCTTCTCGCAGCCACTGGGCTATGGCCACTCGCCACACATGCACCCAAAGCACAAGGGACTGGCCACCAACAGCAAGACGGAGGTGACGGTGTGAGCATAGGGGTAAACAGACACAAGACAAGATTTAAAAAAAACAAAAAAACAAGAGGAGATTAAAGGAAGTTATCTGATATCCTTTATATCCACATGCAGCTATGATGGTGTGTGGGAGCAAGCAAATATCGTATCTGAATTTTTAATTCTGTGTGTTCCTCATCATTGTTGACTAAACAATAATAATGTGAGTGATATTTGTGTATTTTTAAAACCACCAGATCAAATCAGATGCAAATAAGCTGTGCAGGTGATGGATTAGCAGGTGTTGGCTGCAACCCTTTTGAATCTGACTGCTTTTCAAAGTAATTGAAAGGCCTCTCAGTGTGTCGTCACACCTCTCTGCTTCATATCCTCTCAACCCTCTTGTACCATAATGGCATTCTGCTCTGCTCTGTAGCACCACTCCACCAGCTACAAATGCTCAAATCCAACATAAAGACCTTTTTTTTAAACCCACAAACAAAATCCCAGGTTCAGAGGCCGTCGGAGAGACCAGGAGGGGAGTGTTTCCCTGAAGACTTTGGCTTCTTATCAACTGAGACAATGCCATTGTGTTGTCAGCTCTCATTGCCCTCCAGCCCTGCGAAGAGTGAGAGATCAGCCTGGCGATTCATACCAGATAAGAGGGCATGGAAGTGTGGGAAGGATTCATCTCATTCCGGAGGCAAATGTGATGAGAAAGATCTGAACAATGTACACGCATGCACGCGTGCACATACACACATAAAATACACACTTGTCAAAAATTACAAAAGCTTCAAGGCACTTTCAGAAGCCACAGGCTACCCCACCCTACACACATCTCCCCTGAGACAAACACACACTCACATGTCTAAACACACTAATTCTCAGAGACTAGCAAGATAAATAAGCAAGCTCTCTTATTCTTCTTATATGCAGGGGCTCATTGAACTGTCTCTTATTTTGCTGTAGATGAAAACTTCTCTAAAATCCTGGATGCCGGCAAGAACAAAGCAGTTCATGCACCTTGAAAGATCGCTGAAAAATCACAGCATTCTTTGTATGGGTTTTCACAAATATGTCAGAGAACTTTCAGCTGCATATCTAATATGTGAATATGGATCATCTGCATCCTCTGAGATGCGCCTTGCTATTTTCAGCTCCATACGTTTACTAAGACCTGCTTTTCGTAAACAAACACTAATTATCAGCAATCTAGATGTTTTCTGAATGTAGGAAGAGAAAGCACTGATGCAGATAAGAATACACCTTCTCCCAATACGGCTGTACTCAAATGCAGCTGTTTGATGCTTGTTTACTGCTGCTGCTTGCACTGCATTTTACCTCACTCCCTCTTAATGAAGTGTTTTAGCACTCCAAGTAAATGACTGCAAGCACTTATGCAAAGCACTAATGTAATTCATGGCTTGGATGCATACAGCCAATACATCAAGGTTTTTTTTGTTAGTTTTTTTTATGTTCTTGAGACAGTTTTGCAAATGTAGGAAAAAAACGTGAATTTATTTCTATTTTTACCCAAAACTAACTACATATGAGCTCAAGAAAGTGTAGCGAGAGTGTAAATAACTGTCTGATATAGAAGTGACCTTTTTATATGCTTGCAATGCTTGATACCCGCCATGAGGAGGCACATTAGAGACATTGTCGAACATTAGAGTTTGACTGCAGCGGTATTACAGATGGCATCTGTCACCCTAAACCAAAAATTTTGTGTTTTGTCTTTAAACTTTCCATAATTTTTACAGTTCTTGACCCTGTGACCTTGCAGCCGGTCAAATATATCCCAACACTGACCCTAGCGGTTACTTACAGATTGCAGCCTGTGAATAAATAGTGTTAACTTCTAAGAATGTGTATAAACTATGCTTAAAAAAATTACAAAAAAGGCAGCCATAATAAACACACATGGAGTACCAGTCAAAGGTTAAGACACACTTTTCCATTAAATCCAGTGACAAACTGTGCCCAAAATTTTGACTGGTACTGTATGTTTAATTTTAATCAAGTGTAATTTTTGCCCATGAGCTCATTTACGCTCTATGTTGAATATGCAGACTCAAACAGATACATTTTTCCATCCATCCTTTGCATTCTACCATTAAAACTATCAGAACTCAGAAGTGAGCTCTGAACTCTTTACTTTCTTTACTAATGGATGTATAGCCTAACCTCCATGCTATCATAAAGCCTGCTGTGGAGTTTGACAACATTTAAGACATACATACTGATTTTCATACAAAAAGGGAGCATTCACAAAACCCATCTTCAAAAAGAAAAGTGTACTCAACATCCCCAGGAATTTAAGACTTTTAATTATTTTGGTACAGTGTAATTTAATAGGTAATTTAGTCCATTTTTTAAATGCCTAACTAACTATTGTTGTTTTGGTTGTTTGTTTGTTTTTTTGTCTTTTGTTCAACACTGGATACTGATTGCTTTAGACCACAACTTAATTTTCCCACAAAATCCCTTTTGCTAGCAGCCACTCGGACTCACTGATTGAATTCACCTTCACTTGTTATCATAAGGACACCAGATATGCCGCAGTGCTTTTGCCTGGCACATGCTACAGCACATCAGGCAGGTGGTGGAACCACATCGAACCGCCCCGCTCATCAGTCACACAATATTTAGCACTGTTTTCTTTCTTCCTTTCTTTCTGTCATTCCATTTGCCTTTCCCTCTCTCTTTATTTTATCTTTTTAGCAGACTTTCTTCTTTTGCCTGACCTCCCTCTGTGTGTCCATTTCCATGAAAGGGTGAGCGATGGGTACCAAGCACCTCTCTCGTATTTGGTACCAGTCGCTCCAAGCTATTATGAACCACGAGAGTCTCACTTGGTCCTCCCAGCGTGTTAGCAAGTGTGTATTGGGAGTCAGTTATAATAAATCACAGAGCGAGGAAAACATGGCAGGCTCCAGATTTCCTCCCTGCTGCACAATCACACTCACATATAAGCATAATTACATATACACAAAATACCACATAAAACGCCAAATGCTTTGAAACATATTTTCATATCTGGAGGTATGGATAGATATACTGGTGCCAATCTTAACTTTTTCTTTTTTTTATGTGAAAAAATTCTCATTCTTAGAATCCTTTTATTTTTTTCTTTTTCATTTTACTTGCAGGCAAAAATGTCAGTCAGCCAAATTCCCTAATTTGCATCTCAATTTAATGGAGCTGTGAGTGAACACGAGCAAAGAATGAGCAATGGAGTAAAACTTTAACAAGGGAGAATAAATTAGCAATATTATGCTTGCTTGTTATGCTGCAATGGCTTCTCCACTTTACCTCTCCAAGATGAGGAAAACCTGTTAGGCAAGCTGTTGGAGTGGTGCTAGGGGCTGCTGGCATGCTTTTGTAATAAGGAATCAGCTGAGAATGGGGATCATGAATACAAAAGCACCAATGGGATATGCATGGTGTGAAAATGCATCAAACACATCTGTGCTTGAGCTCTCTTCAGCGCTGCACAGTATTTAATGTACCATTCTGCAGCCGGGTTCTCCTCTGTGGCTTCCCCGTTTCTTTGAGTTTAACTCCCACAAGGTGCAAATGCTTTTAGTGGGTCACTTCATATGAAAAGCTTTCTGGCCTCTAAAATCCCCACCAAACGACAATATTTTGTTGGCTCTGCCCTTAATCATTCTTAAAGTGTTTGAAGTTGTTAACAAATGCAGAATGACAGATAGTAAACAAGCAATATGAGTCAGTAAAGCAATAAGTGCTCGTCAGACCTCACCCTGTCCTTTTCCGTTTAGCCAAAGTCCTCATCAGACTTTAGGGGTGGATGCTAACGAGAGCGGGGGTGTTAAACTGAGGGCAGAACTGAGCAGATGAGCAAGCTACACAGAGGGTTTGAGAGAGGACGGTATTGTGATGAAAAATAGAGGACAGGACGAACATGGACACAGCAGATATGATGGTTCATTTTTGATTCGTCTGTGTATTCCAAAAAATAAAAATAAAAAATCCTTTCGGGTTTTATCTTTTTGATGAACAACCAGCTTTATGAAGCATTCTGGCTGGGAAGAGAAGTTGGTTTTTACTCTGATCTACACAATTTTGCAGCAGGACCTGAACTTTTTTGCTGTCCTTATAGACCTCAGGAGGTGCAATGCAAGAACCAACAAACAACTGGAGGTTCGACTCAATAACGACACTGGCTGCAGAGTTTCCAATTAAGGAATAGAACAAATCTTCCAGGACCAACAAAGCCTGAGGACAGGCAACCAGAAAGGGAAAGAGACAGATAACTTTTCCTGAATTTGTTGGCTGAAAAGCTTCACACTGATTGGCTGACAGAGTTTAAGGGAGCATTATAAATGGCTGGTTCCTGGACTCCTTCCTGCACTGGGAGATTTGCGTCAGAGGTACCACAATATTGCTGACGTGCTGGGTAACACTGACACATTTTAAGTGTTGATTTCCCTGTGGTCAGGAAGCACTGGAGGATATACTTTTGTCTTCAATTCAGAATGGACTTCCATGATTACCCTCAAGCAAAGAATAAAGAAGAAAAAATAAAGCTGATCTAATTAGACTGGAAAACCTTTGGTGAGCCACTCCTTTTTTTTTTTTTTTTTTTTCTTTGCCTTTGTGGACAAAGTAAATACTTGAACACACGCACAAGCATATGTGCACATACACATGAAATAAGACACAAGAGTCACCAAGGTATTACACAAGTTATATCCATACAAAAGACCACAATTTTGTGGCATGAAACAGGACCAAAAGCCTTGAATCAGGAGAAACTGAGTACACCTAACTGATGCTTGGACATCCAAAATGGTGAGAATGCCGAGACTGCTTTGGATCATCAGCTTAGAGTGCGTTTACTCAATCTCTCCTGATGAGCGACAGACTATGGCATCGCTCGCTCATCTCAGAGCAAACTGACTGTTGTTTGCTAAACTTCCTCTTTAGAAAATACGCAATGCAAGTATTCTACTCAAGGTTATCTGAATGCAACCTGGTAGACATACTTGGGCTCCATGATCCTTAGCAATATATAGATTCTGGTGTATGGTTTAGTTGTTTATTTGTCTTCTGTCAGTTTTTGTAGTGTTTTTCAAGGATTTAACTATTGTCAACACAGCATATAATAAAAAGAAGAAAAAAAAAGTTAATTTGACCTATGGAAAATAAAAAGTGCTTCCATATTTTAGACTCATGGCTGCGTATCCCTCAACCCCACCCACCACCTAACATATGACAAACAGTTCAACTCCAGAGATCACATGATCTTTTGGATTAAATTCTATGTCATATGTTTAAAGCTTGTGATCTTCTGAGTTACATTGTATGGTATACATGCACTCATGTATTTAATGTTAAAAGATATTGCATCGTATCAAAGTGCTTTGCCAACACATTAGCTGAAAGGGAGGATTTAATGATTTCTTGTACAGCCTTTGCACCTGCAACAAAATGGGGGTAAAAAAAGTCATGCGTTGTTTCATGATAATTTGTAATGAGCAGCATTAGGCTGCTTTGGATTGCTATGTACTACTTGTGTATATATGTATGCTGTACCATTTGTCTGCTGTGAAATTTGTTGACTACTCAGCTTATATAAGGGCTTTTTATAGATATAAAAGCAGACTGAGCAATCTGACGTCACTCTGTAACTCAAGATAAATTATTCGAAGATTTTGTTGTTTGGGTTATTTTTTAGGGTTAAAGGGATGTCAACAGAATTTTCATGCATACAAAATGCTGTATAAATAAAGTTTTGAATGACTAAACTGAAATGTCTATAGGCACTCATACTGCATTGGCCCATGTGTCTTGTTTGAATAAATCTTTCAAGAAACAAAGCTTTGATTTTTGATTCTCCCTCTATTGAGTTATCTTCTAGGTTCTTTCAGACCCAGGAAATGTATAGCGTATTTTCCTGACAATAAGTAGGAAAAGGGAAAACATCCAAAAACATATGTAAGTCACACTAGACTATGAGTCACATTTATTTTTAAATTTATTTCACAAATTCCAAGACCAAGAAGAAACATTTAACCTGGAAAGGCATGTTTTTTAACTACACAATAGCGCATGAAACAACATGCTAAATATGTCTGATATTTTAAAATCAGGATTTCCTCCAGGGTTTTGTTTTAACTGTGAGGAGGAACTAGTCTCCTTATTACACTTTTACACAACAGCTGACCAAGGTGCTCAAAGTATAAAAAGTACAAAATGTATACATCACATTTGGCATTTAAAGACACTGCCGTGTGCACAAGCCCACTCTGGACCTTAAAATTAATTCAAACAAAGGCTCTGTAACTGTCTTGTAATCAAAAATAGCCAGGATCCTCTAATGTGACTGCTGTGACTACCTACATCTACAAACAAGTCAAAGGACCTTTTTACATGCTTTGATGGCACCCCAGTAAACCCTGATATACGTAACTATATCACACTGGCAGCGGCTTTGTGCCAGTTCCTGAACTTACTTTATAACCAGCTGGCACATTAAAACCAAAAAAGAAGTTGGTTCACACCTGAATAGTTGGTTCTCAACTGGAAACCAAAAGTTGTGTTTTTTCTTTGTGAACAGTGACATCATCAGTAGGCAAAGGCTGGGTTCACCCAAAAGCCAGATTAATATCATTAATGGCTGTAAAAAATAAAGAGTAAACAAATAACACTTGTTTTATGAATAATATACGCGATTGAAAAGCAGACCAAATAAGCAAAAATCTCAAGAGAAACTGCTGGACAGCAGTCACAACCAATGAAGAAGCTGACTGGGTATACCTCCCACCCCTAGGTATTCCACAAATGAATACTGTAGGTTATAATAAAGTTCAAGTTGATCAAACCCTGGGATAATTTATTTATAAAACCTAAATACAGCTGTGTTGTTATGTTACCTGGCAACAAAATAAAATTTTGGTAGGCTAGATTTCTGCAAGCTTGTATTGACATCATAACATAACATTTACTCAGTCATCTCTACATATTGTTTATTTAGGGAAACCGGGGTTATAAACTAGCCTTAAGACTTCAACATCAACTCTACTGACCAAATTCCAAGATCTTCTTTCCAAGTCCTCCCACTCCCTCTCTGGTTAAACTGGTAAGAACAAGGGCTGGTTTACCAGAAACCAAGGTTCCTAGACTCCAGAATGTTGTCTATGTTAAGGCCTATTTATGCTCTATCTTTAAGACAGATACAAAGCATTTTTACCATCTTCTGCGTCATTTACGTGTAATTTTGTTAATTTTGGGGGCCTTGCGGATGGTTTCCCTGGTGGAGCAAACGGAGCAGTACCACTGGAATCCATAGGGGTATTGTTGAGCAGTATATCCAAATATCCATATCCATTCTTATGTGTGAAGAGCAACGAAGAAGTCAATTACGTATTTAAAGTGTTACTTCACCGCCAACTATTTGCACAACTCCACCCAGGGTTGGGGTGGGAGGTGTGGGGTGATCAGGGAGCGGAGAGTGGGTGGGTCGTGATACACAGGCAGAAATGATTGACATTGTATTCTGCTCTGCCTCTTTTTATGTCTTTTTCTGAGGATGTACATTATTATTTCCTCCTCCATCGTTGCTATGTTTGCTGTTGTCTCAAAAGCCCCATTTCCACCAACGGGTGAAGATCGGGACACATTTTTTGGTGTTTCCACATGCAAAAACTGGGACAGGTACCCTAATATCTGACCCAACCTGTCCTACTTTTTTGTTACCCTTCTGTTGTGGTAACAATCTAGTCGACTCGACCTGAAAAGATGGAGCTTGACACACTGCAATCCATTGATTGGTTAAGAAAAAAAGTCACTTCCTGTGGACCTGGCATAAAAGCAATTGTTGATTAAATCTCCATTTAAAATGGCATTATGAAGCAACACCAAGAAAAAAAGAGCACAAACTTTTGGATGACCAACATTCTCCTCTTTTGTTTCGTATTTTGGATATACTTTAAGAAAGGCACTGTGATGTCGTCATACTATTACGTAGCCTCGGAATCTATCGCTATCCGGCTGATACTCCGCCTCTCAGGTAATGTTACGATTGGCTGTGGATAGGAAGATACAGTTAACAAACCATATCTGCACCCTAACTGTCCCAACCCGCACCCATTGGTAGAAAAGGGGCTAAACTGACGTTAAACTCAGAGGTATACTCTGAAATCTGCAGTGCCCTCTGGTGGATGCATCGTGTTTATGTAAGGCACACATGAAAAGTAAGAGGGCAGAGAAATTTGAAACTGACGTACCTATTAACATCCATAAAGGGAGCAAAAATGGGCCTTTGGAGCTTAACAGTTAATTTTACAGATTTGCCTTCTGTCTACATGTGACAAAAAAGCTCACTTTTTGAGCTAATGTCATCTTCTGGACATTAAATCAGACGGCAGAAATGAGAATTGTCAACATTTTTTTTTTGCACAAAAAATTCTAGCCATTGCAATACACACATACATTAAAGTTTCCATTATTTGACAATAATCAGGCTCAGACTTGGTAGAGATCATCAGAGTAGCTGGCAAACATAATGGCAAGGTAATGTTAAAATTACCCCTGAGAGTTCAGTCTCTGACGGACTGATGATAGTTTCCCCATAAATTTCCAATTTAATTAGTTGCAATAATCACACTCATGGCAGTGCTAACAAGAAAGCTCCTGGCTCCTGCAAGTCACAACCTAAAAGGCTTAAAAGAGTCTTTTATGTGACCTAGTTTGAATTTCCCTGAAGAGCACAGTCTCAGGTTTACTGTTTAATTACACATCTAAACAGAGCAGAAAACAAAACAACACAATCTAGCACAAAGATGGACAACAAGATGCATCCAGAGGGGCAAATGAGCAAATTTTAAAACTGAGAGAAGACTTTTCCACATCTTCCAACATTACTCCTTCTCTTCTCTTTCCTCACCATATTTCTTTGTCATACACAGCCTGAAGTCTGGCTGAAGTCAGTTCTACCAAAGGAATGTGTTGCCATGTAATTTGTTCTGACATCATCTGGGATCTGACTGGATATGTTTCCTGTGGGTTATGAGCGAGATGGCAGTGCATGCTTTAGAGCCCTTAAGTGTGTGATGTCATTTGACAGCACATAAAAAAAGAAAGAAAGAAACACATTTGCATCTCCTTGTTTCCATCAGCCTGTTAAAATACTAATCCCATCTCCATGAGTGAATCTGGATCTGAAAGCATTAAGAACAATAAAACTGTCTTTTTAATTAGTTTTTACCAGAGTTAGAGACAAGAGTTTGTCCATTTAGGGAAATCAGAATTAAAACTGGTTGACATGTTGAACTGGTATGCTGTAACTAGTTGCTTCTAACTAGGTTTATTCTCAGATCCTTATAGATCCAAGTTGTGATTATTTAACCTGGATTAAACACAAACTGCAAACAGAAACTTTAATCTTCTTTTTTGGACTAGTAGAAATGTGACACTACATATAGAAGATTGCAGAGACCACGAGATAAAAAGGACAGTATTACAACACATGGTGAGTAATTCTCTAACATGTGTACACACAAACACTGCATTACCCTATGCCATTATGCTGATGGCCAAAAGAAATAGAACAAATTAAGCATATTCAATGTGTAAAAACCCAGTGTCTTGTCAAGCATACACCACCCAGATGAGAGGTACAGCAGGGTGTACAATATGTCCAACACAAACGCAACACTTCAATGTTAAAGGAACAGGACCTTCTCTTATTTTTTTCATGCCTGTGGATACAAAAATAACTGCATATAGGAATTCAGCCCCATGGCATTTCACGAAACTGTCAGGGAGGGATTATTAGCTCTAAAAAGCAAAAAATCTGTATTTGGAGGCTGGAGGGGTTTGGTGGTGGTGAGGAACAGACATGACTGACAACCAAGAGATCCAAGCTCATCTCTCATCTGACTCAAAACTTCTTACACTTAAGTTTCAAACTTCAGGTTTGTGTTCGGTTGCTGTTAAGGTATCTTTACACATTAGAAACTATGTGTTTAGGTCTAAAAACTAGAGCTGTGAAAACAAAATGCTTCCTGTTTAGCACACTAACTATTTTTCCTTGCTTGCTGGGTGATGAGCACTGTTTCCTCTGCAAAATGCACAAAAGTAAAGTTGGAAGTTTTTTTACTTTGTCTTCTTTTGCTCTTCTAAAGTTATTTTTACCATTATTAAACACAACGTAATTGTTAAATAACTTGTTTACATATAAAATTGTTATTAAGGGATTCCACTAGAGGCACATTATTACCAGTTAGAGCAGGGGTCTGCAACCTTTACAATCCAAAGAGCCATTTTTCCTCAGCCCAGCTAAATAAAACTCATTTAGAGCTGCAAAAGGGACCTTTTGAAAAATGACAACTTAGAATTTTTGATAAATATCTACAACAGGAAATTTGTTCTTTTTGAAATTTGTTCTTTTTTGGAAAACAGTTTTAAAAAAAATAATAAAAAGCCTATAATTTCCAACCTTATTACAAGAAAATTACATTTAAATATATTACAGGTACTTTTAGTGTCATCATGTTTTGAAAATTCAATGCAATTATTAAAGGAAAAAACGGAATATTTGAAAAAAACCTGCATCCATTATATTTATATTTTAAAACGTTTGTATTTCAACAATTTTAGCCATGTATTAGGAGCCATAGTGGAACGTCCAGAGAGCCACATGTGGCTCTGGAGCCCACAGGCTGGGATAGAGTTACCAATTTTTAAGGTGTACACAAAATAAAATAACAAAAATACAGGGAAAGTTTGCATTTTGTTATTTTTGAGTTCACAGTAGAAAAAAAGCAGCACTAATAACGTAAGACCCCTAAACCAATGCTTTGACAACACAAAGTACATAAAGATGCAGGTTAATTTGTACCTGGTCAACAAGTTTGTCTGCAAACCTTTCTGTTATTTTTACTGCTGTTGATCTTGTGACCTTACATCTCATAAAATGGTCCCTACGGTGCCCCTACTCACATTTTGCTGCTTGCAAACCTGTAACGTTAATTTCTGCAGACGTGCACAAACAACACTTCAAAGAAATACAAAATAGGTAAAGCAGCCATGATAAACATGCATACGCATAATTAAAAGCAAGTATATTCTCAGCTAGATAACCATCCTATACATCCAAAAGCGATACTTTGGACGGGGACATTCTACATTTAAACAAGCTTCTTGCCAAGCATACTTCACTTATTTTGAGTGAGAAAGGATTAGAAGAATATTTCTCCTAAAACATATTACTCCCAAGAAGTAGGTCCTGAAAGAAAAACAAAAGTACAGTTTATCAAAATTAGCATAAATAAAATTTTAGTAATTTTATTTCTGCTTGTTTTTCCAACATAGCAAGACTCAAATGTGCCTACATTTGTCAAATTAAAGGGCTTTCTAAAGACTTTCAGTCATCGTAGAGGATGCTTGACCCTTCTTTTTTGCTACAGTTCATTGAGTTTTTGCAGGGACTTATCAGGTTGGCATCTGGACTTTGACTGGGCCATTGCAACACCTTGAGTATTTTCTTTTTCAACCACTGTGTTTAGATTTGCTGCTGTGCTTTGGGTCGTTGTCCTGCTGCATTTCTCTGACAATCGCACAGTCTGACTATTGGCTGAACTTGTGGGGACATCCACCACTAAGAGATTGACAGCTGTCTTAAATGTTTTTTACCTGTGAATAATCTCACTCAGTGTAGAACGATGGACTCTAAATAGTGCTTGCCATAGGGGGTGTTCAACACCTACTGAATACTTGGTCAAAGATTTTCATTTACATTCTCTTCAAGATTTTTTTGCACTCCATTTTATCACAATAGAATATTATAAATTGAATATTTTGACTAATAACAAATGTGATGTTTCAGAAATACTAATAAATATGATGTAACTGTTAAGAAGAATTCTTTTTATGTTATTATTATTTTGCTGTTGTACATTTTGTCCATCAGATGGCAGAAGTTTCTAGCCGGAACTCAGGATATAAGAATTTCTCTGTACTGTAAACAGCTGTCCAAAGACAAAACATACTGGGCTTTTTAGAGTTTTCATGTGTGTGTGGGCTGGCAGGGCAATGGACATCATCTGCAACTGTCATAAATGTCGCAGTTCATTCGTATGGCTTAAGGGTTTGGACCAAATCCATCACAGAGAGCAAAAAGCCAAATGCCACAAACCATGTTGACTGTGGTTCTCTCTCCATCTCCATCCTTCTTGCCCATGGTAGCCCCCTTGGGGGGTTAGTACCAGTGGATAAATGTTTTTATTCCGGTCAGAGGATACTTTGAATATTGCTTTACCATTATGTATTCAGGCATGCTGTCAATACTTATGCAGGGACTAAGAAATCTAGTGGCAAAAACTAGACCTTCCAATGACCCTTGTTTTACAGCAGGCATTTAGACTGGTCACAGTAAGAAAAGCACAATTTAGCGTCTCAGTGAGCCATGACGCCATGCAGCCAGCATGCACAATGCAAGAACATGAAACTGGTGTAGCTAAATAGAGTTTGGCTGTTACTGACTTCATTTTTCACCTTTTCTTTTTCTATTGTGACATTAAAAGGCACGAAGAGTTCAAAACGTTTGGTTCTCAAGTGTATCTTAAGAGGGGGAGTAATAGTTGTAGGCTGGGGAAGCAAATACACTTTCAGTTTGCTAAAATTTTATTAAAAATGCAAATATTGATGAGGGTTTCTGAGAAACCTGAAAAGGTTCATTTTTTCTGTAGTTCAGCTGACTCAAAAGGTGCTACACATAACCGGGCGCTACACTTAGGACTACAACCTCTGAGAGAACAGTGTGCAGGAGAACATCTTTACAACAGAAATCCTCAATGCGTACACGTGAACTGGAAATATCCAGGCATGGTTGACAAAATGTTTCATGTTTTTTAAGAGGTTGAATGTTCATATTTTATTCAGTTCTTGAGTTGTGTGTTGATCTGTTCTGTATGTCCAGTATGTGTTTTGATGACTTCTAAATAAAATGTATAAAATGCTTTGTATGTGATTTCTTTACCTACATGTTAAGTAATATTGACTAAGTAATGCTTATTTACCACTCTTGTGCATTTTCCGAAGGGATAAATGTTTACACTTTACAATAAGGGTCCATGAAAGCATTCAATAATGATTAACTATGGTTAAGTAATGCTTATAAAGCGTTTATTAATGCTTAAGTCAGGCTGTTAATGTTAAGTAATACTTTGGTTTAGGTCAGGTAAGGCCTACCTGATGACAGACACAGATCAGCATTAGCAAATGATTACTTATGACATAAATAATGGTTCGTTAGTTCCAATCCAGGTAATGTTCACCATATAGGGAAGTTAGTATTAGTTAGCTGTTACTTAAATGCTTATTCACTAAAAATCTACACCATTAGTAAACAATTACTTGAGAAATTTTTAATGGCTTACTAACATATTAACTAACATCGTAAATAATGCTGAGTAATGCATACATAATGACAAATAATAATATAATTCCACTTTGTTAACACATAATAATGCATTAAGTAAGGTTGAGTAGAAAAAATTTATTATCTGCGTATTAATACATTAAGTAATATGCAAACTAATGCTAAGTAAAATATAATATTAGTTAATAATATATTATTCAACATTTAATTAATGCTTAATAATGCACTAACTAACGTTAATTAAGGGACCCTTATTGTAAAGTGTTACCGATTTAGCTACAATGTTCTGTCAAAATGTGGAGAAAGTAACACTAACACAGTTTCAATGGCTGTTAAATGTGTGTCTGAGTGGATTGATCCAAATATCAATAGAATCAATACCAAGGCTAGTATCAGTATCTTTCTTTATCTCTGCTCTGTTTAATAAATTAATTATTTTTAGCTTTTACTTGCTTGCATCTTGTTTCCGGTTCCTCCTCTACATGCAGCCATCTCATCTATGTGTCCTATTGTAAAACCCTTTCAATGAGTCCAAGATTTTGGGGACAAAAACTGAAACACACCATAAATTGTTTCCACTGTTTATTGATAAGTCCAGTAGATGGATGATCTAATCAGGATATACCAAGCAGGCAGCTGACTGAATACAAATTTAGTCCCATACAGTGTGTCCAGTAAATCCACCTCAATCCATCAATCATTCCTCCCATAACAATTTGGAAGCAGTTCTGGCATTTCACCAGCCCACCTCTACATATCCCAGCAATGAATGGATTTTAACCAGCACCTGACAAAACCTGATAAGGCAGGAGCTGCCACTCAATGCAGAGGATAATGCAGAGCAATGAATGAGGGGGAAAAAAATCCAAAAGGCCAGAACAGGAGGACACTGAGGCAAGGGGAGGAAGAGAAAGTAATCTGACTACTCCTTTCCAAAGGAACACTGTCAAAAGGATCACAGTCTAAATGAATGGATCTATTCAAGATAACACTCTGAGGAGAACAGAGGGACAACAGACATCAGAGAGAAAAGGGAGATGACATTTCCAGTTGCCGAGGGAGAGAAAAGGCATTGCTGTAGAACTAACAGAATGAAACATTAGCTGCAGGAAGAGGAAAAGAGGAAGAGCAGCAGGAGCAGAAGGCAGATTTAAGTCGTGTGCTGCAGGAGAGAGACAACCAACCAGAGTGAGCTGCAAAAGCATGGAGCTTAATCCAGCTAATGCAGTGGTTGACTGGGGAGATCGCAGCTGGCGGCAGGGGCCGTTAAGAGCTGAGAAAGTGCTGAGCTGGGTGGTTCAGTAGGCAAAAGGTTGTGGATTTCCTTTCCAACCACTGGCCAGTTAACTGCAGTCATGAGAATAAGAAATAAAATACCGTCTTTATATTTTAAATATTTGTGCATTCAAAGATAATAAAATAATTATTTTATAAAGTAAAAAAAGAAAATGTTCTTACTTGGATGAAAAACAACTTATCTATTATCTGTTTCAGAAATACAGAAGAGTATTAGGGCCACTAGAGAAAATAATCTATAATTCTGAGAAAAAAAAGTCAGAATTTTGACTTTTTTTTATCAGAATTATAGATTTTCTTTTTCTTCAGTGGCCCAAATACTCTTCTGTACAGAAAAACCAAGCCAAAACACAGAAGCAATATGCGCTTGTAGAACCACCTTCAGCAGCAATAACATTATTTTCATAATTGGTCTCTTACGCCATTTTAGAGGAATTTTGGCTCACTCCTCTTTGCAATGTTGATGCTGGTAATTTGTTTATTCTCTTTAGAGTGCACTTCAGCCTTTTCCTTTTCAAACATTCTGTTTTAGACCCACTGCTGTGGGTAATTGAGCCTCGATTATGAACCAATGTTCAAGAACTAGTCCTAATTACGAACTTCTACAAAGATTGGGCCATTCATTAAACTCTACGAATCTTGGATTTGTTTTTAGCTAAGAACAAACCCTACAAGTAGAGCTGGGGGATATTGATCTGATACCAAGCGCAAGTATCGCCGATAACGATACTTTTATTTGAAATTTCACAATCATTAAATGATTTTGCCTTTAAATACATATTATTATGATCATAATAAAACACAGTACAAAGGTTTTTGTCAAATAGAACATTTTTATTAACAAACTGAATAACAGAACTGAGATATTTAAATATAAGATTTTTTGCTTGTAAACAATATAAAATAATGTTAATAATGTAACATAATAATAAAATGCCTGTTATTCACTTTTATCACACACAATTGTTTGAGAAGAAGAAATTCAACAGTACAAATTGGCTTAACAAAAGTAAAACCTAGTATTGGTTGACCAACCTTCAGACTCACCTGGAGGATTTATTTCATCAGATGCATGCACTCGCTCCACCATCAGTGCACCGCATCTGAAAAGGATGCTGGACATGTTTGGTAACTGCAGGTAGTTTTTATTAGTATTTGCTTTCATTCATTCTTTTGGCATTATGTTTACTTTTCTCTGTCTCACTTCAGTCTGTGCCTGTAAGTCCAATGACCTTTTATGGACATTTTCAGGCGTTTACAGATGTAAAGTAGGACTGGCTGGTACATCATTCATTCACCAATCTAAGAGAAAAGATACAAACAATTTTGTGGTCTACGCACACATTCCATAATCTGACAGAGGGTTTTTGTAAAAAAATTGCAACAGGAAAAAATTAATTAGGATTTGTAAGAAGATATTGGCAAATGAGCCCCAATGTTCATGATGAAGTTTCAGTCAAGCTTTAACTATCAGACAGATGGCCTCACAGAGGAGTTAACGGTCAGCCAGGTCCCGTGGCTGCAAAACAAGCCTAAATCACCACCTTTCCACCACCACATTTCACATTTGATATGCTGTATTTGGTTTTATCCAAATGTGGTACTGTGCATTATGACTAAAGACATCTGTCTAACCAACATTGTTGCAGAGGTCTTGCAGTTTATTTAGATGCTACATTTAGAGAGACAAGGCTTCTTACATAGTCACAACCTTTAACCTTTAAAGTGCTTATTTTTTTATTGTTTTTTATTTTTTTTTATTATTATTATTATTATTATTATTATTATTATTATTATTATTATTATTATTATTATTATTATTAT
>JBAMHW010000023.1:9559572-9570857 GCA_037177495.1 Rhadinocentrus ornatus
TATTATTATTATTATTATTATTATTATTATTATTATTATTATTATTATTATTATTATTATTATTATTATTATCTTTATATATGTAAAACCTTACAATTAAAAGCTCTCTTTATGCAACAGTATTTTTTACCTGTTACTTGTTACCACGTCCTGGTTACTATTACATAAATACACACACACATTGCTTCAATATTCCAGGCATATATTATCTAGGAGTATGCACAGTTCGAGATTTAAATATGAATGCATGTTGGCCTAATTTCTGAATTAACGTAGCACTGAACAGAAAAAGAAACCCAGCAGGACTGGAGCAACTGAATAGAAGTTAATAAAACGTATGGAAGAGGGATCAAAGCAGTAAGAGGTGTGCTGGGCGGGGCATTATAATCACAGGGGTATCGATGTGATATTGCATAACGTCAACCGTCAATTCATGTGCGCATGGGTAAGAATGACACACAGTGGAGTTGCGCTAATGCAGGCTTTTTAACATATTCAAGCCTATATTCACTGCTCTTTTATTCATACAATATGCATTCATTAGCAAATATTTCCTCCTCTTTCACAAAGCTTTTCACCTCAAAGATGTCTCTCTCTCACTCTCTATTTTTTGCACCATAATCTGTGATCAAAAACTTCACACAGACATGTTTTTGCAGCTCTGCAGGCCTGGCCAGCAACAGCTCCATCAATCTGGTCAACTCTCTGTCTGTAACCAGCTGTCAGGATACAGTCTGCAGGGTAACAAGCTGGCAGAATAGGTTTAAATGTGTGTGTGTTGGTAATGTGTGTAACTGTGTAAGTCTACTGCACAAATGATAATATTCTGGCTGAAAAATCACAAATCACAGTATATGAGCAAAGCTTTTACTGGCAACCGAATTATTTAGACGTCACTATATAGAGTTTTAAATTTCCTTGAGACATGAGCAAAATCTAAATTATTTAAGGCTGCATTTATTATTGGAAATAGCATAGAGAATTTTGTTATAGGAAAATTAGATAGTTTTTTATATATAATGTAATGGGAATGAGGAAATAAAGGATATAAAATGAGGAAAAACAAGAAGGAAGGCAGGAGTTAGAAAATGAAAGACAGTCAGTGAGATGAAGAGATGAAGAAGACAGGTGGAAAAGGGTGACAAAGATCAGGAGAAAGATGGCAAGTAGGGAAATAAGACCCATATCGCCCCATAGGGATCACAGTGCTATTAGATGGATGTCCTCAATCAATCTGTTGAGTCCACCGCTTCATAAACTCAATTAAACAGCAGGCCTCCTGAGGAGGAACACTTTCTTACTCTGTTCATCCATCTAAATCTCACTCTCCGTCCTTTCTCCTGCAATCTGACAGGAAATCTACTAATAATTTTCTGCCCTTCGCCTCTTCAGCAGCGGCGCGCACTCTGCTTCTGTCGTCAGAAGCAAATCTAAAAGGAAATTAAAAACATCACCGCTCTTCATCGATCATCTGCTCAACACTTCTTGCCAACTTATTTATCATGACTTCATGTCGCTTCTGATTCTGGTTTGGCTGTGATTTATCTTGTTTTAAGTTGCTTAAATCAACGTATTTATTTCAAATTGAATTTCCTTTCAGCAACAGAACAGCAAGAACATATTTGCAGGGGCAAACAGAGCATGATGGTTTAAAAAAAACTGATGGAGTTCAATCAATACTTAACTGGGGTGATGGCAGGAGATGGAGAGGTAGGCGGCACACAGCACATAAAAGCGGATGGACAGATAGGGTCATAACATACTGCACAAAATTAATTAAACTTAAGGAAATTTGTGGTGATTGCACACAAATAATTACTCTGCTCTGTGTGTAGCTGGGATTTTAATGTAGTGTTGGTTTATTTGTGTGTGTGTTTCTGACTCATGTTCTCTTAAATGAACTCTTTGGACATAAAGTGATTCATTTCCCATCAGTAACTCAGCCAGTAAACCAGTCATCAAGTACTGCAGCACTCTCTGTCCGGTCATAAGTCTCTTTGATCTGATGGAAGTAAATCACATTCAATCAGCAAGAGTCTGCCGCAGGCTTTCTTCCCATATGTTACCTTTTATTTCTCTAAGGCTTTGCTGAGTATGCTTCTGCAAAGCCTTTCTCCACATTCATTCTGCCTTGCTGACCAGCTGAAAGTCCATTTTTTACATCCTTCACATTGCAAGTAGATCTTGAATAGTTTCAGGTGATTCAGGTCATTTTAGCTCGGCTGCTTTTAAGGATCATAATCTGGTCCTCTGGGGATGAATTCTACACACTTATGAATTTTCCAGTGATCCATTTTAGACTTTCTCAACATTTACCATATGAACAAATACATACATCATAGATTACACAATGTATCATCATGGCTTCAGAGACCATCCATACACCATCATGACATCATTTTAAATCAAGTGACTTATGTCCAAATATCTGCAAATCGCAGCCGTTTTTCATAAACACAGTCTAAGAAAATGCAACAAGAAGTCAGATTTATTAAAAAATACTGCTTAACAAGAAAATGTAGATTTTTTCCTTAGTTGTTTTTGGTAGAATAAAACAATGTAGAAAACACTAACAACTTCTATTTTTATTTTCCCCCAGCAAAAGGAGTGTGGTGTCCTCGCACATGAACAATGTGATATCAGAACAGCTTATAAAATACCTACCCTGGGAAAATATTTAGCAACCTCTGCAATTACTCTTTTTTTAACTTTGCTACACTGACAAAAGGTTAACAGTGTTTGATTTAGGTTAGAAAATTATACATTGCCACAGACAAGACAACCCAGTTTAATGCTCACTGATCACGATTCCTGTCAAGTTATGCAACACTTATGACTGCCTACCAAAACATCATCTTTTAGATGAGCCTTGACAATTCCAGGTATCACACATGGACAGAGGGCCTCATTCAGCGACAGTTCTTATGAGCAAATTTGCTTTTAAGTCCTACTAATTAACATTTTACAAAGATTGTAGTATTCACGCAACTCTGCATCCTCATGAGTACTCTTACAAACATTTGAGTGCTGACAAAATCAGTATTTGTGTTGTTGTCTGTTGTTCAGTCCATCAAATACAGTAAATTATTCAAATTCCATTAATGTTATGTTAATTGTTTTTATATTTTAAAATAACTTTTTGTGATTTACTGAGCATTTTGTTATTTTAAAATACATAGCAACATTTAGCAGATCATAATTTCCCTCCTAAAGTATTTTTATTTTATCTCATTCATTTGAGAACAAGTTGTAGTGAAGAGGGGATTTAAATCTATTGCCGGTGGTAACACCATTGGTGCGATAGACTGCACATATGTGTGTATTAAACCACCCTCACCAGGTTCATTCTCTCAGCTGCAAGCAATATCTTAAATCCTCCAGTCGCCAGAACTACTGACTACATCATCTTCATCTTACAGAGTGGCTCTGTGGACAAACAAGGAGAAGCTGGTAAAGCATGACTTATTACTACATATCATTTAAAAATAAACTTTTTCTACAACAATGACTTTTTTTTATAATAATTAGTTTTATTTGTAGATTGAGCATAAGTCCTGGCACCGCTGTTTAATAACACCATACTGACCAGCCTTCACACTCACCAGGAGGTTTTCTTTAATCAGATGCATATACTCGCTCCACCATCAGTGCACCGCATCTAAAAAGGATGCTAGATGGGTCACTGCAAGTGGCAACTTGCTTTCAAACTATAGAAGGTATGTAAAGAGAGATAAAAGCTTATTCTATAGTGTAGCACTTTCCCCTTTAGACACTACACCACAAGAACATGGGACCAGACCGCAGATTGATATTATATGGTTTGAAAATCACTTGGTGGTTATTTATAAAGAGGATAAACAGGTTTCAGTTTAGCTCTTTATTTATTTATTCTTTTTGAGGGGAATATTCTGGTTATGCAAATGCTGTATTTAACTCCAAACCTTGCTTTTCTTCCTCTAACTCTGAACCAAGTAACCTAAGTGGCTTTGGTGTATATACATAACAAAATAAATGTATAGTTCTTTTCAAAAGAAGATGAAAAAAAAACAGTACATTAATGCAAGCATTTGACTCACCTTGGTGTAAACAGTGATAGCTAAGGTAGAACGAAGGAGTTCCTAGACTCAAGTCAAGCTTGAATTTCTCAGATAAAGACAGATTATTTTACAGCCACCACCCCTTCTGCATCAATAGGAAGTGCTTGTTCGTTACCTGAAAAGGTTGATGCACGATTTAAAATGTAAACAATGCAGGTAATAGAGGCTTCCTGAAATCGTAATGTGACAATGGAAAATCCTTCCTTATTTAGACCTGATCTACATCAAAGTCTGCTAAAGTTCAAATGGCTAAACTTAATGCATTAACATGATGTTGTTATAATCTTCGACTAAAACTTTCGAGATATACAATACCAAACAAAGGTTTGGACACAATACCCAGTGATTTGGAATGCAGCATTCGACTGCAGATTCAACCAGCTCACAGATTATTGAACATCAAAAGTGAGCAATCAAATTGTGATCATAATTAAACCCTGCCAGTCTTCATTACTACATTCTTTGTGTCACTTTGAGCTAATATACCTACATTACAGTCTCTCATCATAGTTAGAGTGGCAATTTTTACACTCAATTACCACCATTCATCTCCATCAACTGAAACTAGATTCTCCACAACAACTTACATGTCTCCCACAGCGGTTCTTTCACAAAGCTCATAGAAGAAACTGACTGAAAAGACAACTTGCTCTAATATCAAATGTGGTCCAGACACAGATGGTTCTACTATTTGTTTAAGTCAAATATATTAAAACATCTTAACTCTATATTTACCTAATTCTGTGTTTACGTTGTGCGATGGTTAAAATATATCAGTTTCAGGATATAAAACATAGACTTTATTATTCATTCCGCATCGATACGATTAAACCCAGCATATTAGATATTTACTCGTGGAGCAAACTGTCTCGTGGGAAGGGGGTATGGAGGCTGCCAATGAGCGGAAGCATTCCAGATATGCAGATCTGGTGGCAGTGTAATGAGGTTGGCTGGAAAACCATCACATGCTCTGTTGAGATAGGGTGTAGGGGCTTCGTCCTCCATAGTTCACCTACTCCACAATATGGGGTGCACAGAAGCGGGGTGTTGGAGATCCATAAAAGAGCTAGTGGGGGACGTGGAGAAGGGTAGCTTCTGGCTATGGCTAAGAAGTAGGGAAAGCAAGTCGGGGCACAAACAACACTAACAGGGGGTGGCAGGGAGAAATCCATGCCATTGCTCCGCCAGCAGGAGATGTACTGTAGTTAAAGGAGCAAAACATCTGTGATTGGTTGTTCCCAGCTGAAGACTCTGATTTTGTTTTTCACAGAGGTGTTTACAATTACCTGACGGCCTTGGTGGAGCTGCTTCAGGCAGCAATCACCAGCAGGTAGACAAGCAACCCTAACCCTTAAACATAAATAAATACTAATGTATATTCAACTCACATTCACCAGATGGCCAGAAATGCTACTCAGCATAAATGCTAACATTGCTGAAGGTGATGATTTATTTATGTTGTTTATACAGCTGTAGGCATCAAGTGGCTGAAAAGCCCAGTTATTATGATTCCACATCAACCTGTGTTATGTGATGAATGACCATCAGTCCATGAAAGAATCTTTTAGAACAAGTGTTATGAAGCCATCAGGTAAGAAAGAAATCATCCTGAGAAAAAGGATTACTTCCTCTATGATTTGATCCAATGTACTGTGCATTTCTAGTGGTTCGGCCTACTTACTGGAAAACAGTTGAGTGAATTGTAAACAAGGGTATTCGATAAGGGTGCTTCTGCAGCAGTAGAGATGGAAATGCATCTGCAAGCAGGATCATTAGCAAGAAAGCTCACATCAATACTGATTTAACTTTGTTTGCAAGTAAGGCTCATAATAGTCTGATTTACTGGCATTAAGATGTAACAGTAGCCTTAATTTCTCCACTGATCAGCGACCACAAAAATAAGAATATTAACGCATGTGAGAATGCAGAAAACCAGTAAATTGGGTGTAAGTAAACAACCTTTTCCAAGTGGAGAGTTCTCTGGCAGAAATAAGGACCATACATTTTCATTCAGAACCATGTCTTATTTAATGCTATGCCAGATTACATTTACATATAGATTTACAAAGTATAGCATGGCTCTGATTTCCCATTCAGATCCTGCCTTTTAATCAGTTGTAGTTGCCAAGACATCTGGCACGATTTAGTTTATTACACTCAAGCTTCCTGTTACTGGCCTGCCTTTCACTCTGTGCAGCAATGAACAATCCAATTCCACTCAAGTTCAAATCAGTTCAGTCTTTGTGATTGCTGAATCAGTAATAATCACGCCAATAAACACCGCTTGAGAAACTAAAATAATCCTGTCCACTCTCCCTGCTGGGAATTTGAGATTTAAGACTATACTCACATTTACAACTAGTTAATGATATGCTGCTGTAAGTTAATGGTTCAATATGATCAGATTAGGTCACTAAAGCTTGAAGCGCTATGATTGATGATGAAGAGGAAGTGACAAATTACAGCCACAATTTTTTCAGCCTGTACATCTTCAAATGTACTCACAGCTTAGATAGAAACTTCCCAAAGAAGTGTGGATCTGTGCAGGAGATGGCTCCAGAGTCACTATAGAGCTCATTATAGAAAAGGAAGTTCAGCAAAAGATGCTAAAAATAATCCACACAAGATTAAGGCAGTACTGTTTTTAAGTTTTGACCTTAAAACACCATGCTTCTGTTTTTATTGATGGCGCACTGACATTTATTATACACAAAGGCCACAGTTACATGATTTTTTTTTAATTTACAATTAAAGTTTTCTCCTTCCTGTTCACATGGAAATAGTGATTCAAAATTGAGGTTTACGTGCAAAAAGTGTTTAATTGCCTTTATTCAATTCCACTTTACATTTGGCGGTTGGAAAGGGTTCTGATTGGACAGGGGTGGACGTGACGTATTTACATCTACCGGAAAAAAAAAAAAACTCTACAACTAACTCGTTCCTGCTTCTTTTCTTTTCGGCCACATCATGGAAGACCACATAATAAGAACCATTTTGGCTTTGATTTTGAACAACCAGAACAACTAGAATAATTAAAAGTGGAATAAACGTACATGATCACGGATTATTCAGAGGATTTAGTTTTTATTCTGCAGACTGTGGACTAGTATTATGTAAATGTTGCTGCCCGATTACTACATGACGATTGGATGGAAACCCCATTGATACCGCCCCTACAGCCTCTCCACGGTGGTTGGCTGCCGTTCGCCCAGCACTTCCTCCCCAGCAACCAATAAGGACACGCAGGTAGCTTCAAAAGAGTGGAGGCAATTCCAATCAGGGCAGCTGTGGTCTGTCAGGAACAGTGTGCCAGTCTGGGTGAAGCAAGAGTGATCGCTGGTTTGGTTGGAGATTTGTGAGTTATAATACCCTTGTGATTTCGAGATTTGCTGTACAATTTGTTGTGTGCACTATTGTGCTTTTGCAGTTAGTATTGAGCAGAGAAGCTCTCACCGTTTGTGAGTAGCCATTTTGTGTTGTAAATTCTGTTTGTTTGAATTACATTGAGTTTATACGTTTTCAGAGAAAGATTTAAGTTAAGTTGGCTTTTGTATCTGTTAATTGGTTTAAGTTTCCTTTTGGTAATTATAAGAGTAAATTGTTTATTTGTAATAGGTAATGTTAATTGATATATTTAATAGACCGTAATTAAGGACACCTTTTGTTTATTGATTTTCTGTTTTTCTTTGATACTGGACACTATAACCTACCTTAGGACACCTTTTTGTTGTATTTTGTTTGAGTAGTTGAACCTGGGTTTGTAAATAAAATAAGTGTTATAGTTTAAGTTCGTCCGGCTGTGTTTGTTTTCGACCCACGTCCCTAGAATTAACAAATTGGGTCGTAACAAGGTAACTAAACTTTTTTACTTTAGTTGACATACACTATGTAAACATTGCCTCCTTGGTTTCTGATGGTACTACTCCATTTGCAAGCTCACTGAAAATGGACCAATTTCTGCATATATAGGGCGCAGAAGACGGACAGAAGGCTTTATTTAGCGTAAAGCAGGCAAGTAGTGCCACTTTAAACAACAGTGCCTTCAGATAGAGGCTTCTTCAGCCCAAATGTAGATGAGACTGGCAGAGGTCATCCTTGCTCACCATTATGTAAACCAATAGCCTTACATAATGATGCCCTACAATGACCATCAATTCATGGTGACAGCTTTCTTCTGTTATTTTTATTTGTTTATCTTAATAAAATCATTAAGCGTTCTTTACTAGACTGTATTTATAGTTTCTTTTTGGGAGCTCATAATGTACCATTCTATTTTTATTCTGTTCCACTATATTCTCACATATTAACCTATTCATTCTCAGTATTTCTAATTTTTACTTACCCTGTCCAGCATCCTAACATACAGAACGGCGGTCTGTGTGCCATATTTTGCCAGACAGATTTGCTCTACCAAGGGAGACATGTTATATAAATGGCTGCCTTTGATGTTTGGAAGATTTTTTTTTTATAATCTTATTTTCTTTAGTCTTAATATGTCTGTGCCGAACCTGACAGGGAGGTAAAGGAAGAGAGAAAAAGAGAAGGGGCAACTGAAATGTGGAAATAAAGGTTTTTTAGACTGTCTAAATCACATCGGTATTCACAAAAACAATATAAACTACCACAGTACTACATGATAAATAAAAAAAAAATAGGAAAATGATGAAAAAGTACAACAGTCATCAAAAGTATCAGTAGAGAGACGTACCAACACACAAACATCAGCTAAATCTAGTTGAAAGCGGAAGGAGAGACAAGCATGTTTGTGAGCATGCACGTCTGAATGTGCATGTGGTACCATGCAACAAGGATGAAATGTGGAAGGGGGCCGTGACCACGCTGCACCCCGAAGCATCAGGGGGAGACAGAGGGGAGCCCAAGGCCCCAAAGGCCCAGGTGATCAAACTCCTCAGCTGGCCAAGAGTCCAAGGCAGCAGTGCCACAGATGCCCGCTCACCCCCGGCAGTCCCCACCATCTCAGGGGACCAGAGAGCCCAGGTTGCACAAATATAACTCCAGTCGGACCCAATGCCCAGTTCCCCCAGCCACCCCAAAGCAGCCCCCAGTGGCAGGGGGAGACAGCGAGAGAGAGAAGAGAGGAGACTCTTCCAGTTTCACCCCCCCATGAGTCCTAATCCCCCCGCTTCCCACCAGGCCCCCCACCACCCCCCTTCCCCTCCCTTGTCCCGACGGACACATCGTAATCCCAAGGGCACCTGCCCGGCACCGGATCAGCCTGACCCCGATGGCATGCCCAGGGCGACCAAGCCCCCCCGAGGCCCAGGCAGGGTCTCTCCAGCCCGGAGGGAGGTAACCCCCAGACCCTGGGGCCCCCGTCCCCCACCACAGCGACCCGGCCACCCAACCCAGGCCAGCCCCCCAACAGCCACGGACCCCCGGATGCCCCCCGCCACGCCCCTAGGAAGCACCAGCCCCTAGGCCACCAAGGCCCCGGATCCGGTCAGACACACAGTCTCCCACACAATGACCCACCCAACCACCAACCCAGAGAAACCGCCAGGGCAGATAGACCCCCAAGGTCCCCCACCCAGCCCCAACCCCAACCCCCAAGGAACAACAAGACCCCAGCACCCATTCCCACTATGTGATGTGAAAAGACTAATGTGATCCAACAGGAGATTTCTTTACTGGTTATATTTGAGATTGTTTTTAGACTTCCAGTTCACTAGAATAGATTTCTTTGATATACATAAGGCCGTGAGGACCATGTGTCCTTTGTTAGTGTCCATTTTGATGTCACCAAAGTCACAAAGTAAACTCACCCAGTAAAACATTCTCAGTATTTCTATGACTCCTTGTCTCTCACTTCTCTGCCTATCAATGACAGACCCTGGTCTTTTTGTGAGTGTGTTTGAGTGTGCATGGTTAGGTAAGCTGTGAGGGTGAGTCTGTTGTTTAGAGGTCATTTTGAGAGGGTCTTACTACTGTGAGTAAGGCTCCAATTAAAACAACAGCATTTGACAGCTACAGAATACAGAGTTGGAGATATTGCAGCTCAGTGCGTAACACCATTCCCATTTTTCAATTCTCTCTTTGGTTTTTCTTTTCCTTTTCTGGCCTCTGTCTCTGAGAAGAAGTATGAAATCATGCAGGATGTTCAAGTTTCAGGAAGGTGGAAACAAAAGCAACAATAGAAGCGACAAACTGATGAATGACTGTGGAAGTGTGCAGAACAATTAGAAAAGCACACCTGGCGTATGAAGAGCATAGCATACATGCAGACAGTTGAATCCAGAATAAAGATCTGAGACCAAGTGCTGGCTGTTTATTTATGTATGCTAGTATCCATCCCCTAAGGTCTGTTTCTTTGTGTCTCTATTCTGTTTGTGTCTTTATCTTGTCGTTCTCTTGACTCGTATCTTTTTTTTTGTGTGTGCGCTTCTATATCTTTCGCTCTCTGTGTTGTCACTTAGTTGCTCAGGGCTTTACAGCTCGTAAGTAAAATCAACTGCACAGCAAAGACTTTCTGCAGCTCTCTGGCTCTTTGCTCTGCATCTGAGAAAATATACAAACTGTCCATGGAAGCAGCTGCTAAATTTATCTGTTTTATGTAAGTACGCCACAGTTTTAGCTGCATTACTTGGCTGTCACAACTGTTTCCAAAGACCAGTGAATAATGATTATACTCTCTTTTTTCAGTAGTACAGGCTCTGTCAAGCATGAGAATTTTCCACATGCTGTCTTTTTACTTGCCTCTCATGTAATGGACTGTAAGTCCTGATACATTAGAGTGGAGACCAACATCAGCAACTCTCATCTCAACCCAAGCCAACTTCACCTGAGGTGGTGTTGCATTTGCCAAACATATCAGTCACTGTAAAAGGCTGTAAGATTAAAAACATGCACTGAAAAAGACGCCATATGCCTTAAAAAGAAGTGGAACATTTTCAGTTTAATTCTACATGGGTTCTTGGATGAATTATATGTTTGACAGCTTTGTATTACATTTCTGGGTTATTTAAATCAATAGTCCGACAACACTTTCCTAAAATATTGTCACTTCCCTGTTTAGGAAACCGCCTTACTTAGTTTTTAAATAAGACTGTACAGCTATGGGTTTTTTTAAGCTATTACAGTAAGAACAAGCCACAGGGTGACTGTGGCTTAGGAGGAAGAGCAGTTGTCTTTCAACCGGAAGGTTGAAGGATCGATTCCAGGCTTTCCCTG
>JBAMHW010000023.1:9573671-9631009 GCA_037177495.1 Rhadinocentrus ornatus
CTGTAGATGTGACCAGGACTGAAGGATGAAGTCCTTGTGCTAATATAAGGGGAATGAGGTGATGCACCAGGTTAGAATGGGGCACACACAAGGTGATGGGGTGCGTCCAGGTGAGCGGGTGATGCAGCAGGTGGATGAGTATATCTGATTTAGCTAATTATGCTCAAAACCCTGTTGAACACAATCTGACACTTGTCTTCTGTTCCTTGCTGGATACAATAATAATACAATAATCCACTAAAATAATATTGACTAACATATACAAAAATTATTTTTGTTCAATATTTTTTACATTTTGATAAATGGCCAAAAAAAGACTTCAGATTAAATAAAATAGATTTTTCTCACCATTTTTTCTTGGGTGGTGCTTTAAAGGGTTAAGTTACATGACTCTTGCATTAATAGGTGGGTGGTGAAAGTATAAATTAAAGATCTAACTAGTTGGCTTGTTTCTCATCAGACTCATTACTGGAGCTGCTTATAGGGAACCTTGCATTCAATGAGTCTGCCAGATTGTCAGCTCACTCCTCTCAAAGTTATGAGTCACCACAAACTATCATCTTCCTCTTGAGCCTTTCAGTGTACTATTCGTGGTCTTTAAGTGGTGTCGTCTCCTGTACAACACACCTGTCTCCCTCGTGCAAACCTGCTCCTGTGATAAACTATCTGTAAAGAACTAACCTCAACCATTCGTCTAGCTGCCCACATTTCTGAGGCTCCAGTACACTTTGAAGGCAACTAATGACTCTCCCTGAAATCCTTCTGAGAGCAAAATTTAAAAAAGAAAGAGAAAGAAACAAAAACATTGACACAAACAATCAGCAAATTTAACTCTTTGGATTCACTTTTTAAAATTCATATTTTTAAATATCCAACTCAAGAATTGACATACCTCTGCTCTCCCCAAGAGATTTAAACTTGAGTTCAAACTGTTTCCAGGGTCTCCTGGAAATCTGGCTCATATCGTCAACTTCAATAAAGCTTTTATAAAGTTATTATTCTTATAAGTTATTAAAAATTAAAGTCTGCTTTAAACTGGCTTTACAAGCCTTGTGCAGATGTGAGGTGTAACATCAAACTGAATTACAGATGTACCTTGTCAAGCTAGTACGAATGTTAGCTGATTACTAGCTTGTGAACTTAGTAAAGCACATAAGGACTAGTCAGTCAATGTCTGTGCGGAATTTCGTAGTCTTATGTCCATCACTATTGTTGAATGCATGGGTGTCTAATTGTGTTAGCAACACACAATTATTCTGACTGGCCTCAGTGTCTAATTTCTTCTTACTCCTAACAATTAAAATGAAGACAAAGTTAAATACAAATTCAAATGTTTCTTTTGTTGGAATTTTTTTAATACCTGGTGCAAGAAATTTCAGATTCAACATACTCAAAAAACTTGAAAATAATGCAAATTCAAAGATTTCTGCACTGGGCTAAGCCCCCAATGCTTAAAGTTGCTAAAAACGTCCCTGGTTGTTTAGTCAGCTGAACCATGATTTAACACTGCTATTAATTACAATGCAATATTAACTGGACTTAAGGTATTACTGGCATTAGTCTACTGGCAACGGTGTAAATAATAAAACAAATGTAAGTAGCAAGAGCATTATCATTAAAGATTTCTCATCTCTTACATATTTTCCAATTTGGTCTATCTTCATTCTTTAATCTTTATTCTCTGGGCTTGCACATCAGAAATATTTCTACTGATGGAGTCCTCCACTCAACAAATAAAGGATCTTCACAACTAACTCTCCTGTGTGATCTCCTCATGCATTCAAGGCTCAGTACGTGTCACATCTTTTCACAGGGTCTGAAATGTGTAGTGACAGACATGGTTACAAGTTTCATCAGTGCAAAAAGATCTTTCCAAACCCATCTCACAGCATCCATGTCAAACAGAAGAGAACGTGGTAGCAAAATCTGCCTACCAATACCTCACAAACTAAAACATTATATGCACTCATTAAAGCCATGAAAAATAAAAAGAAAGTACGGTTTTGTAAAGGGTTATCTTCGGCGCTCAGAATTCCCTTTGTAGCTGCCTAAAGTGACCAGCCATTCAGAATTATCATCAGCCAAATTGAGGTGAAAAACATGATACATAACACATAGTGTTCTCTTTTTCACCATGATCACAGTAACTTAGTTACCAGTTACTAGCTATCCTTTGCCTTTACACCATCCTACCACCACATTTTTGTTTTATTATTTTACATGTCACTTTGTTTAAATTTTTCTACTCATTCAGCTACCCATTGTTCAGACAGTAGTGTGTACACGACACCACACATGCTGAAGCAAACACACCTTCAATGGAGGAACGATGCGCATCGAATAGTGCTGATGAGATATGTAGTGATTTGCTCCATTCATCATTGTGATGGGTGGTCCACCTACTATTAAAGATTCAGCTTTATAAAAGCTATTGTTACTTTAGTTTAACATTTTAATCAAACCTTTAAAGTAGCACAATGTAACTTTCTGACCTTAAAAATATGTTTCTAAATCATTTTGATGTTTCAGTGGGATTTATTATGTATATTCCTGAAGCTCTTAGCAGCGACGTATGGCTGAGAAACTGCACTACACAACTGTTGTTTTTCAGGATGCTGCATTATTTTACAGCAACATTTCGCTTTACGGCAATGCATCACACGACAGCAAATGGATATCAACACAGTGGCCGTTTTGAATGTGCATCGTGGCTGATTCATCACAGACACGCAAAAAGACATTTTTGGAAGAAGGAAGGAAAAGAAAGAGAGAAAGGAACAGCAAGAGATAAGACAAGAATCAACAGCTCAGAGTTCAGGTAGGACACAAGATGGATGCTGAATTAGGCATCATTGGGGCATCAAAAAAAAATCTGCCGAAGTTCGGTGGTGCCGCTTAAATGAACAGCTGAACACAGAACCAGAGCAAATATATTAAATAAAGAATAAATTCTTCACATTATAACACTCAGCTTTTTAGTCTCTGATATCGTTGCAATGCACCCAAATGCTTCTTTATCTGTTTTCACTTGCATTCAAAGCTCTGTTGCTCTGTGTACATGTCTGTTCCACTACACTCACTCTTTGGAGAGTTTGTCCCCCTTCCTTCTTTTACATAATGGCATGCTCCTACTCTGTCCTTGCTTGTGATTGGCCACATGGTGTAGCCATCAATAGACTCTAACTTTTTCCCCTGCTTGCATGGATTTTCAGCAGAGCTGCGCAGAAGAGAACGGGAGTCAACTCTTCTCATTCACTATAAAGATCCTTTGTACTAATTAATCACTGATTAATAGTGGCTAGCATATTTTTATTTACACCCACCAATTTGAATTATAACCTACCCTTGGTGGGTTGATGGGTGTTTTATTATTAACAGCCCTTTTTGTCTGACGTTTGTTTTTTTTGTTTTTTGTTTTTTTTTAAAGAACATTTTCATTGTTGTTTAGCTTAGCCAATCAGCTGCTGGTAGTTGTTTTGTATTCACCATACAGCATAATTTCCTCATGACTACATATTCCTGAGTGGACAAAGCTAAACAGAAAATGCCATATTTTCATTCAATGTATAATTCAAGTCCTTAAGTCCCAAACTGTAGTTATGTCTACATCTCTTTGAGATGTGTCTACCTTTTGTTAAGGCCTGCATCACAACCTAGCCTGCTGCAACACTGTTTTTCTGCAGCAGAGAACATCACTATTCTGAAAGCTCATTTCTGTCAAAAAAAAGTTCCACTTGCTTTCTTGCCTTTTCTGATGATATAAATGCCTCTCTAGTCAGTTTTCTACTTAACATGTTATTTTTAATGCACTCAAAATGAGAGGTGTAGAAATGTTTGAAAAGAAGCACCACATTGAGCAGACAAATTAATGTCCTCATCTTTCTCCAACCAAGACAACAAAGAAGCCAATTTATGAAACATTTAGTTCATTAAAGTGCTTCTGTCATGACCAAAAGTTTAACATGGCTTGGAGCGCAACATAGTGTGGACACATGAGCACAGGAGCTGTCACTTGCAAACAAACATGCAGAAACACTTGGAGGCACATTCACATGACCTCTCCAGCACACACACATCTTCCAGATGGGACAACCAAAGGGCATTTCACAAGAGCGCTAATGGTGAGCGATGCGGCAGAAGGTCTCGAGGACAGTTCACATGTGTCTGTATATTTATGCATCTGTGTATTTATGCAAGGATATGGCATTTATTCTGACAGAGACAAGCAGCGCACAGATGCTAGTGACCCTTGTGATTCCAAAGTGTCGACCTGGCCAGGTGGCGGGCCGTCCCTGGCAGGTCGCCTGTGGAGCGAGGTGACAACTTGGATTTGAAACTAGAGAAAGACAAGTAGAGGTGATCTTAAGGAAGTGGTAGATCAGCAGTATAAGAGGAAAAAAGTTACAATGGCACACCTTTGTTGTCTTTCTTTTCTTTTGGCTTGACAATAATAAAGCTTTTTCATTTGAATCTTATCTAACCCTGTTGTTGCATGAGATATAAAACATAATAAAAAAAGAACGTTATCTCACTAAGAGATTAATTGTCTGACTTGGAGTTTGTTTGTTTCTCATTTGACCCCCTGACCCAAAACAGAGTAAAATACTATTGTGTAAAAGCTTGTATTTTTTGAAGTTCTTTTAAAAAACATAGTATAATAGCTGCAAACTTTTTAGGCATTACAGCTATAAAATAAAACTGATGGTGATGGAGGTTAAAGCACAAGGTTAAGAAAGTCAGAGGAAGAGGTGAAGAGAGAAATGAGAGGAGGCTTTGGAAGCAAGATGGGTGCAGCCATGCAAGAAATTCTCAAGGTAATCAAAAATACTGAGAAAGATAGATTTAGGATGAAAGGATGAAAAGGAAGGAAGCAACTCAAGTAGAGTAAAAGCATGAGATTATGTTCAAGAGAAAACCAGGTGTGCGATTAAAATCGGAAAAAAGAAGAGACGCATGATTGGCAAGTATGAGAATGGAGAGGCAGTGTGACTTGAAAAGATACCAGGAATGAAGAAATGCTGGATGAGCTCGGCTTGGAAAGATAGAGATTGATATCTGAACGGTAATGATATAAATGGATATGGGTTGTCGAGAGAAAAAGAGGAAAAAGCAGACAGGCTGCTGCAAGAAATTGACAGTCATTTAAACTGACACTTACAGCAGAGTTGAATCCATGTCTGAGCAAGCATGACTGGACAAGAATAATCATCACACTTACTGATGTGACTTACAACATTTAGCCAGACTCCTCTGAGACTGAACCTAATTAAATGTGGAGACAACTGTGTGACGTCACAAGGCAGAGTTTTAACTGGATGTTTTAGCATCAGCTAATTTTATACCACAGCTAAGAGTGTACAGCAAATCTAATCAAATTTTACATGTATTGTTAGAGTTATGCCACTAAGAAGAGTTTTATTGGTTCAGAAAATCTGAGTTTAAATGGTTTCATTTGCGAATGAGATTTGGGATCGTCTTTATGATGAACTTCTAAGCTACAGTTACCTTAAAATCAAGATTTTAATTCTGTTACTGTGCACTGCATTAATTATTTCTTTTTCAAAATGACAGGGTAACCTTCAATAATGGTACATGGATCCCTTAATTATGCATATCAGTACTAAATAAGATATTAAGCCTCGAGGATGGAACTTGCTTAGCAAAATTTTCATAAGAGCTCACAAGCATGTGGCTTTGAAGCACTTACCTGTTAAAAACAGCCTCCATTCTAAGTCTCTCACTTTTACTCTCACCCAGAGACACAGTGGGTTTGTAGAAAATCGTTGATGATCTTGTGACTTTTAAATCAGCTTCTCTGTTCATGTGCAACCCTGTGTTCCTTTTTTGGTTTGTGGAGTTTTGACATGTTAAGTCAGTTTTAACTCAAGCTCCTTTTTTCCAGTTACATCACAGGATACATTTTTAAATGTGAATGTAACTTTAAACAGTTGTTTTTATATTTACATTTTAAAGTACTGTTAAATCTAATAACCACATTAGTAAAACAGGTCTATGGATGGTGTCAGTCAGTCAGTTGGCTTGTCCATCACTGAGTATTCTATAATTAATGTTATATTAATTATAGATATAACGTAACGCATATAACGTAATTTTATATATGTTTATATATATATTTGAGTTTACTGTTATGGCTGCAAGTGTAAGTGCATCAGCATTAAAACTGTTTACTATGATATCTCCTTTACTTTATATATGTTCCTCTAAGGAAAATTTGATCCCTTAACTTTTCCTTGTTTTATTACTCTGGATGTATGCTCTCTATTTTTACATACGAAAATAGCGACATCCGTGTCAAGCGTTGTCATACATTGCAGTCCTCGTACTTCCATGCATTTCTTGCATTGCCATGGTTGTGGCCAAGTTAATTCCTCCACTAGTGAGCAGTGCTGAGTTCAGAGTTCATTCCCCAAGCCGACGTCAGTTTCAAACACCGCTTGGCAGCGGAAATGCTATAAAGTTCTTCTTGGGGGAAGAAGCTATTTAGGAGTATTAGACCTGAGTGTCATGATAAAGCTGGAAATTGCAGAACATAAATGTTAATTCACGGTGGAACTACAGAAAAAATGCTTTTTTTTCATCTCAGTGGTGATGCATGAAGCTCAGTGCATGACATGCAAAGCAGGGAACTGGAAGCTCACATCAGCTCTGCACAAAGTCTAGGTTTCTTCTCTTTTTCTTTCTTTTTTTTAAATATTTGTCTGTGTTTGTATATATTTATTACATTATTGCTTTATATAAGTGTTACTAAGATTAACATGTAAAAAATACACAAAAGACGGAACAAAAATAAAGTTTGAACTCAAATTTATTTTTACAAACATTAATGGGCCATCCTCGTTTTCTCCACCTGTCGTCCTACTCAGAACCAGTTTACCCCAACCTAAAATACACCCACACACCACACAGGTGGAGGCTCGCGTAAATAACAGGCACCCGGTGACAGTGCCAACTTAAACCTCACACGATTGCACTTCAACTACTGCAAATAAACACCGCATAGCTTCATGCAAAAGGATCAGGTGTAATCATGTCTGAGTAGCTACGGACAGGATAACAGTTTGTTTGAAGGGAAGTGACCCAGTAAACAAAACATACAAAACAAAAATGATTAAATAGTTAGTCCGCTTTAAGTCTTACAGCAGGTATTGGTACCCAACTGCAAAAAAAAGAAAAGATTACTACCTAAAAACATTTTAATTTGATCTCTAAAAACACATTAATAGACACCATACCTGCAGCGTCGAATCCCCAAGCCCAGTCACACATTCATTCCGTGGATTGATGTCTACCAGACCCCAATCCTGCATTGCAAAACACACTTAAAAATTCATCCCAAGATATATAAAATTTGACATATATAGCCACATTTACCAATCACCGTCAAGGTCAACATATACAAGGCTGACGTGGCCCAGCAACACCCCGGCCACTCAATAGGAAACTGGCACTCCCACTAAAATGCCACTTTCCTTTTAATAGAGAAACAGCCCGGAGGACAGAGCGACACCCTGCGGTGCCACCTGCTGCATAAGGACAAACACTAAAAAGACAAAATTTATCTTCACCACACTGAAAGTGAACTGTATCCCACAGAAATTTTTTTTCATACATTTAGCCCGACACTTTTTTCAATCTATGGCCAAAGAAAATAAAATGTTTCACGTAGACTATAGAAAATTCAGTAAAAACGTCAAAAGATCAGTGCAAAGTAGGCCTTGTCACATCCGGCAGCTGCCATGTGATATACTGATTATCTATTTGTGTTAACAAGCAATTGAACATGATAAAGTGGACCAACAAGTTTTAATTCAAGACAATATTCACTTTTTATACAAATACCCCTTGGTCAAATCAGAACACATTTTCAATGTTGTACAAATTAGAGGCAGTGAGTTGTCTTTGCTAGCTAGAGCAGTGGCATTTATCATATGGCGAGACAGCATCATAAGCTAAACATTAGCATGCTAACATCAACAACAACCAAAGAGGGAGTGAAAGCAGGGGCAGTGGAAGATCCCATGCTGTAACATTGCTCTGTGTTTAATAACATGTATTTCAGCTTATTTATCCAGGGAGGTGGGTGACGTATTGATTCTAAATAATTATTATCTGAGAGAGATTTTTGCATTAGAATGCTGCGGTTCTGGTGATTGAATCACGAGGAGAAACTAGTTTTACTTTAGTCTACTTTGTCTGACTAGAAGAAGGACAACTACCCCCATCCCACTGACAAATCAGCTGAAATAAAGATGAAACACGAGGGAAAGCTCTCAGAAAATACGTCTGAAAGAAACGCACTGTCGCCTACTGGTATGACTTCTGTAAAGCCTAACAACTGAAAACTGTGGCAACGTAGCTTTTCTACTGTAGTTGCAGGACCACCCTGCCCTGTTTCTAACATAACGCCAAAATAAACATCACTGTTAGATTGCATTAACTCACCTATCCAGCAGAAAGCTGAAACCTCTGTGTTAGCTTTGAAGTCCCTCTCCTTCATCAAATGCCTCCATCTGGTAAATACTCCACCGATGCACACTCTAGTTTTTTCCCAGTTATTATTCCTTTTTCTTTTCTTGGCTATTTTTTCCTCCGTCTCGCAGGGCAAAGAGTATAGATGGTTCTCAATTTCAATGTAAACTAGCAAGCTGAATGATCCACGTCATGGCTTGTTCTTTCAAGTTAACGTTAAAGATAACAGCTCTTAGATTTGTGAGACCATGTGCCGACACACGGCCTTTGTGTGTAGTTCCTTTTCTTATCAATCTTTTCTTAAACAGTTGTTTAGTACATCAGTCATTTTGTCAGGATTCCTGGTTATAGGATCATGCTGGCTTCAATATTTATGCATTACATGGTTAAAATTTGAGAATGTTTAGGTTTTGAAACCGTAACTTTTGTTGAGTTTTGAAAGAGATGCTAAAAATAGATATCACATTTGGGTGTTAAATGAACCAGCCAATTAATTAGGTACACCTTGCTAGATTCCCCTTTTCTTTTTATTACTGCCTTATTTCTCTGTGCAACAGATTAAACAAGATGGTGGAAACATTCCTCTGAGTTTTTGATCCATTTTGACATGATAGCTTCACCAACTGTTGCAGATTTGTCGACTGCACATCCATATAGACAATCTTCTAGTCCACCACATCTTAAAGGTGCTCTATTAGATTGAGATTTATGACTATGGAGGCAATTGGAGTACAGTGAACTCATTGTTATGTTAAAGAAACCAGTCTGACATGATTTGAGCTTTGTGACATTGTGTATTATCTTGATGGAAGGAGCCATTGGACGATGGGTACACTGTGGTCATTAAGTGATGGCCATGGTCAGCAACAATACTCAGGTAGGGAGTAGAATCGGAACACAATTCACTAGAAAGCTATTTTTACGCCTTAATTATCATCATTTGAATGCAATACAGATGTATTCATGTCATCATCATTCTCCTGGAATTGTTCAGTGATTAGTTATAAAGAAAGAAAAAAAAATCTGTCACTTAGTGGATCCTGATTCTGAGATTGTCAGAATTTTCTGACTTTTTTCAGAATTCTGAGATTAAAGTGAGAATTCTGACTTTTATAGTCAGAATTCTCACTTTTTTCCTCATTATTCTTTTTTTTTTCTTCAGTGGCCCTAATCATCTTCCGTATGGCCTAAACTTTTAAAAATGCGTGATTCTTTTCATTAAGTCATATCTAGGATTCACGTATATAAAAGAGGACAGGAAGGTGTGAACATTTTTTGACAACAGTTTCTCTCTCTTCATGGCATTTATTTCCCTTGATAACAAGGTAATATTTTATATTTAATGCTGTTTCACTTAATTATATACACATTTTAGCCCCCATGAAGCATATATTGCAAAGTACCTAATATTTTCTGAACAGTCGTAGTGCCACTAGTGCTCTAGATTTTTTTAAGTCCCCACAGAGTTCTCCACCTTTCTTTCCTTTAAATGTTTTCAACAAAGTCAAATATAAGTACATTGGAAAAGACTATATGATTCGGATTGCTTACAACTTTGTGGGGTGACATAGGAACTGTTTAGGGAATCATTCAACTTTCCATCTTCCCGAACTTTCTTCCTTTCTCCTCTTCATGTTCCTGTCGCTACTAAACCAGACACACCCCAGTCTTTTGACAGTCAGAGCGGAAGATGTAGTTGATGCATCCCCTGGGAGCATCTCGTCGTGTGTTTAAGCAGCAGAGACTCCACTAATGGCTGCCTCCATCAAAACACAGTCTGTGCAGTCAGACAAGGACAAGTTAAACACTGAGTAGAAGAGAAAGATGGGTGCCATTAGGATTTAATTCAATATAAATAAAGTCTACAGTTGTACTCTGAATCTCCATTGATCGACTTAAAAAAAGGGCCAATCAATTGTAATTAAAGTGTTATCATTCAGATGAGCTTCATGGTAAAGTTATATGATTAGATATCTGTTTATGAATAAAACCTCGGCAGGATCATTACAATATTTCATATGTTGAATCATCTCTCCTCATCTGTTAGTATGAGCAGCTAAAGAAGTGTTGTATGTGAATAGAGGGTGAATCCTGTCACCTGGTGGACAGATGCCATCATTACAGCTCATCTGATCAGCTGTTCTGTGTTCTTCTCTGGGCACATATGTCAAGATTTCTAAAGTAATATGCAGTACAAACACATAAGTAAGCACTGCTGTAGAGGTTCTGTATGTTCACCTTCACTTATCTATATATCTATGCTTCTTTGTGTCGTATAATCTTTGTTTTGGCCAATTTTGGTCCAACTTCATCTTCCCTGTATGTGTAGCATTGGATCAGGTATCATATGTTGTAATCAGCCTCTTTCAGTGGGGCTTCGATTTCACATACAGTTTAATCAATGATGAGTATGACATACAATATAATCCTGCTTTGATATGGTATTTAGTCAAAGTTGTATGGAGTGGTAATGTGCTCTCACTGCATTGTTTAGCTTTTTTTCTACCAGGAGGAGAAAGTTTAAGAATTATCAGATTAAGACAAACCCAACATCAGGAAGCAACAAAATGATTTAATGCTTTTGCTGAAAAAAGAGAGGCTCATACTGAAAACTGAACTGAGCAACAGGAAGAGTATGGCCACCATGCAGTCCTACAAATCTGATTTTAGGGCAAAACGAAAATCACAGTCCTCCATAGGGTTGAAGAATGACACAATCAGTGCACATGCTTTCTTGTCGTATGAGGGAAAAAAAGAAAACAATGTGTGATGGAAAATTGCATGAAGTGGAGGAAAGGTGACCAAGACACTCAAAGCAATGCCCGCTCTAAAGCAGTACTCTTCTGCTGGAGCAGATGTTATGAAGTCCCATCAGCTGCAGGGAGTTTGAGTGCATCTGTCAGACCTGCAGTTGACTGGTCAGAAACCTGCTTTACCCAAAGACTGATGAAGTGGCTACCACACAGAGAAACGTCAGCCTTTATGCCTGTGTGTGACATGTGCCACTTGCCTTAAGTATGAGATCAGTGCCTCCATCTAGATGAATTACCATGCATCCACATCACTGGCCTCCATCTTTGCACCCATTTAGCTGTAGAGGCCACCCAATTAGAGGGCATCAGAGGACTGCTGAAAATAATGGAACAGCTTAAGTCTCAGAACTCTGAACCCTGAACATTAATTAGTCGTGTGTAAAAGTAACTGAAACGTAATAAAAGTAGCAGAGTTACGTCATGGGAAAGGACTGTGCCTGAACTTATTTGACACTACAGACAATCTACTGCAGATAAAGTTGTGAAATTAGAATAATGACAGTCAGTCATTATCTGTACCGCTTATTCCATTACGGGTCGCAGGGTGAGCTGGAGCCCATCCCAGCATTGTTTCAGGTGAGAGACAAGGTACACCCTGGACAGGTTACCAGTCCATCGCAGGGCCAACATAGATAGGGACAAACAACCATTCATGCACACACTCATTCCTATGGAGAATTTAGAGTCACCAATTAACCTAGCATGCATGTCTTTGGACGGTGGGAGGAAGCCGGAGAACCCAGAAAGAACCCACACACAGAACATGCAAACTCCACACAGAAAGGACACCAGCCTCCTACATTCGAACCTTCCCCAGCCAAGGCTTGAACCAGCGACCTTCTTGCTGTGTATCCGCCGTCCAGAAAACATCGTCACAGAGAGGGAGATTCCACCTGGGCGCAATGTTATGCAGGACAATACATGGACTTAATATGTTACATGCTCCCAGTGGTTCCACTCGCAAAGCATGTAAAGCATCTCGTCTACCTGTTGTTTTTCACATAGCCAGCAGCGCACGTTGATCTACATGCGGAAAATCTGGATTTGGTGATCCTGAAAAACAGGATTTTGGAACAGGGTGATCCAATCCTATTTTGCTTTGAAGAACCGGGATAAAAGTAAGCCGAATTTCATGATCCGCCGTCCAGAAAAAAATGGATTACCAAATATGAATAGCTTTAATCCGTATTAAATTTTTTGAACGACCGGCCCACAAAAACTGTTAACCTATCTATATAACACGGCGGTGGTAGTCTCATAGTTTTGGATGTGTTTTGCTCAGTCTGGATAAATAATGGTTTAAGGAGAATAATGTAAATGCTTTGGGATGACCAAATCAAAGTCATGATCTTAATAAAAGATGCCAAAAGCAAGGACCTTTACAATATTAGCAATGATCATTATGCTTAAATCTCCCTTGCAAGAGTTAAAACATAAGATCTGTTTATAATCACGAGCTTGTAGTTTACCAATGATCCAGACATAGTTTATTTTTTGCTACAACATACCACAAAAACTTCAACCTGATCACCAGTTTGGATAAAATGAAGATGGCTTTAGCTAAATTCACATTGTCTTGGTCTTTTTGTAATGTGTGATTGAACAGTAGTTCTAAATGTCTTGTAGTCATTGTGACAATGACAAATTTAGGAGGGAAATACTGACAAAAACAATGGGGAGATTTATAGAAATATTTTTAGAGACATGGAAATATGTTTAGAAAAGTGTGTCTAAAACATTTATTTTTAATTCCATTTTTTCCAGATTGGTGGGAGTTAATATGCACAATGCTTCACAAGTAAATTGCAGAGATTAACCAAAATACCCTCTTTCCATATTTTGTATCTTGTAAAGAAAATTTCAATAAGTACATACAAAAGCTTAAAAGATTGCTGTGTTCATAGCTTTCTGACAAAAAATAATCTGGGCATTTTTTTAAATAAATACCAACAGTAATTTAATTATGCCAGAAATTGCCATGCAAAGCTTTAATCTGAGCTCAGATTTTGTATTAAATAAAAAAAATAAATAAATATAAAAAACACTGAAAGAATCTATTCTGACTAGCTTGTTTTGCATGTTCTGTGGGGGAGGAAAAAAAACAAGAAAAGAAGCTAACATAAGCACAAAGTAGAATTTAGCCAGGTGCAACCAACGCTAGCAGCTACTTGGCTAGGTGTTAGCCGCTAGAACTTAGCCTAGCTGAGTGAGCTAGGACTAGTATTTTACAAATGCAATTTTAAGGCAAAAACTTTAAAATGTACCTTTTTTTAGGACCAATAATGAGTATTTAGGGGATTCATAATTACTAGGACTGAAAAAAAAGATTACGCATATTTGTTTAATTTGTTAAATTTAGTGCTTTTACTCTAATTTTAAAGGTCCCATATTATACATTTTTTTCAACAATTTCATATGGGTGTCAGAGCTTCAACAACATTGTTTTCACATAGTAAGTGGGGTAAGTGTATTACCCCAAATTCAACCTTGGTCCTTCATTTCAGCCGTTCCAAAAGTGGCTCTATGGAGTTTTACTGAGAATGAGCTGTTTCTGTGTCTGAACCTTTAAATGGTAATGAGCGGTACCTGGTCACACCCTTCACTTGGAAAGGATCTGGCTTTCACTGGCGCCCACTCTGTGATTTTACAAGGTAATCTCAGCTAGCCGGGAGGTCAGATCAATGAAAGTATCCACTGCTGGGGGGAATCATTTTTTTCCTTTGTGATGTCACAAGGGGAAATATCTCAGATTCACCTGTTTGAGCACACATTCGCTAAAAAGTAGAGCACAGAAGTGAGAGAGGAGACAGAATTTTCTAATTCTTGGACCTCATACACAGGCTATGACTATCAGAAAATCCTTTAGAAAGTGAATTTTACATAATATGGGACGTTTAAAACTTGATGTTGCTTTTAGTCACATTCATGCGGAAATCAATAATTAAAGCCCCAGTGTGTAAGAATTACTCCCATCTAGTGGTGAGCTAATATATTACAAGCAACCGAGTAGTGCTCTACTGGAGCCTTACTGTTTAAGAGCGTTACAACTACGGAAGCTGCAGAGATTCGTAAATGTGAAGTTCGAGTGTCCCGTCAGGTGATGAGGAACAGAACGATACATAATTATTATTTTTTTATGCCAATAAGTTACAAGCGTGCCCTCCATGTATTTAGTACCAAGCTACTGCTAACAGCTAATATTATTGTATGAAATCATTTGCAGAAGGGAGAGGGAGAGAGAAAGCAGGGGCAGTGGAAGATCCCGTGCTGTAACATTATTTTGTGTTTAATAACATGTATTTCAGCTGATTTATTCAGGGAGGTGGGCAACATATTGATAGAAAATAATTATTATCTGAGAAATATTTTGCATTAGAATGCTGTTAAATCACACCAAGAAACTAGTTTTACTTTAGTCTACTTTGTCTGACTAGAAGGAGCACAACTACCCCTATCCCGTTGACAAATCAGCTGAAATAAAATATAAAACATGAGGGAAAGCTCTAGGAAAATACGTCGCACGGTCGCCTACTGGTATGAATTCTGTGAAGAGTAACAACTGAAAACTGTTGCAACGTAGCTTTTCTACTGTAGGCTAACTGACAAATTAGCCGTTTCTGCCGTTTTATATAGCAAGTAACAGTAAATGATCCGACTTAAATGGGAGGATAAAGTAGTTGCTGGACCACCCTGCCCTGTTTCTAACATAACGCCAAAATAAACTTCACTGTTAGATTGCATTAACTCACCTATCCGGCAGAAAGCTGCAACCTCCATCCCTCTCCATCAGCTGCCTCCATCTGGTAAATGCTCAACCGATGTACACTCTTATTTTATCCCAGCTATTATTTATTGTAGTGATCACCCCTGGCAAAGCATTAATGAACCTTTGTTAAATCTCCTGACTGAATTTTGGACATTAAGAATTGTTCTCCTCACAGACATTTGAATCTCTCCAGAGAGGAGTGGGGGTCTGACTGGAAAAACCCCATTCTCAAATTTATGACTTGGCCACAGGTCAACAAAGGTTGACTTGCCAACCAAGACTGGGGGAGTAATCTTTAAGGCCTTGGGAATCTCGGTACTTTAACCTTTGGACAAGATACAATTCTAACATAACAAACTAACATGTTTTATGAATGGCAGATGGGATTCATCACCCAAGAACGTTGTCCACCTTTAAACTGTTCCTTTTCAGATTGATAAGACAACTCCCTCTTTAGGTCTTTGAACCAACATCTGTATATTGACCAGGACTGGTGATCTCAAATTCCACAGAGTCATAAACAGATCATCTCAGACTCTGTGTCTTACCACAGAAAAATAATTTCTTTGTCTCAAAGAGTGAAACATTCTGCTCTTACCATTTTAAAGTTATGTCATTTAAAATTATATATATACACATATATATATATATGTGTTTGTTTTATTTTGATAGTGCATATAATCATTATCATATTTTTGTGCAAGATTTAATCAACAAGCTTGATTAATTGGTGATCTGAAACTTATAAACCTGTGTTTCTTTTTACAAGGTATGACACTTGTTTGATTTCAACCGGGTTATTTCCTTTTCAATGTGTCGTTTATGGTTAATGATGTTCTAATTTAACTTGAATAACTTAGAAACATATTCACCTGCAAATGTTTAATTGGATATCTTTACCAAGGATCAGAGTGTAAAAAAGACAGCCCCTGTCATCTGAGCTGATCACCACACCTACTAAAAGTTCATTGGCTAAAAGGATTTTGTCAGCACCCTGGGTGTAGCCACACCAACATTTTAAAACTTAGAACAAAGCTTTACATGAAGGGTTTTTCTTTTCATTGTTTTTTTTGGCTCAGTTTTAAGATTAAGAGTGAGATTCGAGATGAGATGATTCGAAGAGTTTTTCAGAGGACGAGGAGGAGAAGTCGTTCAGTCAAACGTCTCCCTTTTGGTGAGACTGCATCTGAGTATGCACGATTTTGTTCTTTTTAGACTGATTAACTACGTTCAGTCTCTGCCTTTTTCAACAATTTTCTTCATTTTTGATTTTAAACCTTGATTCTAAACTTTTAGAGTTTAGTTTGAGAACTGGTTAAACCCGACCAACCACGCCTCAGAACCAGTTACAGGGTTTTCTTTTTCGAACTGATTCAAAGCTGGACTCTTTTTGCTTGCCATTCCATCGCAAACCATTCACTACTCTGCCATCTGTGACACCACCAAGAGACCATCAAGCCAAACTGCCTGATCCAAACCTTCGGACCACAACATGACGAGCCTTCTGGACTTTGGAGTCTACCGGGACTAAACCACCTGGAGCCACTCCACAAACGTATCCCAGAGAAGTCACCCGAACGGTCGTTAGTTGACTCGATCCAAACAGAACCGGACGAGTCCTGCCTGGATCAATCCTCTGCTTGTCTGACGAAGAATGGTTGGTGTTGGTACAGTCTGGTTCTTAGTGAAGTAAATTTAGCTTTTTAGTTAAGCTCCCAGCTTTAGACTTTTTAGACAGAATTAATTAATTTAGTATTCTAATGGTGTCCACACAGCCATTAGATTGATCTTACAGCTATCTGTGTGGCGGAGCCCTGAGGTAATTAATAATTCATAATTTTACGTAATTATTAAAATTTATATTTTCATCCCAAACATTTGTAATGTTTATGACGTAAATCACTACATTATTTTTCTTTTCTTGGCTATTTTTCCTCTGTCTCGCGGGCAAAAAGTATAGATGGTCCTCCATTTCAATGTAAGCTGGCCAGCTGAGTCATCCACGGTCCTCTTGGCTTGTTTACATCACCCCTCCCCCGAAACAGCGGGGACTCGCAGGTAAAAACGCACAAGGCTAACAAGTTTGTTCCCTTTCGGCTACTGTATTCAAAGATGGCGATGCAACATTGCAGCCTCCAGTTGGGTGCGCCCCCACCTAAATATTTATAAACATCCAACTCTAAGCTTTTTTTTTGTTTTTTATTTGGATGGGACTGGGATTAGACTTTGGTAAAATACGTATTTATAAAAGCAATTCTTGATTTTTGCTAACAAAAACAAAACAAAACAAACAAAAAAAACTGCACACTGTACCTTTAAAGGTTCACAACCTTTCAAACACCGCTAAATTATAGGTCCAAAACAAAAACACAGGTCCCCACATTTTCAATTAATTGTTTTAATGAATAGGTAGGTTTCCAAAAAACAAAACAGAAAACAATTACACAAACAATATATATCAATATATATTAATTAAATTGGTAAATACTATTCATAAATATCTGTTGCAATTTATAATTTCACATCACAGCTGGCAGCAAGCAGCAACATACGTCAAAGCAACACTTGTGCGGTAATACATTTCAGTGGTCGGGTTAGGGTGTTCGTTAGTTGGATAGCAGAACGCAAAAGTTACAGAACCCAGATTCTCCTGAGCTTTCTGGTCTTGAGGGGAATATAACTCAATAAGTCCTGATCCAAACTTGAACATAAATATTGGAAGAACTGGCAGAAGATGTGCTAGAAAGGAGTGCTGCAGAAAGAAGCTGGCTTGGAAAGTAAATAATGTATTCACTGTTTATTTAATATGGTTCATTTATTGCAGAAGATTAAGACAAATTTTAATGCTGGTTAAGTCACTCTTTGATATTCCTGGTTTATCCTGTGCTTCTTTCCTCCTTAACTATGTTTCAGCAGGGAAACGCTTCTGAGGTTGAATGTGGTTTACTTTACATCTGTTTAGGTTATATCAACCTAAACCCTGTGGTCTGCTGATTTTACAAAGTGGACAGCTTTGTGTTTTTATGGATAGCAGAGAATAGTGTATAATGCACTGAGATTATAGGCCATGTAGCTGAATCCAGATGTTGTCACATCTGGTCCCACCTTTGCAGTCATTGGTGAGCATGCATAATCTTGTATGACAACCTTTTGACCCCTTATAATCACTTCCTGGCCATTCATACACTATTAGAGTAATAATACAAACTACTTGTTAAGTTACCACATGTACTATATGTTAACCATGCTAATTCCTAGAGGTATCATTAGGAAAGGTCTGCCTAGGCGACACCTTACTGTAGCTAATCAGAGGGAAATGAAGGCACAGAGGTGCATTGTATTTCAAACACACTCTGGTGGCTGTTAAAGGACTCAAGCGGGTTCTTGTTAAGAGTGCAAGACATTGCCCTACCTATGATAAAATTTACCTTAAAATAAATCTATTAATATAATGTTTATAATGAGCCACATCACATCTATACGTCTGAAAAACTCTTAAAAAGCTGTCTATACAAGAAGTTGTAATAGCATCTCTCTCTGGAAAATGGAACAGAGGCGAAGTGGCACCCATGACAACATATGTTATACAAAAGGACAGTGGTGCAGTTACCTTTGAAAGGATTTACCACAAAAGATGACATTTTAAATGCATTCAGGCTCAGTTTTTAGCTTACTTAGTTTAAATATCTGCTAACCTCTCATTTTAACAAATGAGTTTTCTCCTGTATACTGAGAATCTATAGGGAACTGATCCCACTCCAGGCAGAGGTACCTCTTGCACCTGTTTCCACAAAACATGGTCTATAATTCTGTTTGATATTCGGACTATGCTCCCTAGTGTTCAAAGTAAGAAATGGCATTTTCTTTTTTAAGACTGAACTTCACTTCAAGGGTCGTTAACAACTTTCCCATCCAGTTTTTTTTAGGATATGTGTATGGAATTACTGTGACAGAGGGACGCTAGCAAAACACGGGGAGAAGTAAGCTGAAAAAGCCTGGCCTGCCTGCTTGTGTAATTTTAGTAATTTTGTAATTTTAGTGAAAAACATTGTTAAAAGACATATGAACCACTATACAGGCACTCTGTGTGATACAACTTCTCTCATTTGGAAACCAATGTTAGTTAAGTGCAACTGAATTTTTATTTTTTATTTTTCTAACTGGATGTTTTTAAAACATTTAACTGTTATCTTGTTTCCTATGATTTTATCAAATTTCTTGGTCTCTCTCTGAATGTGAAAATATTATAACATACTTGAGGTAAATTCCAGAGGAAGAAAAAATTTAAAGGTGGCTATTGCACATCTATTGAAAATTAGGAAGATTCCCACAAGAATAATTGTGCTTCTGGTATGGTTGTATCAGAATAAATAAATATGTGGAAAGGAAGCATAAGTGGGAAGAAATAAGGTGGAGTTTGGAGAGAGACTGCATGGTGTGCCAGGAAGGTTGATAAACAGCAGCAATCAGGCTAGCATTGTGCTAGCTTTACAGTCAAACTGATAAATTTGATATTTTGAACTGAATCAAGTTAAAATATCACAGTTGTCTTTATCAAACACTGGTATTTAAATAATGGGAATCTGTGTAATGTAGGTAGTGTTTGCATAATGGTTTATACAACATCTTCAGCAAAAAACAAAGAAAACAGAGCAGGCCAGTGTCTTTTAACGTCCCTTTCTCTTTCTTTAACTGTAGTGCCGTCATGGTAATCCCATATGCATCCTCCAGAAAAATGGACAGAAACACTGTTGACAGATTTCCCTGTGGCTTAAGTGGAGTGGATTTCCTTATGTTGAACACTAGGTGGCAGAATCTGTAAATTACAGATGAAACACGCATTGGTAGAAACAAAACCTGATGAATTAATCACGTGCTGTGTGGCATATACACTGAAAAATGTAATTCAAGCCTAAAACATGACCACATTAGAGTTCAGTTTATCACAAATAATAGAAACTAAAATTAGAGGTAGAAACAAACTGTTGGTGGGAGATTTACAAGAGGCTACTAAACAAGAAAAACAAAGCATAAAAGGGGTACAAAAGAAATATGATTGACATTAGACTTTTCAATAATCAGCCTTTTTGTTTTCCACCAATCTGTATACACTGATATTCTAATATGCTAAATAAAAATATCTTTACTAAAGTGTGCACTCAGATTAAATTTACTGTAGTCACTATTGCATGACTGTCAGCAGTGCAGATGGCAACATGATGAGTTCCCTGATATGTAAAAAGGGCAAAAGTAAAAGACATCATTGGAGTACATGCTGCTATTTTATATTAAAACCTTCATTTTAAAATTACAGGATCATTTTGTGCCTTAGTACCAAAAGATTGCAGTCGTACTCATGATGTGCAAGAGGTATGGTGGCTTAATTACAGCAATAACATATGCTGCTTTTTACACTGTGGAGAACAAAAATCAGGGTATGCAAAGGAAATTTAATCCATACAATACTTCCTTAAATATACTGTTCCTTTTGCACAAGTTAAATAACCAGACGCAGCATTTGATGTTAAGTGAACACCACGCTCGTATCTAATGAGATGGACATTAATTTCCTCTTAAAGTCAATAATCAATTTGATGTACTTGCAGAAAGAAGAGAAAGAAAAATAAACCTTTTCTTGAGATTTCTTACAGACTGAAGTGACCTGGGAAACACTCTGCTCAGGTTAGATGTTTCTTCCCCCGTTGATGACGTTACCTCCTGGAGGAGCGATGTGAATAGAGTCAAGAATGGGCCGCAGGATCTGGCCGAACGGTCTGGGGATGAAAGGAAAAGATCTGATTTTATATAATAAGATGAATCAGAGCACATTTATTGCCCCAACAAATGAATTTGCAGACAAGCTTCTTGATGATGAACATGATTAATGTTCTATGCTGCCACTGTAAAACAAAAATCTAAAGGTCTGTTTTGGAATTAAAGTATTTATCTTTAAAAATGAGTACAAAGCTCTTCCTAGAAAGGTTAGAACACACACAAATATATTGTGTTTCTCTTGTAATTTATTGTGTTTTTTCTTTTATTGTGTGTCCACTATTTTCACTGTTAACCAGGTTGGACTGCTGGTTGGATGTTTAGCACCTCGACTCTTTCACAACACAGCCATGCTGTGATAAAACCAGCAGAATGTGGCTTGGGTTGTCTTTATAAAATAAGGAAGGCCTTCCCTGAAAGAGACATCTGCTGGATTGCTGCATTTTGATCTATAACTGATATTTTGTAGTAGTAATGATGCAGCAAATTTGCAGTGTGTAACAAAATTAAAAGGACAATGACCAAAAAAAAAAAAAAAGAAAAGATAAAACACTAAGAGCTGTGTTTCTATAATTATTTAAGTTCTTTACTAAACAAACTTTTGTTTCTATACTGATAGAATGAGCCATTTTTATCTATTTACAGTGAGTTGACATACATGGCAGCTGTCATATTTGTGCCACCATTTTTACTATGGTGTTTACTACGGACTAAAAACTCTGTGTGTGGAGTGAGAACACTGAGTTTTAAAACCAGCACTGGCTCTGTTTGATATGGGATAATGTACCATTCAGGATAAGTAATGCCTTAAAAGGAACATTAAAAAAGACAGTACACATTGCTGCATCTGAGGCCACTGGATCTAGTTGTAGCTGAAAATGTGTTTATGCCTGAAAGAATTTTGGCCACTGACGGCCACTGTCCATTCACAACTGTGCTTGGCATTTGAAGTAATTTTCTACTAGATATCAGTCATTTTAAACACTGTACCTTTTACAGATGTGTGAGTTATCTATATACCAACCCTGGTCCTCAAGGACCACTATCCAACAGGTCTTAGATTTCTCTCTGCTACAACACACCTGATTGAAATTAAATGGTTCTCTGACAAGCTCTGCACAAGTCTGCTAATGATCCATGAATTTGAATCAGGTGGGTTGTAGCAGGGAGACATCTAAGACCTGCTGGATAGTGGTCCTTGAGGACCAGGGTTGGGAATCACTGCAATAATGCATCCCAATACAGTCACGAAATTCAGGGAAGGGAGCGGTTTTGCTCCCATTCAGCCTGACATCCATGAAATCAGAAATGATATTTCAAATTTTGATTTTATAAACCAAAGGAAGGTTTTTTTCCACTGTGTTCATCCTAAATTAGCAAAAAAAAGCAGACATCTTTCAAGATGATTTTTTAAAAATGCTTTGTATTTTCTTTACAAAGTAAAGTTTAAACATGCACTGAAAAACACTGTTGAACTATTTGCCCACATAAGCCCTTTTCACATAGGCTGCATCGCCACAAAAAACAAGCTGTTGTTATGCTACCTTTGTTCACCTTTTCTTGTTCATAAAGTCCAAACAGAGGCAGCGGAGCACCGTGTCAGTGTGTTCTTTCAAATGGCATGACAGCGTTGAGAATCACAGACATGACAACAGTATTGCTGATTAGTGTGGTAGGAGCAGTATGCTCCATGACCCCCATTCTGCCTCTGAGCCTTGTGAAAAAAGGCTCCAGTTGTACTTTCCTCTCCCTCGGTTACTTTGAGGCCTCTCTGGGTTGCTCTTTCTCTACCCATCATATAACTGAGCTGTTGCAAATTCATCTATTTAGATGTGAAATGTTTCACAACAAAAACCCTGATTTTTAAGAAGCTGGAGAATTTTTTTTAAATTTAAAAGAAGCTTTTATCTGGAATCCTTTAATTAAAAAGCTGAAATTCCTCCCAAAGCAGACAATTAATATCCTCAATTCCTGAAGGATTGAAAAGTTACATTTAAAGGAAAGATGGTGAAACACAAAAGTAAACAAGCCTCTCCTAATTCTTCTGTGTTGTTTGCATCAAATGTTCAATTTGTTAACAGTTTTGAAATACAACTAAGCTTGTCAGTAAAGAAGGTGCAAATAATTTCTTTGGATTTGAGTATTTAATGGCTCAATTTCAGCAATTGATATACAGACTGTGTACTTACTTCCATGACTCGTAAATTTTAAATCATCACATTCTGATTTTATTTACAATTCACAGCTAAATATTTATTAAACTGTTGTAAAAAACTTGAGTCTGGTCATTGTCAGAGCTTCAGGCAGTACTGCCTGTCCTCAGATGCATGCAGGAAAGTCACACTGAATTTGCAGTAAAACTTGTGTCTATGTTATGACTGGCCTTGTGACTAACAAAAGTGAAATAGCTCAAAACAATCCAACAGAAGCAAAATCCCTCTGTGACTTTGAGAGTTTAGATGCTAAATGTTCTAATAAACCCATTTAAAGGTGTCACTAAGTCACCACACAGAGTTTTACACTCACGTGGAGAGTACTTCAGATGGAAGGTCGGTAATGTAGGAGGGAATAGACCTGCCCGTCAGGAACTGGGCCACCTCGTTGGTGAAAGTGTTGCAGTTGTGCTCAAACAGACGATATCTGTCACCTCTGGAAGAAAAGAAACAAGCAGAATTCCATCTTGCTTTACAGTTGCTAATCAGGTTAGCATATGCCTTTCCCTTGAAACCTAGTTCATTACTCATACAGACAGCAGCCTTTCTGTAAGGCTGGAAGTGGACAAAGGATGTGAAGGATAGTTTAAGGACCTGTATGTGCTTTCTCCAAGAGAGGAGAGGTAATCCATAAAGATCTCCTCGGTCACTTCAGTTTCACCAAGGTGCACCACTGTGTCTGGAGGTCCCAACATAGTCCCACCCTGTCAAACATACACATGAAAAAGATCTCTCAGAACTGAAATGTTCAAATAAAAATTCTGCATATGTTGGAACTTCTTGAGTCATGAAAGGGGGTTACAAGTTTGACATAAAAATGAGGAATCTGCAATCTTAAAATGTGTGTAGAATTTTATGATTCGGTTTGCAAACTTGTTTTGGACATTTTACACCAAAGAGGAGTCCATTCCTTCGTTACACTTCTTACCGGTGAACAGCTGGAGATCCCCTCCCCTCCGAAGAAGAACTCGTCACCATATGCCACGATGGCTGTGTGCCTGTAGAGGAAAAGCACAGAGTAAATCCAGGTCACTGCTGTTTAACTGCTCAGTGACCTTACTGAACAATGCAGCATACCAAATAGCCCATTTAAGACTAATATTATACATTGTGGACTAAGGTTTATAAAAACTTCACATACAAACCAAAATCAAGACTTATAAGACCAGTATTTTATTTATTTATTTATTTTTTGTTGTGTTTTTGTTTATATTTATTTAAAAAGTGTTGCAGTTACTTTTGCTATATCACTACTCTTCCAATCTTTCTGTGTACAATTGAAATTTCACCTGTTAATTCTAACAAATTCCCTCTACACAAACACAACAATGATGCAGTGACAATTTCATTGCTGTGTGTTTTACTGGTTGATTAGCAAGTGATATCTCTTCTGTGAGCACAATAGTCACTGACCTATATAATTTTTAATGTATTTACGAGTCGTGAAGCCAAACTTACCATATACCATCCAGTTGTTTACCTACAACAGAGAGGAAACAAGATGTGAGAATAGGAAGCAGATCAATGGAAATGAAAGATTGATTACAGCCAACATTTGAACAGTTAATATTCGAACATCCATCAGTCTTGCCTTTATATATGCCAAACAAATTAATAAATAATAACCACATCTTAATAAACTAAAGATCATTCCGCTGCTCCTAACAACCCCTTTACATTATAGAACATATTATTATCAGTATTTTTCTCCTTACGATTCTGAATCGCACGCTTTATTTATTGACAACTTACCTAACATGATAGGACTGAGACTGCGAGCCATTCCTCTTGACAGGTCATAAATATACAGCTGTACATTGTATCGCGTTGTTTTCTTGTCCATAATTTGAACACAAAATTTGTATTTTTCTTTGTGCGCTAGATAGACGCGGACCTTTAAATGGTACAGGTTACTGAGGGGATCTACGTATGAGGGTGATGTCATTACGTTTGAATACTGTACATCTTCCGTTCATCTTGCTTTCAAAATAAGACAAAACTTTATTTTAAAGTATTGACAAAGGCCATATCTATGAACAAAGGCTAGTTTATTGTTTAATATATATTTATTTTGAATGTAAAGGGTGTCTTATCCGGTTTTTCCCCCGCAGTCACTGAATGACTTGACAAAATTCGATTACAACCATATACATAATCGCTACATAGGTTACGAAGTTGTCACGAAATAATTTAGCTATGATAAGTCATTTCCAAGCTAACACAAATAAAGCCTTTTATTTGTCTTTATTATATCCCGCACTTTATATTTATCTCAAATTTGTTCCAGAATGGGACCAGCAAATCTGAGGAAAAGTGAGACACCGGCATGTACCTGAGTAAAAAACACATTATAAAACACTACCACTTTAGTTATGCGAAATACTGAACATAAAAGAATACATACATAATTGTGAAAAGAAGAAGAGATTTTGCAAAAAATAAAATAATTTTTTTTTTTAACAATCATAATTAATGAACAATTTTTTTTGTGGTTGATATCAACCTTAATGCCACCGCTCTCGCGCGCGTGATGTCTTGTAATCCATGGTGGTCGCTGGAGGGCGCCTCCATGCATTTAAACACACTCTCCAATCATATCCCGAGTCTGAAGGTGGCAGTAACACGCTTGAGAGTGTGTTGGTCCAGCCGTGCGGAGAGCGAAAAGAAGAGTAATAGGCTGTCAGACACAACCCTCCGTCCCTTTTGGACCAAAATAGACTGTGGTTGAGCAGCTGACATCAGCTAGTTAGAAATGGCTGCCACCGGAGTTCTTCCCTTCATAAGAGGGGTAGACCTCAGTGGAAACGACTTCAAAGTAAGATCTTTAACCCAAAATCGTTGTTTTTATGTCTGCGTGTGCAATGCTGTTTTAATATTTAGGTTATCTATAGATAGTCAATGTAGGAGACTCTGAAGCAGACGGCTAACGGCTAAACTCTGAAACATACGCATAGCTTAACGTTACGGGCATTGGGCGTTAGCAACTTGTCAAATTGACAAAGTAGCAGTTCGGTGTCGGCCAACACCACTCTTGTCTGGTAGTTTGCAGATTTCTTTTTAGAGGATATGAGTTTTTGGAGGAGCTTTCGTTCAGTTTGTTAGCTGTTGGAATGTTCTGGAAATGTAGCATCTTCCAATCTCGTCACTTAGCCAATTTAGCTTCACTGTTGGCTAACTTTAGCTGTCTGGGTCAGAAGCACAAGCTATGTGTCAGAACATGATGTTACTGTTATCAGCGTTTAAATCAGAAGGGCTGTGGTCAAAATGAACGTTAGCTGACGTTATAAAGCTTATTGATTGACTGCAGTCACCCAATGTGACTCATGACTTCGGTTGCTTCTAACAACATCGACACTGAGTTTAAAGACTGAAGAAAAAAAGAGTATACCTCACAGAAGTGGCGCACCAAATTCTGTGACCCACCAGAATCAGTCCATCGAAACTACAGATAATCCAGTAGTATTGCCATCAGGTTTTTGATAATTCATTGTCAAATCCCTTATTACAGGCAAAAGGTAAACATGCTCTTGGTTGTATTTAGATGGTTTAAATAAATAAATACATAAATAAGAAGTTGTTAGCTTTTCTAAAAATTACTATTATTCTAAAAACCTACCAGCAGTATTAGACTAATAGTTTTTTTTATAAAAAATATATCTTTCTGGTTATGGAATAGATATTTGGCCACAAATTCCCAAATCGCACATATAAACAGTTGTCTATATGGTACATCCAAGTAAGTTTGTAAACAACCTATTTAAAACGTAGCTGAAAATGATCAGATCACAACATATGGCTGTACAAGTTTATCAGGTGTCTATGTATTTGATCCCACAGATGTTTGTGTACTTGATGAACAATACCAGGATTTTTTTTTTGTCTCTTGATAATCTCTGTAACTTTTAACATTCCCAATCTGTAATGTCAGCAGTGATGTAAGAAGAGTAGACCTGATATCATTAGTATAGACCAGAATGGTGCTGAGTTAGGTCATGCAGCTCATGTGGAAATGCTGCCTGTAGCTCAACTCTTGTATCAGTTAAATCAATATGGGTAATGTCAGCTTTCATCTTGTAAAACATTTTTTAGGTGCTTTTAGTCTTTCTTTCTTTTTTTTTTTTTTAGCACTGCTATGCTCAACCTAAAGTTCTGGTCAGTATTACTTATCATTCATCCCTTTCCTACCTCTCCTTGTCCGTTACTACAGGGTGGTTACTTCCCTGAGCATGTCAAATGTATGAGCAGCCTGCGATGGCTGAAACTTAACAGGACAGGACTATGCTACCTCCCAGAGGAGCTGGCCTCTCTACAGAAATTGGTAAGACATTAAAGCTTTTTGTGTGTGTGTGTGTGTGTGTGTGTTTTTAAAAGGAGATCTACATGGGGAAAAGTCCTGTGAAACACCAATCTGTAGACATCGGCTTGTCAACTCCAGCGATTCTGTTTGGAGTTAGCATGTTCTTCTTCTGTTGCCTATGTGGGTTTTATCCAGTGCTCTGGCTTTCACCTGAAGTGTGAATGTGTGGTTGCTCTTTTTTTTTTTTGTTTAAGTCTGTGGTCGGCTGGGGACCTGTTTGAAATCAGCTAGACCTGTTTCCAGCCCCACTCAGCCACAGTGTTCTACAGGGTATGGCAGATAGCTAATCGATGGAGAGTTATTCTTTTTTTTTTTTTTTAAATCTTTTTATCTAAAGATAAAGTCCAGTTAAATGTTTAGTGACAACAACAATATCCTCATCGACGAGGGTATGCAGAGTCTGAAAGACAGTTTATGATCTCTGTATCCACTTGGCTGCAAGGCCTGTATGACATGGATTTCACAATCCCCATTAGTCCACCAACTGCCTTCATGGCTGATCACATGTCCCAAATATTTGTAAATGCTCACATTGACTGCAACAACTCTGTGCACCTGGATAAATCTCCATTCAGACAAAAAGGCATGCAAGACAAAGACTAGGAGGAACAGGGGGTCACTGTTATCCACATCACTGCAACGTACTATAGACGTCAGCACAGCGGAAATAAAAGTTTGTGTATATATAGGATCACACATTCCTGCAGTCCCAGTAGTTTCAGTACACGGACACAAACCATGTAGCCAGGCTGAGACAGTGTGCTCAACTACAGAGCTCAGAAAAAGACTAATCTTTCTAAGACAGTGGGGAAAACTGTATAAAACTGCTTTAACTAAAGTATCTGTACATTTTTTCCACAAAATAACTAATTAAAGCTCTTCTGCATGATCACATTTAGGCCTCTAAACTTATTTGGAAGGTCTTTGGGGAGGTCTGAAAACCTTCACTTTATGGTGCTTCGATGTTATTTTTTTGGGGGGTTGACCTACATATTCCATTAAGCCAAAACTATATATTTGCTAAGGCTTTTGCATTATTGAAAGTACATTGAGAAGTAATTGATGCATTTCACTTGTGAAATGGCACTAAAGTAAAAGCACAGACAAGTTTGTCTTTAACCACAGTCTCTGATTAAACTACCTAATGCAACCACTCACAGCAGAGATCAGCCAGCCACAGTGAAAACATAATCCGTGTGAGCAGACTTGATCCAGTCGCCATTGCTGTATGTAAACAAGATTATCTTATCATGGCTTCCAATCAGTTAGTATTTAACTGAGCTTTAATTTGATCATGTTTGCAGTCGGCAAGTTATTTAGTTACGGCTAAGCTTTAGTAGTGTTGATGTGGACTCCTCCACAGAACCTAAGACATTAGTTTTTTTTTCCGGTTTGTTTGTGCATTGGAATGTTTACTGGTAAACAAAATCTCTGATTTTCCTCCTTTAGGAACACCTTTCCGTGAGTCACAACAGCCTGACTACCTTACACGGAGAACTCTCCAGCTTACCAAATCTGCGGGTAACTGATACACATGCACTGCTAGAAAATACACATGTAGTCAAACACAACTAGCATGCTAATCTTTTATTAATGTAGCTGAAGGCAGAATAATTCAAGTTGATTCTGGACCAACAATTAATCTTTTTCTGTTCATTTATATTGTTATGTGTACAGGCGGTGGTAGCCAGAGCCAACAGCCTAAAAAACTCTGGAGTCCCAGATGACATCTTTCAGCTTGATGACCTCTCTGTGCTGGTACACAATTATTTTAATCTTTTTTATTTATTTTTATCATTACCAAAATACATCAACATTACCTTTTATATCTATATCACTGGGTTACTTTAACCTAAAACTTAGTTTTCCAAAAGTATCTATGGCTTCCAGATAATTTAACATCTCCCTTCTTCCCCTTTAGGATCTGAGTTACAATCAGCTGACAGAGATCCCCAGGGACCTGGAAAACAGCAGAAACATGCTGGTGCTAAATCTGAGCCACAACATCATCGATTCCATTCCCAACCAACTGTTCATCAACCTGACAGACCTGCTGTATCTGGACCTGAGCGACAACAAGCTGGACAGCCTGCCTCCCCAGATGAGGCGGCTGATCCACCTGCAGACTCTGATTCTGAACAACAACCCATTGATGCATGCCCAGCTGCGGTAAAAAACACAATTTTGCTTCATTGGTTACCTCCACATTCTTATTCCAAATACAAAAGTATTGGATTTAGTTCAAATCTGTTCCTGCTCCGACTGTTGTGTGTTATCTGAGCAGCCAGCTCCCAGCAATGGTGGCGTTGCAGACCCTTCATCTGAGGAACACCCAGAGGACCCAGAGCAACATGCCTACCAGCCTGGAAGGACTGACACACTTATCAGGTAGCACAGGCAGACACACACACCACTGTCAGAAACTTACAATCATATGTTTCCTGTTTTCTGATCCTCCTCTTCTGTCTGTCTTAGATGTTGATCTGTCATGCAACGACCTGACCCGGGTACCAGAGTGCCTCTATTCACTAGGCAGCCTGAAGAGACTCAACCTGAGCAGTAATCAGATTTCTGAGCTCTCCCTGTGTATTGACCAGTGGACCCAGGTAGAGACACTAAACCTGAGTCGCAACCTGCTTACCTCACTGCCTGTAAGTCCCGATGATCACACAGCCATCTTCCTTTTCTTTTAACCTGATGCTTTTGAGAAATTGCATAACTGGAATGATTACAATATTACAACCAACAAGAAAATTCCATTTTTTCATTTTTCCTCAGTCTGCCGTCTGTAAGCTGTCCAAATTGAAAAAGCTGTATGTAAATTCCAACAAGCTGGACTTTGATGGGGTTCCTCCAGGGGTTGGCAAACTGTCCAGCCTCACTGAGTTCATGGCTGCTAACAACAACCTGGAACTCATCCCAGAGGGTCTTTGCAGGTGAACCTATTGCAAGCAGACATACAGATCAGGAGGGCTAGAAAAGCCACAATGAAATTGTCATTACGTTGCACATTTTGTTGTCAGCCAGAAGTTATGTAACAGGGCCTGTATGTGTGGTTTTGTGTTGTGGTCCAGGTGTGGCAAACTGAAGAAACTGGTGCTGAATAAAAACCGGCTGGTAACGCTGCCTGAGGCCATCCACTTCCTGACAGACTTGGAGGTATGACACTCCCATAAAGTTACTCCTAGAATACAAGATTTAAGGAGCCTTTATGAGCAGAATTCCTCATTTAATCTGGAGTTTATTTTTTTTATGAAAAAATTGAGCTGGAAAAATAAAGGTTAGCTTGAAAAAAACTCTTTTTAAATAAGGAGAGAATTAACATGAGAACGAAAATGAGGAAATTAAACATTGGCATGTTTTTTTCTTTCTTTTCTGGCTTATCTGCAGTATTAATGATGCATCATCTCCTTAAACAACACATAATATTTTTAGACAGATGGAACTCTATTTATCAAGTGGTCCTCAGCCTTGTTTATGCTATGTTAAGCTTAACAGTTTTTAATGCAAGCATCGTGGGTGCTGAGTGAAAAGGTAGGTAATGTGGCTAACTGTATCATGTGTTGTGTTCACTGGGCATCCAAAGTTATCCATTTGTTGCTTCTGCAACTCCTTAGAAACATGGAGTTGATGACACAAGCAACCTTAATTTGCATTTAATCAATTTTTCCCAGCAGATTGTATTTGAACAGATTTTCTACATTTACACCTGTTTAATACAGAACCAAGTCAAAAGTTTGGACACATCTTCTCTTTCAGAATGAATCTGTAATGAGAACATTTAGCAAATGGAGACTTCTTTCTGTAATCTTTGTTATGGTGGTTTGTCAAGCTGTTCTACTTCATATTCTGGATCTGATTCTGGTTTGATTATGCAGCTGGATTAGAGGTTATATCATGCTTGACAACGCAGTGTGCTTGTCAAAGTTTTCCTTTATGTGCTTACTGACCAGCTACTCAAGTAGTGCATGTTTTTAAGTTCCCATTATGCCCTTCCCCACCTCCTTAGCCTCCAAGGAGGTGGAGTCTAAGGAGGTGGGGGACAATGTAGCTTTAGCTGAATTACAAACCGTTTTGGCTTTGCACCAATCATTACTTAATCTATAGGTGCCGCTTATTAATAATTAAAGGCCTTAAAATGTTCAAGAGAAGCATGACTATCTGAATCAGACAAGAACTCTGTCCTTTTCACAGTACAGAATCTGCTCTGTTAAAAATCACTACGACCTGCTGATGGCAGCTGACTCCGGTCTTCTCAATCCTCATCCTCCCAGATCTCAGCGCAGCGTTCAACACTATCTCACACAGCATCCTCCTTAATAGACTGGCAACCCTTGATATTTCTCATACACCTCTCACTTGATTTACCTCTAATCTCTCCAACTGCACACAGTTTTTTCAACTCAAGGCCCACACTTTAGAGTCACTCCCCGTCACGGCAGTGTACCCCGGGGATCAGTCCTGGGGCCCCTTCTGTTCATCACTTATGTTCTCCCCCTTGTCCACATTTTCTGTAAATATAATATCAACTTCCATTCCTATGCTGACGACACCCAGCTCTACATCTCCTCCAAACCGCACTTCTCTCTTCCACCTTCCTGTCTCTCTGACTGTCTTCAGGAAATCAAAGCATGGTTCTCCTCCAATTTTCTCAAACTTAGCAGTAGTAAAACTGAGATTCTACTTTTCGGTTCGGCCTCCATTCTAACCAGGTCTTACAGTTTCTCCATCAACATTAACAGTTCTGCCATTTTCACCTCCCCTCAGGTTAAGATTCTCAACGTTGTTCTCGACAGCACCCGGTCTTATTAAGTCCACACCAACAGCATTACTCGGTCTGCGTACTTCCACCTTCGTAATATCAACCGTCTGCGTTCATCACTTACTCCGCATGCTGCTGCCATCCTTATCCACAGTCTGGTCACATCCCGCATCGACTACTGTAACTCACTCCTCTTCGGTCTTCCCAGTAAATCACTTAAAAAACTGCAGCTTCTCCAGAACTCTGCTGCACGTATCCTGACCCGCACCTCCTTTAATTTGAACATATTACCTCTGTCCTTAAACAGCTCCACTAGCTCCCAAGAAAATACAGAATCAACTTAGTTACTCATTTTCCCTCTACCCATCTCTCTACCATGGGGAGCAGAGCCTTCAGTCGCTCTGCTCCCCGGCTCTGGAACTCACTCCCATCTGAGCTTTAGAACATCGATTCTCTTCCATCGTTATCATCTGCACTCAAGTTGGAACTGGCCTACTCCCTATAACTCCTGTAACTGACTGTTTTGTGTTGTTTTCATCTTAATGTCTTTTTTTAATTATTTTTAACTTATGTAATTAATTTTTATCCTTTTTGTGTACGGTGACCTTGGGTGTGGAAAGGCGCCAAGAAATAAAATGTGTTATTATTATTTATTCTTTATGTAGATATTAGATGTGCGTGAGAACCCCAATCTGGTGATGCCTCCAAAGCCAGTGGACAGAGGAGCAGAGTGGTACAACATCGACTTCTCACTACAGAACCAGCTCCGTCTGGCTGGAGCCTCAGCTGCCACCGTAGCTGCTGCAGGAGGAGGTGTGTGAGGTTCATGAATGGAGCTTGTGGATTAATATTTGCAACAAGTGTCACCCTTTTTCTGCTTTAAGAACAGCTTATAGTAAAATGTTAAATCTGTGTGTGTGTGTGTACACGTGTCCAGGAGCCAGCCCCAGAGATAATCTGGCGAGGAAGATGAGGCTGAGGAGAAGGAAGGACTGTTCTCAGGATGATCAGGCAAAGCAGGTCCTGAAAGGCATGAGTGATGTTGCACAGGAGAAGAAGAACTTGGAGGTAAGAAAAAGCATTTAAAGGAACCAATGAGAATGATAGTTGTACAAGATGCAGTCAGCGTGTTCTGAGATGTTTACAGCTGGGTTAAAAAAAAAGATTTAAATCGATTCAGATTTATTTAATCCAGTATCCATTCATTAAACTCAGATTTAAAAAAAAAAAAAAGTTTCCTTTTCCGGTGACAACAGCGACCCCAACTTTTGTGTGACTTACTGACGCTCAGTGAGATCTTAGCATATATACACAGTTGAAAGGTTGCCTGTGTCTGTCCAAAATCAGCTTTTCTCTCTGAGATGATGCCAAATTTGGATTTTTAAAATAACACTTGTAATAACTGTGTCTGGACACCCGATAATAAAAATTCTAAATATAAGGAAAGAAAAAAAACTATAAGACTTCACAAAAATGGTTTTTGGTGGATTCTGTTCACAGCTGTGACAAGGCAACAATATGCCCAAAATCAGCTTCTCTCACCGAGAGCATTTTTTTGATTCACCATTCATCTGTGAACTATTTAGTAGCTTATTACCTCTCACTTTAGCAGCTGACGTTAAGACCGTTGGCTCCATCATGTCCAACAAACACTGAATGTTCTGAAAATTACAGGAAGGTGATTTACGTAGTGGAAATAAATCCAGGCAAAAATCGAACATGCTATTTCAGAAGTGCATGTAGACGCATCCTATCAGATTATAACAATTACCCAACTAGTCCCAGATATCTGATTCTGATGGTCTTGTGTTTCATAGAAATATTTTTTTGAGCATGTCTATTATTATCCTAGAAGGATTTGTGTTGGTACATTAATATCTGTAAATGAATCGATATCTAATCAAATCAGATGAATCAAAATCAAATGGAATCATGAAATTTGTGGCGATACCCAGCTATAGTTTCTTGCTCTAGAAGCAAAAAGTGCGACCAAGATTTGGCCGCCATTATTTTTTTTAAGTGGTAAATTCTTCTGCTCTGACCCATTACTGACATGAATTTGTTATCAGCAGGTGACTTTTTATGATTGAATGACTCATAGCTCAGTGTAAAATGACAAAGAAAAGAAATGAATTCCTCTGGAAATAATCAGGTACATGTTCTCTGGATGTTACATTAGAGTTCCATGTTGACATTTAGACCCAGGATAATAAAGTTGTAGTGCACATCCATGTTAATGGCAAATAAAATGAGCGGGTATGAATGGAAGCTGTTTTTTATTATTTTGATATGAAAGCCCTTTCTCCAAATTAATCTTGGTCTATTATTCAGTATTAATAAAGATTATTCTGCTCTGAGAGATGGTTTTGTTTGGGGGGTTATGTTATTCTAAAGAGGAAATCTGTGAATTTTGCAGGAAAATGGGGACTTGAAATATGGTGATTTAAAAATCCGACGATGGGACAAGAGTCTGGAGAAGCCCCAGCTGGATTACTCCGAGTTCTTTTTGGAGGATGTTGGGCAGGTGGGGTATCGGCATGTTCGTTCTTGTTTACAACCAGATAAAGTGGCTTCAAACACCCACTGCCCCAATATGGCACCAGTTCCAAAGTTCTGGCCAGACAACAATAATTCAGATTTCCAAACTATATGTATGTAACGTGTACGTTGTTGCTGTCCACAGGTCCCAGGTGTGGCCGTGTGGCAGATAGAGAACTTTGTCCCTGTACAGGTTGACGAAACTTTCCATGGCAAGTTCTACGAGGCTGACTGCTACATTATCCTCAAGGTACCACCTAAAAGAATCTGCCATTATTTGCTGACAAAAATAAATAAACGGAATAGCTTAAACTTCACAGCTGCTGGAGCTCCTGTATGTCTCATCAGCCTCATGTTTATCTCTATTACATTACAGACCTTCCTGGATGACAACGGAGCGTTAAACTGGGAGATCTACTACTGGATTGGTCAGGATGCCACTCTGGACAAGAAAGCAGGATCTGCCATTCATGCTGTCAATCTCAGAAATTTATTAGGAGCAGAGTGTAGGACAATTCGGGAGGAGATGGGAGACGAGAGCGAGGAGTTCAGTGCTGTATGTAGAAACACAACACACACACACGCACAAATCTAACATGACTTGCAGCAATAAGTTGATGCTTAACATATTCTGATTCTGTCTTTTGTGCAGGTATTCAACAATGAGATCTCCTACATTGAGGGAGGAACAGCCAGCGGATTTTACACTGTAGAAGACACACATTATCCTGCCAGGTAGGTTAAAATACTAAGTCAGACATCATCTTGCTGTTTTGGAGGCTATCTATGAGGCAGCCTGTGATGGAAAACCCTCTGTTTGGTCTGTAAACATATGAATAAAGTTTTCTTTCTTTAATGCTTTTTGCAGATTGTACAGAATTTACGGCAAGAAGAACATCAGGTTGGAGTCTGAGCCTGTGAAGGCCTCTTCGCTCGACCCACGGTAGCTCTTACACCCACAAAAGTCACCAAAGATACGCCTTAATACACCACCAGCATAAAGTCATTTTTTACAGTTCTCTCACAAAATTTGTACTTAATGTTTATTTTATTTTTATGTTTTAGACATTTATTTATACCTAAACAAGCTTTTCTTGTTATTTTTCTTGGCAGGTATGTGTTCCTGTTGGATACAGGCCTGGAAATATCCATCTGGAGAGGAGCTAATGCCAGTCTCAATGGCACCACAAAAGCAAGGTAACACATAACTCAAGTTGGTTGTTCCTCATCAAAGATGCAGTTACACATTTAAAAACATCTTTTCATCCACAAATATAGGGATTAAAAGCTGTATTGTGTTGGAATTGCTGTCTTCTTAAAGGTTATTTGCAGAAAAGATAAATAAGAATGAACGAAAAGGGAAGGCAGAGATTGTAACCTTGATGCAGAGCCAGGAGCCTCCAGAGTTCTGGAATGTACTGGGAGGACAACCAGGAGAAATCAAGAAACACGTACCAGATGACTTCTCTCCCATCAGACCTAAACTATACAAAGTAAATATTTTAATAACCTTTATGCACGAGTACTGACATTATCCCGTAGAAATAGTTTATTTAGGATAACAAATTTTAGGAAAAAATGCTCTTTCATTTGCAGTTTTTTACTGAATAATTCTAAACTGGTAATCCCAATGTAATGTTTCTCACTCCTGCAGGTTGGCCTGGGTCTTGGCTACCTCGAGCTGCCTCAGATTAACTACAAGCTCTCTGTTGAGCATAAAGATCACAAGATCCCACTGGACACCCTGCCAGAGCTCAGACTGGTATGTAGAAAGCATTGTTGTTCCTTCCTGGACTCATCTACATCACCTTCTTCCCTTCACATCACACTTCCTCTCTTTCATCCCATTCTTCAGTTGCAGTCCCTGCTGGACACCAAGTGTGTGTACATCCTGGACTGCTGGTCGGACGTCTTCATCTGGATCGGTAGAAGGTCTCCCCGTCTCGTCCGAGCTGCTGCCCTCAAACTGGGTCAGGAGATCTGCTCCATGCTGCACCGGCCGAAACACGCCTGCGTCACCCGCAACCTGGAGGGCAGCGAGAGCCAGGTGATGCTATAGTGACACCATTGCAAACACTACATCGGCGATCAATGAGATCGCATTAAAAACATGTTTCCAATTCAAAATTTTGTGCTGCTCATTGTAACTGTTTACTCTTTTTCTCATTCTTCCTCCTCGTCCTTTTCCTCAGGTGTTTAAATCCAAGTTTAAGAACTGGGACGACGTATTGAAGGTGGACTACACCAGAGCTGCTGAAACTGTACATCAAAAGGACAACCTGCAGGGCAAGGTAAGCGATTCCTGTGTCTTCGTCTTAGATTGTTCCCATTTGACTCTAAATGCAGCCTGACCTGCTTTTAAAAACTTTACACTAAGTATGTTAACAGAATACATGTTTTGTGTTATTCATCAGGTGAAGAAGGATGCAGAGCAGAAAGACCAGATGAAAGCTGACCTCACAGCCCTCTTCCTCCCCAGACAGCCTCCAATGCCTCTCACTGAGGTAATACCCTTACTTCTGTCCTATATTGTTACTCTGGCTGTGTAAAGCAGACTAATACAGCCATCTCCTTCCTTCATGTCTAGGCTGAACAATTGATGGAGGAGTGGAATGAGGACCTGGAGGGAATGGAGGGATTTGTGTTGGAGGGAAAGAAGTTCGCTCGCCTTGCTGAGGAGGAGTTTGGACACTTCTTCACCCAGGATTGCTACGTCTTCCTCTGCAGGTACAACTGTGACATCTGGATTTGAGTATGAGAACCGGGGGGGGCTTGTGTTCTGCTACCACCATCTTATTTTAATCTCACTGGGCTCTTTTAGATACTGGGTTCCAGTGGAGTATGAGGAGGAGGAGAAGGAGAAGAAGGATGGTGATGGTGGTGAAGGAGGAGGAGAGGAGCAGGAGGACAAACAGCCTGAAGAGGACTTCCAGTGTGTGGTGTATTTCTGGCAGGGCAGGCAGGCCTCCAACATGGGCTGGCTCACCTTCACCTTCTCCCTGCAGAAGAAATTTGAGAGTCTTTTTCCAGGAAAACTGAAGGCATGAAGACATGAGTAGTTTCTTTCATCTTTAACTCCTTAAACATCTTTTTAGTAGTGTATATATACATGATAACCAAAGTGCAGCTGAAAAGGGTGTTGGAGTTCAGAGTTGTGCTGAACTGACAGCCTGTTCTGCTGTTCAGGTGGTGCGTATGACCCAGCAGCAGGAAAACCTCAAGTTCCTGTCTCATTTCAAGAGGAAGTTTATTATCCACAAAGGGAAAAGGAAACAGAAGACAGACTCTGCCCAGCCGTCCCTCTACCACATACGCACCAATGGCAGCGCACTTTGCACCAGGTACACTAGAACACACCAGCTCTTGTTTCTCCTTCTACAGAAGTCTTTAACTTCTTTATCTTTAAGTACAGTAATATGAGAAAGTAAGTATCATCCAGCTGCTGCTGATCAAACAAATTAACTGATCATTAGCAGGCATGAGCTCCTCTATAAAAGCGTGTTAAATGTGTATTAACGCAATTTCAAGGAGGAAAGACATCAGCAATGATCTTAGGAAAGCAGGTTGTACAATCATGTCCAAGCAATGCGAGTCCATGGTTTTTTTCTGAGTTGATAACATTCAAGACAGCTGTTAATCTTCCCAGACTCCTCAGTGCTCTGAGAAGTTTCAGCCTCAGAGCTACATCTCCGACTGTACAGGCTTCAGTTAGCTTGTTAAATGTTAAAGTTTATGACCGTATAAACGGGAAAGACTGAACAAATGGGGATTGTTTGGAAGGATTTCCAACAGAAAACTGCTTCTCTTTAAGAAGAATGTTTAACGAGCTCCGCTGAGATTTACACAAACCCCTCCTATCAATTGTCAAATGTGCTAATGGAATATTGTCTTTTTGTGTCTTTGGACCTGCATACGTTGTCACCATTTAACCATTTTTGAGCAAAGTGCTGGTTTTAGCGCCAGTTCCACATTGGTTGTAGCAAAGAACTGGCATAGTTTTGCACAGCCAGCGAGCTGCTACAATTCGCCTGTTTGTCACGTTAAAGCTTTCCTGGTATGTTTGATTCTCCAACTTGTGTATTCCTAATTTCTGTTAATAACCATGGTACAGTGACGCAGTTAGTGTTTAGCAGCAAGATGACGTCTCTATAACTGTTCTAGTTATTAAACTCGGGGACCTTAAAAAAATGTACGTTAGTTTACAAAACTTGGTAAGATTGTGACTTTTTAAAGAAGATTTTAATTAATGTCATATCGTCTAATTTCTGTGAAGTTTCTGAACATTTTTCTTCTGCATCTCTCTTTCAGGACCATCCAGATTGGAACAGATTCCAGCAATCTGAATTCGGAGTTCTGCTTCATACTCAAGGTTTGAAGACTCAAAAATCTCTCTGTAAAGCTGATTAATGTTGACACACTTTGTAGGTTTGAACAACACAGCATACGTTACCTACAGGTACCATTTGAGAGCACAGACAATCAGGGCATCGTCTACACCTGGGTGGGCCGAGCTGCTGACCCCGACGAGGCCAAACTGGCCGAGGATATCATGAACAACATGTTTGATGAGACATACAGCAAACAGGTGAGACGATACGCCCACCGCTTTAACTGTTAATGTTATAAACTGTTTCAGCTTGATGTTTGTCACAGTTTCGTTTAATCTCTTCCACTTTAACAACTCTTGTCATGGTTATAATCATCTGATCGCTATTATTTGACATAATTAGTTATATTTCATAATCGTCTTTGTTCACGTCTACAGAAAAAGTTTATTTCAGTTGTGTCTGATGTTTTAGCCTTTGTGGACAGTTTGTAGGCATTTTTACGTTTGGCTAAAGTCCCAACAGCTAAACCAACATTTTACCACGTTACCTTGGTGTTCACGAGCAGGACAGCAGCAGAACAATGTGCTCTGTTTTAGATCGGTCGTGAGGTCAAATCGATCATTTATTGTCGACACTGATTACATTAATCCCACATTTTTATATTTATCTATCTGACATGAAGTTAAAGGTCCCATATTATACAAAATTCACTTTCTATTTTTTATTTTATTTCACTTTCCTTTTTATTGTGTCTCCTAGGTAATTAATGAGGGGGAGGAGCCAGAGAACTTCTTCTGGGTTGGGATTGGTTCCCAGAAAGTGTATGATGAGGATGCAGAGTATATGAAACATGCGCGACTTTTTAGGTAAGTGTCCTCACTGTTTTACACATAAATTAGTTAAAACCGAGATGGTTCGTATCATCCTTTTCCTGTTTGGCCCTCAGGTGCTCAAATGAGAAGGGTTACTTCTCTGTGTCGGAGAAGTGCTCCGACTTCTGTCAGGACGACCTGGCCGACGACGACATCATGCTGCTAGACAACGGCAAAGAGGTAACGGAGTGTGTGATGAAATTTATTAGATCATATCGTATACTGTGTGATTGGGTGCTGATTGTTTTGTGCCTCTCAGGTGTACATGTGGGTCGGCAATCAGACCAGCCAGGTGGAGATTAAACTTAGTCTGAAAGCCTGCCAGGTGAGTTAGAGCAGACACAGCTGTGTACTCTGTGTTTCTGATTTTGGTAGTAACCTGTCCCCCTCTTCCCGTCCAGGTGTACATCCAGCACATGCGCTCTAAAGACGGCGAGCACCCGAGGAAATTGCGCCTGGTGAGGAAGGGAAACGAGCCTCACTGCTTCACACGCTGCTTCCACTCCTGGGGAGCTTTCAAAACTCCGCTCTCATAGGCCGAACACACTGCCTCACACACTCATCTAATCTATTTGCTGCCATGTAGTTTTTTTTTATCCAGTAAAATCAGATGTGTACGCCTGTCCCAGTTTTCCCAGTCTGTCCCCCTTATCCTGCTCAGCAGTTTATAGACCAGCAGGTTTTTGTCAATTGGCCAAACAAACCAGGACAGACTTAAGTTTAGAAAAACGCCCCTGACAGTTGTGGCTGGTAAATATCTTTTCTCGTTTAAGGGACTGAACAGAAAATGGGACTGCAATTTTCTGAAGAATGTCGGTTTATACGTTTATATTTTCATGGTGTGAATGGGTCCCCCGTGTGCCTTCATTTAAATGGGGTGTTCTGTTTTGCCCAGTCTGTCTGTCACTGTTCTCACATCCTGACTTTTTCACTGATCTGAATGCAAGCGATTCTCTGCGGTGGGAGATGAAAGATGCTGTGGACAGTAGTTTTTTTTAAATAACCATGAGGAAGTGTATTTGGCCAAAGAAATGTCCTGGTGGTCAAGATGTCAGTTTTCAATGCGAGACAGATGTTTTACAAGTGCAATCAGAGCCAGGGAGTGAAATAATACTGTATTTTGTTACGGGCATTCAAACATGAATGTCAAGATGTTTATTTTCCGGAGGCAACAAGAAAAGGCTTCCTTCCCTAATTTTCTGTAGTATAAAAAGTGGATGCATGATGTTTAAAATTTTAGATGCCATTTTCCATTTGGAACAAAGCGCATCGATGGGAGATCATATCAGACTTCTGGTTCAGCTTCACCAGTGTCGCCTCAGAAAATAACTGCAGTGCTTCTTGCGACCATGATATCTATGTATTTACAAACTGGCTGCAATATGTGTTTCTCAGTATATTTTATGGGATGAATTGTAAGCCTGTTGAGAGTCATGCACACGTTTGTGTGTTTGAATGTGTGCACATGCTCCTGATGCCACCTGCAGATGCTATATTTATGTATTTTATATAAAAATAAAATGCCACATAACACATTTTCCTCTGGTCTTCCTTACCCCCAGATAACCAACATGGTTGACTGAAAGCACAAACCAGACCAAGGATGAATTAGAGTAAATAAATTTTATTAACATTCACAATTCTTCAGTCAAAATGCTAAATGACACGATTAATAAACTTCTACATGTGAAACTGAATGACAAACTTATCTCAGTCCGAGGGATTAAAAAGCTAAAATCGTGCCAACTGTAGCATGAAAGGATTAATTGTCATTGGCAAGCTAATGAATAAATCAATGATTCCTACCTGTTGAGCTACATTAGTTAGTGAGGTCCTTTTTTTTTGCTTTGTTTTTTAATCTTGACGCGAAGATCAAGAAGCTTGGAGAGCCACTTTCCCTCTCCAACTGACCAATTTTACTGTAGTCGACTTACTGCAATAAACCTGCTTTCTGTGAACGCTTTGATACGGTCAAACCTTCAAAGGGTGGAAAACACGCTGCTTATCAAAGCCCAGAATGAACAGAGTACGCGAAACTTTTAGGCTGACTCTGCTTTCCTTGCAACACTTCCCTGAGTCCTGTCAACAGATTTCTGCATGAGATGACACTTGAAAGGATCCAGTTTTACTATCATCCATTTCTCTTTATTTCTAAAAATATTAAATGATTTTATTCCAAACTTAAGCAAAAACATTTTAAACGGAAACTTATTTTCCATTTTTTAAGCTTGATGAATCGGCTGGTCCCAATGAGTCCTTCCTGTCTCATGAAATAAGGCCAATAAATTTTTAAATAAAAATATAAAGTCAGCACCACTTTCCCCTCCTCATTCTTAGCTGGTTCCCTTTTAAGTCGATTTTTTCCTCTTGTATTCCCCCTAAAGAATCTATTTGCCATTAAAATATTTTACTTTCTCAGAGCCATACAAAACATATTTAACAGATTGAGTCTCTGCGATATAAAACACCTTCATTGTCCCAGTACTCGCTTATTTCTTCAAATGCCAGAGAGCTTCTCACATCCTTAAGATGAAATTCTGTTGACTTCTACGCAACTTCCACCCATGCAGGATTCAGCTTCTCTTTTTAAAGAAGGAACAGAGATGCTACAACTTTTAACACTCTTTAGAAATACTTCATGTGCTTCGCTTCCCTCAACGGTCTCCTTCAGTCTTATGAAAACGAGTAGTTTGCAGGACTGTTGTGATGCAGACAATCCATCACATCCATGAGTCTGCATCCAAAAAAAAGTTCCAGTTCCAGCTGTGCAAAAAAACATAATCCAGCCGCCATGCTGTGCTGTTCAGTGTCTCCATGTGGGAGGCAGCGTCATGTCTCTAAAGTGGTTACAGAAGAAGAGTTTGTTCATCCAGCTGGGACAAACTGCAAAGGACTTTCCTTCCAATGCCAGGCTAACAGGAGAGTTCAGAGTGCCGGCTAGAGGTGGGGGGGAAGAGGGATGTGGTTCTACAGTGGGCTGATGGGAAATGTTTGTGGTCCAGCACTGCAATCCAGTCCATCAGAACCATTCAAACCTCTCTCTGGAAAACAAAGAGACATTTTTCTCCAATTAGTCAGGTTATAACTTGCATTTATAGGAAGAACCACAAGATGGGAGCAGAGTTAAAAAATAAAGATAAAGGCTGAAGAAGCGAAACAGCAGATCCCACCTGATTTATGAGATTTGAGAAAGTGGAGTAACTGAAGTAAATAAATAGAACTGAGGTGTGAAGCACATAAATTAGCCCTCAGCCGGCTGAAGAACAAGCTTCAGAGTCACAACACTGACTGTGTTCTTTTGGACTGGATATAAATGCTTTGGTCTCCTCTGGCTCCTCAAAGACAGAGTGGAAGGTTTGTAGCAGGACAACAAGTCTTTGAAGTGTGGACACGCTGGACCCGCTCCATTAGAAACAGGTGTCTGTGTGGGTTTAGCCCCTCACATACCCACTGCTGTTCTGAGCAAGCGTGTGCTCACGCAAACATCCTGTACTGCTGCAAGAAAAACATTTCTCACCTGTTCAGTTGATGAGGATGCCAGCGGAGCGTCCTTCCTCCTCTTTCATGTTCTTCAGATTATTTTCTGCCTCGTCCACAGTTCTGTCAGATAGATGCTCAAGTTAATTCTGGTCTTCAGAGAAAATGAGAAAAGTTGTGTGTCTGAGCCTACGTTAGGAAATCCCTGACGTCCTCCACGGTGAGCTCTCCGGTCGAATCCAGGGTGAGGTCAGCGCAGCTGAGAGGCGAGTCCAGCGGGGTGTCCAGGATGGGGGAAGACAGAGTACTCGGAGGCTCCTGTGTTTGTCCTGTTGGGGAGAAATCCAGAATAGTGGGCTGAAAAGTTTCACTGAATCTGCTTTGAAAAATGTCTTAAACAATATGTTCATTCTGTAAAGCCACAACATGGTGAGTAAATGTGATAAATCCAAAGAAAACAAGAGTTCAGCAGCACTTTGAAAACATCTCACACATTGTACACCTAGGTGAAAAGATAGCTAAGGTGTGTGCTATTCATAAGCCTGGCTTAGCTCTGCAGACAACATGATTACCCTCAACATTGGCCAGGGCTGAAATTTCTATTACACAGGTAAAATATATATACACACACACAGGATTTCTGCAGGTTCTGGCAAGCTGGATTTAGGACCTTAAGCCTTTTTGAATGTCACTCTGAAGCATTTACCTTCCCAGTAACCCAAAAAACAGTGATGCCAAAGAAGCAAGCATAAGAGGTCAGGAATAAAGAAAAGATGAACAGTTTCTGTTCTAAATTTACTGCAGCATCCCAGCTTGAAACTACTGACACAACCCACCATCTTCTTCTGATTAGCTCACAGTTTGAAGACCTTCTTACACAAACTAGAGCTTTTTCAGACGTTTTTCATCAATTTTTTTGCGTTCTAGTTACTGCTGACAGCATCAAAAGTGGAGTAAAAAAAAACAAAAAAAAACCTAAAACCCTTATTAAAAAATTATAAGCATCATAAATGTTTCATTTTATTTGGTATTTTTAAGATAACGCAAACATGAATTTAATACAAATTAAGGGACTTACATTGAAATTAATTAATCTAAAATAGTGAAATACTCTTTGGATCTCTGCAAACAGTGTATAAACCGTCTTAACCTAAGACAGTGAGCACCGTCAGCTTCTGCTGTAGCGCCACCCGGTGGTTAATAATTATAGTTTGGGGAGAAATCTCTTGAATGCTGGATGCACTTGAAGTAAACACAGACATCGTGAAAAGAACTAAAGACTCAGTCACTTCATCAAGCACAACCATTGGGTTCAAGGTCTTTATCAAACACCTACTATTTCATTTTAATATAACCAGTAAAGGTTGGCATGGCAACACAGTAGTGCAGGAATCGCCAAATCTGTCCTGTAGGCTCACTGCTGCATCACACATGACTCAGATAACGGGGCCTTTAGGAGGCTTGTGTAGGACTTAACAGTTGAAGAACTATTTAATCCTAGTCAGGTGTGATGCAGCAGGGAAACTTCTAAAACCAGGAGGACGGTGGCCCAAGAGGTCCTTGCACTCGATGAGAACAGGGTTTCTCAAGAGCCACCACCGTGCATGTTTTGGATGTCTCCAACCCTCCTGATTCATATCAACTGAACTCCTGAAGACTCGGGATTAAACTCAGGATTTAATTATTAAATTATAATTTAAAACTCAGTTTAATTAAATTATTTATTTTATAACTTCAAATTTTTCATGTCCAAGACAAACATTAATAAATGTTTTTTTCTGGCCAGTGACCGACATCGACATCACAGCCAAAAACAGCACGTAAGCTAACCGGTGGGATGTGATCTCCTGTTTCACGTCTTCAAAATGATGCACATGAAGCATCATAATTTGCATCACCTCTTAAAGCTGTTATAAGTAAAAACCAAAAATCAGTGATTATAAGTTATATATTTACATCAGGTCTGTTGAATCTTGTTTATTAACAGCATCCACGCAGAACCCAGACAGTGACTGCATGTAAAAGATGGATGCAGCCTCCACATCAGAAAGGTAAAGAGCCTTCATGCTGCATGAGCTACCTCTGGTTCCCATTATATTCTGAGAAAACAAAGCTAGTGTTTGGTAACTCAGGTGCGTTTCGCCATCTCTCCAGACGTAGCCGCCATGCTAGCAACCACGAGAGTGATGATGCACATGAAGACAGTCAGGTGGAGGAGACCTGATGCACCTTCCTGACTGAGCTCTAATCTCACAATGTTTTAACATTGAAGCAAAGACGCTGAAACACTGATGCCTTCATGAAATTTGTTAATAACCAAGTGCCAGGTCAAGTACTAACCAGTTTCCATGACAACCTGTGCTCCCTACCAGGAAAAGAGGTGTTTGGCTGGAGAGCCAACTGGGGCATACTGAATGGTTGATATAGAGATGAGAGGGGGACCCCTGCAAGGCCTAGTCAGGGCTTTAAAAGGTTCAGAGTGATGAAGAGGGATGTTATAGGAGGACAAGAATTTAAAAAAAAGGAAAAAAACAATAAGGAGGAGGGAGAACAAGGAAGTACCTTCAGCTTGGCCCATCTGGTTCTTGTGGGTCCCGTTGGCCTGTGGCATTGTGCCATCACTGTGGAGACACACAGTCATAAAAAAAGCAACAACATCATTTCTTTGCTTTCATGTCTATCTGTAAAAAGAGCAGGTGAGAGCTGAGAATGTAAGAGAGCAGCAGGTTTAGTGGTTTCAACAGCTTTGACAGACCAACACTGGAAAACTGAGGGAATATGCAATACAAAGATTTTTATAAATCAGTCAGTCATTTTCTGTACCGCTTGTTCCTATTAGGGGTCGCGGGGTAAATCTCTTTTTTTTAATTATTCAACTAAATCAGACACTGAACCATGTGTGTAAGCATGTAAACCAGATCTGTAGGAGACCTATATTAACTGTGCAGGTGTTTGGTACCTAGCCTGCGTTGGCTCTAGTGGCCGGTCCAGCTGAACAGAGCAGAGCGGCTCAGTTAGAACTTTGGCAGACAGGGAGAACCTCTCGTACTCCGAAGGAGAGATCAGATAAAACCCTGCAGAGGACAACACAAGTCAGTCAAAATCTTCAAAAGAATGTGGAAAAAATCTCAGTAATAGCTCGTCTGTTACTTCAATAAAGAAAAAAAGTTGTGTTCATGTGTGAAATGTGTGTATTGGATACAAGAAGACTGTTGTTAAGCAAGCTCTCCTCACCTTGTCCATTCTTAGTGAAGACGCAGGAAGCGATACCACTGATGTCCTCTTTACGGATGCAGTCATAATGCACCTAAAAACATAGAAACTAAATCTTGGGTCTGTCATGTGACAAAACAAATGAAATAAAAACCACAGCTTTGTAAATATAAACCTGATGCTCAAACTAACTTGCAGACTTGGTCCTACCTGTGGTCGGAGGCCGGGGATGTTAAAGAGGTGCATGTCTCCGAGGTTGGTGAGACAGACGAGTGTGTGTTCACTGTAGTCTTCCTGTGCAGTGGAGTTGAAGAGTACCAGGGCGACTTTCCTCACCCGACAGCCTTCATGAGCCGTCAGTTTGAACTTGGTCTTAGCGCTGACTTTAGGCAGCGAGAACACCTGCAGATGGAGCAGAGAAGGAAGAGTGTTGGGATTTCAAACTGCAACATTGTTAGTCTATGAATGACGTTGCTCAGTCAGTCAGTACTTTGAGCTGTTCCTCTGATGCAATGAGGACAGAGTGAGCGTTTGTCATATCCGGGGCGGTGGCGAGGTCCTGGGAGGCTTCGTATGGATCCGGTAACGGCTTCCCCCGCCCATCCAGTACACATATGGACACCACTGGAGCCCTGTGCATCAGCTGGATCTCTTTACCCAACACTGCCTCCACACATGCGCTGCTCTCGCTCGCTCCGGCTCGCTCACACACGCGGCCCGAACTGACGCCGGGCACCTCCAGGGCGTAGGCGTAAACACTGCCCGAGTTGGTGCCTGCCCAAAGCGTGGGACCATGGTGGGTACCTGAAGGAGACACAGCATGTTAGTGCTGTAAAGTTAATCAAAGACCTTTAAAAAGTGATTGTATCCACAAGGAAGTAAAATGCACCGTCACGAAGAAAAGTGTCTGCGAAGCAGAGACAGCGGACCACTCCAGACAGCGAGTCGTCTGCTGACCGTGGTTCAATCCTTCGCTGCACAGGAGCGATTTCCTCCTGCTCGGCCAGAGCAGCATTGGCCTCCCGGACCTACGTTTAGCACAAACATTTACAGACGTGGGATTAAACTGTTGCTACAGCGTTCTGTATGGCTTACATGCTCCTTACCTTGCTGGTGGGTGTGGCGATGGCACGCTTCTTCCCCGATACCCTGCTTTTCCGGATGCGTCTGAAGCTCTGACGTAGTGATTTTTTTAAGGACTTCACTCTGGACAAGGGACCCTCCATCGCCAAGGAGTCATTAGGGTGCAAGGTGCACCTGCAGGAGCATGAAGAGCAACAAAGCTGGTGTTGGCCAGGTGACGAAACAGAAGAAAAAATGCTCTACACATTTACAGTTTTGTTCCAGCCAAAGTAAAAGTAGCAAATAAAGAGAGGGGACAAGGATGTCCAAACCTGGCCAGCACAGGATTTCGCCTGTGGTAGTCAAAAAGGCCAAATCCATGACTCGTCCCGAAGGAGATCAGGTTCCACTCGGCATGCAGCGCCACCGCTGTGACCGAGGCAGGGGGCAGGCACTGTACCACCACCAGAGGCTGAAAGCCAGGAGGAAAGGGGGCGGATTTGAGGCGCGGTTCAAGCCTGTCATGGCCCTTCCAGGTGAATCCCTCCCGATCCTGCAGCAAATCAACCACCGATACGTCCACCAAATGGTCGGAACGCTCATCACTCAAACCCAGCACTATCACCTGAACAGGTAAAGAGGGAACTTAGATTTCACTACTTGTTAATGATATACATCTTGAAATGTTGCACAAATTAAGTGGGACTTTAACAAACATTTAAATTACTACAGCTAATAAAAATATGAAGAATTCATTGCACCCTTACATAAAAAAAAAAAATCTTAGGTAAGAACATGAACATAACCAAAACGGGTGTTTCTGGATTCTACAGAAAGCACCAATCTAAAGCTTATGATCTATAATTATTTTCATTCATCCCACCAAGGAAGCTAAAAAGGTCATTTGGTTACGACAAGGGAATGTGCATTTGCCTCTTTCTTCTCTAGCTGCCCTCCTTTGCTTTTCACACTCGTCAGTCTTGCAGATCTTTACCTGTCCTGCAGTTCCAGCCACCACCAGCTTGTTGCTGTATTTGCATAGACTGATCTTCTGGATGCCGAGCCTGGGGTCGTCGCTGTACGGGTCAAAACAGCCCACCTTTTAAATAAATAAAAAAAAAAAAAAAACCCACCACACCCAACCACCAACAAACAAACCAGGGTGGAAAGTGCTTGGGTTATTTTTTTTTTTTAAAGGGGGTTTTTGTTTGAAGGGTGGTGGTTTAGGAATTTCTCTTTTTTCCTTTTATTGTAGCATGCTATCGGTTTTAAACACACTGGTTCTCTAGCTGACTGGATAATGACAAACTACAGAAGCAAACAGAAGACGTCTGAGACTCAGTTAGGAAATATTAGTATATGTTCAGCAAACATACACATTTATCTGCCCATCCTCCTTCTCTCCCTCCCTCCCACACAGAAACGTCAGGAATTCCAGATCAATCCGTCTTTGCACAACAAAAAAAGTTGGAGAAGTTGGTCACAAAAACACACAGACAAGCACGCAGAGAAGAGTGGGTTGACGGGTCTGGTTTTCATTACAGCGGAGAAAAAAGGGAAAGGCTCTTCATCCCATATGAGGACCACATTCCTTAACATGCAACTCTGTTACCGCTGGATACACAGAAAAAAAAAGAAGAGGGTGAAAAAAGTGAAAGAAAAACATGACGACAGGCCTTGAAGGACTTTGGACATGTAAATTCATCCAATATTCCCGCTTGTTTGCATCATAGCGCTTCGTTTTGATCCATTTAGGATCACAGATAATATCTGCTAATCCTGTTTGTGCACCCAAACACTGCAGAACTGCTTCATTTTAAGATTCAGAAAGCACTTTCATGTCCCATCTCCAATCTCTATTTTCCATCTGCCGACACGAAATTTGCTGTCATGAAACTGTTTTCCAGTTGGAAACCAGTTCATTTAACTTACCACCAAAAGAACAATTAAACTAGAATCAGACGGCGGTTATTTCAGATTTGACTTAATATAACAAGAACGATGGGGTTGGCCTGTCTGAGATCCAAACACATGAAAACAATCCGATGAGAAAAGGAGGTTGCAGATGGAGTGTGTTAGAGTGGTGTGTGTGTGCGTGCGCAAGACAGACCAACTTCATTCCTTCAGCCAATAAAACACAACCTCACATCTGAACTCAGGAGGAAAGACTTCAACTAGAATGGCTTTCCTCAATTCTCACCTTCCTGAAGGGAGGCCATTCCTCCTCCTGCTGCATGTCGGGGTCGCTGCTGGTGTCGTGAGGGTCGTCGCTGGGGTCGCAGTCGGTGTGGAAGACGTTGGCTGTGCTGAGCTTGTACAGCGGGGTGAGAGCAACTCCGGACGCATCCCAAAAACGCACAGTGCCGTCCTCATGTCTGCAAATGGGAAGTTTAAATGAAAAACAGTCAGAGAAAACACAGCCACAGCTTTGAACTTGTGTGTTTAATGTTTACTTTCTGGTTTCCGTTTGTAGTTTAAACAGCTCTGTGAGGTTTCAGCAGGAACGTTTATATGAAAACTGGACTTAAAGGACAGAACATATGTCCAGCTGATTTTTTAAATTGATTTTACAGCAATTTGTTGTTATTCTATGAGCAAGCATTTTATAATTAAACAATAAGTGAATATTTAAGAGTCTTTAAAGCTGGAATGTTTCAACTTTACACTTTGTTTTTATTGTAAAAAGTATCAGTATGCAACCTCCTAACCTTAAAAATAAGTGTTTCTGACTAGCTCTGATGGCACACTGACATCTATGTACATTCCTGGAGCCGATGTTGCTCAACTGAGTCCTGATGCCGAGAAACTAAACTTCACAACCTTCTTTTTCTTCAAGGGACAAGTCATTTTATAGTAACGCGACACAAACCAATACCTAGATATGAACACACTGGCCGTTTTGGATGTGCACCATGTCTGATTCAGAAACAAGAGAACATCAGCTGAGAAAGAGAAGAAAGAGAAAGGGAGAGAGTAAGAATTAAGACAAGAGACAACATATGACTGACTTTTACTGGCTGGAAAGAGCTCAGAGTACAAATAGGATGCAGAATTAGCCGTCATCAGGCCCGTCAGTACAAAAACTGACAAACTTTAGTGGTACATTTTAAAGCGACACCACTAAACTTTAGGAAGTTTGGGGGTTGCGCGAATTCTTAGCCCCGGGGTGCTGCTGGGCAACAACTGCTCCGGGAATACACATAATCAATATAAGAGCGCCATCAAAACGAGACAGAAACACAGATTTTAAAGTCAGAAAATCATGGCGTGTTAATTCTGCCTGCTGTGATTGGAGATTTTCTAACCCGTTGTTGCATTTATTACATGACAATTGTAGTTTAGTGCAATAAGATAAGAGAATAATAAACCCTGAATCTAACTACGTTGTGATCATAACCAGAGTATGTCTATGTTTGTGTGCACAAACCCTGTCAACAGCAGCTCTTGCTGTTTGGGTGGAGGTGCCAGGTTTTTCCCTCCACATATTGGCCAACTCTATACAAATGTGGGAAAAAAGCCAAATTAGCACTCAAAATGAAAAACTGCATCAGAAATTATTCATATACTGAATTTCACTGTGGAGACATACATTTCCTTCTCTTTTCCATGTCATCATAACCTCAGCTCAAAGTTAAGTACAGAAAATGTATCTACCATCTTCAGCAGCTCTGTTTCACTGCCAGCTTCGCTGGTTTGGCCTCACACATACAAAGAGCCTTGATTTATTAACGTAACAGCTGTGTGTGTCTGCATACGCTCGTGGGCCTAATCTGCCACTGATCAAACAACTGATCCAAGCTAAAAGACTCTAAAGCCTTTTAACTGCTTACACCTGCTCTTTAAGCTCACAGACTAGCAGCAGGTCGCATTCGTGCCCATTTTCTCTCCTCATTGTTAAGCCCGTGAGTTCAGATCAGCTGGTACAATGAGTCTATTTATATACACGCAAGTAGACTTATTCTTAGTGTTCAAACTGTCATTTCCCTTCAGCAGTTACCAATTTAGATGTCTGTGAGCTTTGCAGAAGTACCAGCACCTACAGAGAACCACGATCAGCCATATTGTGTTTTAACATGTTTGTTTTAAGCTGCTTAACTTGGATTTCCTGTCACTGAATATTCGTACGGCACGTTTCAACCGGTTTGCACAATAACCCTGATGTTTATCGATGCTCATTCACCTTTATGACCAATGGTCTAACAGCTGTTTTTCACCTTTTGTGTGTGCTGCCGGCCCTGTTGTGCTTTCCCGGCGTTGATCAGCCTCTCCCACAGTTTGGGAGGAACGCTGGAGATGTGGCAGGAGCAGGTGATAGCTGAGGAGTGAAGAGGAGCGAGGTAGGGGGTGGGCAGAGAGGGCCACCCGGGGGTCTGGAGATCAATCACAACCAGCTCCTCTTCGAGTAACACGACCAAAGCTGACGGGTCGTCAAACTCTGCGGAGGAGAAGCCAGACAGCAGATTCAGGACTGAGAGAATGAAAATCTTGATCCAAAACATGAAGGAAAAGAAATATTAAATACATGTTTCTAATGCTGGCCAGAGGCTCACCTTTATCTTGCTCTATGCTGTGCACAGTGAAGAAGTCGATCACTCGAGATGTGAAATCGAGAGTGACGTGCTCTTTGTCCTGTTGGATGGTGAGACAGTGGCGGTCGCCATAGCTGGCTCTGGGCATCCCTCCACTGTATAACAGCACTGGTGAACTGGTGAGAGAAACAGCAGAAAAACAGTAAATATCGACTCTCAATCGTGTTTATGTGTCATGGTGAACAAAGCAGAAATAGATTTCCTGATAAATTAGTCTTCTCAGAGAAACGGCGACAATAATCCAACCAACAAACCTGAATTGGGTTTAGCCAGGATGGAAAATGGTTTGCTAAAACCAAAACAGCAGACTGAAGCCAAAAGAGCTAAATGTATTTTGTGGAAGTCAATCAAAAAAAGCAAACCTGGTTAAGTCTTTTCTGTCTGATGCAGTAATTTAAAAATAGAGGATTTGTAGCTACCAAGTGAAGAACATACACAAGCTACAGAGATTATTCCATCTGTCCAATCAATAAACCTAGTTTACTTTAATACTTAAAATTAGTTGTTCTTGGTGGTCACACTCCCACACTTTAGTAGGTACGGTGGCTTGTGAGCTTATAGATGCTTTACTTATATAGAGAAACAAAAGATAACACTCACCCGGCCTGTGTTGTCCTCCAGAGGATCTTGTTAATGGCTTTGCAGGGAAATGGACCTGGAACAGGAAATCATAAACTGTAATACCAGCAAAAACAACAACATGTTATTGATCTCATCTAGCATATGGTAGCGTAAGAATGGATCACTCTAAATCATCTAAAATCCCACCAACAAGAAACACAAACACACATTTTTCTCATAAATCAGCTGTGAGTCACATGACGCTGGAGTCTCAAACATGCACCAACAATGTGTGGAGTGTGTGTAGTTGTGCTCTTTGTGTGCATTTCTCACCATAGGGGATGGTGGAGGAAACTGGCACTTGATTGCAACTGTTGCCGCTGGTAACAGCCCACACAGAATAGCCACCATCGTTATGGGAACTGACAAATAGATTTCCAGAGCATTCCCACACCAGACTCTCCAGCTGCTGCATGGCGGCACACACACACACACACACAAACACACACAGCCATCAGTCCAGGTCACACAGAAAAGAAAAAAAAATCTAAATTCATCACTCAATATCAATCCACTGACCAGACTTGCATTAAACACACACTTTTGGAACTAATGTGATTTAACTGTTGAGTACCTGCTTTCCAAGGAACAGCTGCTCCGCATGTCGGGCACTCAGATCCCACAGGACCACCAAGCCTCGGCTGTAGCCAATCAGAATCTTCCCTGGCTGCCGAGGATGTTCCTGAAGAGATTCCACCGGTCCTAAAGATTTCCCACATCTGTAGTCTTCTGGTAGGCTGGAGGAGGGAAATGAAAAACATATCACAACTACATCTGTAGCTTTTTCCATAAAGGAACTGCTTGACTGTAGTCCCGGAAAGACATAAATCACTATCATTTTTAGTTTAAAATACGGTGGCATAATTGTCTAATGATACAGTTACCATAGAAACAAGGAGATACATCAGACACAAGACTCAGAGCATCTATGAGCAACTACTTATTTAAATGTGCCCAAACCTCCACAGATTGGTCTAATTTTGCTCAACTGGTGATGAAAAAATAAAAATTAAAAATGGAGAAGGGAAATTAAGTCTTAAATCAGCACTTAATGATGGCGAACACTAACTTACATATACTAAACAAAATCTATGGAAGTTTGTGAGTAATCAGCAGATATTAAAATGCAGAAAACTTCCTGTTCATCTGCATCAAAAGCACCTGAAGTCAAACCTCCAACTGATTAAAACATGTATAAAGTATAAAGATGGGATGCAAACCATCTGTAGGACTGAAAACAGCACAGGCTGCTCTTCCAACAACAACAGTGAAATTAATATAATGTTGGTGCTTGTGAGCTAGACATTCCTCTGAGGCAGCAGAGGAATGTGGAGCAGGACACACCCTCAAGATGTCAGAGGATTCCCCCAGCCAGGGATAGGGAAAACTGAGGGACAAGACAGAAGAGGAGAGAAAATAAAGAGACAAACGGAGCAAGTTTTCTGGACTCTTTAGTGCAGATGAAGCAAAACCATCACACAACCACCCACACACTCAAAAAGCAAGCGTCAGCCTCACTGCTGTGGTGGAGTTTACTGAGGAAGATCCTCTCCGGAAGCACTGAGGCCGAAACATTCCCAACAAAGCATTTCATTGTCTCCGTCTCTCTGTTCCTAAGTATTTTTAGGGAATCGAGCATCCTGCTTCTGAGTCCTGGTGATGAGCCTGTGTGAGTGTGTGTATGTGGATTAACATGCATATGTGTCTATCTGCATGTGCACGTTGTATATTCAGCTGAAGCTCTTCCCCAACCGGAACACCACGTTTTGGCAGTCGGTACAAAGCCTCACTGTCTAAAACCTTCCCTCCTCCTTTACACAAAACACACACACACCTTATCAGAGCTTTCATTATGCCTCGGTTCGGCTCACTTTCCTAAACAAGCCTGGTTAATGAGGGATGGCTATGGCACAAAATATAAAGAAACTAGTTTCCAGTATTCAACCCGTGCGTTTTTGTCACCTTGCCATCATTCAACGTCGTTTAAAATTCTCTGATTAAAAATGTTTGTTTTCGTGTCAACAGTTTGTGTCAGAACTCAGTTTTGTTATAGTTTGCTGCTGAACTATTATTGCTGCACACCACACTGCATGACTGTAGAGTCAATGTTCTTCATTAGGACGGCGTGGGTGTGCATTGATTAGATCTGAATGACAGTTGCCAGGCAACAAAAGCAAACAGTCCGTTGGATTTGCACCTATAGTCAGTTGGAGTTGCAGCTTTCTTCTTATCTTTTTTCAGCTGCGCACTTCAAGTCACATTACATTACAATCATTTAGCTGACGGTTTTATCCAAAGCGACTTAGAATGGTTAGGCAGTAGCGTTAAGGGTCTTGCCTAAGGACCCAACTGGAAGGTGTTAATGTTCGTCCCCTGGGGGATTCGAACCCTAGTCTCCCACATGGGAGACTGATGCTCTACCAATTGAGCTAACCAGCCAAATTAATCTAGAAGTATGGAGACAAATATCAACTTACATGTTTGTGCTCATGCAGGATCATCCCTGACAGGGAAGATAAAGACCGAGCTGTTTTTCTGCTTATTTAAAAATAATTATTTAGCCAACAACCAACTAAATTAATAAATAAGTAAAAAGCTAGCATAAAGAATAAACTGCCCTCTCCCTTTTAGTTTTGCTCATCATTATCTTTTTCTCAACATCATCTCACAAACATGCAGCCGCCTCACCTCTGCATGACCTGATCCTGGAGCAGCGTCTGGTTCTCCTTCAGGGAGAGGCGGGGCAATTCCAGAAAGTACACGCCCCCTCCTTCAGTTCCCATGCAGAGCAAGTCACATGACTTCAGCAAGAGGAGGACAGTCACCCGGGTGGCGCTACAAAAAAGAATAAACTATGCCACTGTGCTTATGACATATTTACTTGGTGAAACACAATGAGAAAAAGTTATTCAATTTAAAAAAATATTTTAATTGTAGGATTCTTCATAGATCATCCAGTCAGAGAGCACTTAAATAGCAAAATCACCAATTTTCCAAATATCTGACAGTGGTTAGACCACTAGAAGTTACCTGCAGCTTTCGATGCCAGGTCTTCCAGGAAGACTATAGCTTTTCACTTCCTGGAGGGAGATCACGCCCTCTTTCTTAGCTCCTCCCACCTCTCTTGGCGGGCCAGCCACCAGTTCCCAGAAATGAATCGTGTTGTCGTCCAGCAGCGACAGAAGGCGACCCTGAAAACAAATCAGACATCACACATCTAATGGCTCATAGGTTGCGTTTGTTTTGTTTTTTCCCCTTCCCAAAAGAAAAATGGCCTCACCTGACCAGGCAGGATGTGGATCTGTGTGACAGCCGTGGTATCTTTGTGAAGCCCTGTGAACTCCACACCCGGCGCCCCATAGCTGGAAGGATTCCGTCAAGGAAATCCACAACTTGGTAAATATTTGGAAATTTATGTGATACAAAAAGTGGGGTCAGATATGTCATGTCATGTCATTTTCTGTACCGCTTGTTCCCATTAGGGGTCGCGGGGTGAGCTGGAGCCTATCCAATATATATATCTACCAATTTGTAAGATAACATACTGTACGTACATATAGGGTTAAAAAATATTGGAAGTATCAAAAGAACAAAAACCTAGACCTGGGTGATAACCACAGATTGCAAGAACGATTGATGCAGCCATGTATCCTCAAAGTGCAAAATTAATGTTGGTCATTATCAAGATGGTAGTATATGGTACCGTGAGCTGCATTCACTCTGATCTGGGGGGTGGTGGTCCATTTGAAAAAAGCTCAATAAATAAGTCAATATTGGCCATCACACAGACATGTTTGAGGGATTCAAATTATATTAAGATGCTAAAAGATCAAAGAATTGTGAGTCATATGTGGACTTATTTCAACTTTTTATTTTAAAGGAACTCTATCAGAATACATGCAAATCTGACAATTATACCATCGATCATCCATCCATCCTCAGAGAACATGTTGTGGGACCAGCGACTTATGCAGGGAAGCCTAAACTTCCCAGTCCCTCGCCAGCTAATGAAGGCAAGGGGGGCAGCCAAGAAACAGTTTCTCCAGAATGTCCTGAAGTAAGCAGGACCACATTATCTGCCAAACTCCACTAAACCGGACCCCCTTGATTCCCTGGCTGCACCTAAAAATTCTGTCAATAAAATTCCAAAAAAGCCGGCAATGCAGGCTAAGCTCTGACAGCAGTTGTACAGGGAGTGAATGGCCCTTATCAGGGACTTTAGTACCTCATTATCCTGATTACTCCAAAAAGAATTCTCCAAAAGAAAACAATCAAAGACCTTAAAGTTTACGGAGACCAAGCAGATTACACATGCCCAACCATAATGCACATATCTGGGCTCCCATGCTCCCTCCTGAACTTTACCAGGGAGTCTGATCGGTGTGATCCCATTGAAACTGGAACACACCCTTCAGTCTCCCTTCTTAGGCGAGGGACCACGATTATTATATTTAAAAAAATGCAT
>JBAMHW010000023.1:9640180-9653414 GCA_037177495.1 Rhadinocentrus ornatus
CCCCCCCCCCCCCACATATCACATGGAAATTGAGCAGAAATTAAGTTAAAAAAAAAGTTTTTAGAAAGGATAATCATAACTCTGATGTCAGTGCTGTAAACACGCAGACTAATGGCCACAGCTGTGAAATAAAACTAACTGCTTCACAATGGTGGTCTGTAAGGGAGTGTCTGATCAGTCTTCTGCACTTAACCTCACTGGTGCAGACAGTGCAACTTTCCACTGACACTGAGAGGGCACACAGCAACTCATGGCTCTGCCAAACTGATGTTATATAAACAGTTCTTCTGCAATCACAACTAATCAGTTCAATTCTTGACGTTCATAGAACACAATGAGCCGCCATCGAACCCCCGGGCGCATCGGTGATGCCACGGAAAAGAAGATGGCAAATACAGAACATAACTTATACCTCAATTAGATAAAAAAACAAGAGCATAGCTCTCATCTTTCAGCCTGCCTGAGATACAAAAGGTTGTGAAATATATATATATTTTTTTTAAAGAGTTCGACTGATAAAGCAGACTCCTGCCACAAACAGCTGAAGGCAGCACAGTAGCTGCATTGCAGAGCTGATGTGGAGATAACAGAGGCACTTCAAAAGATGCAAACTGACACCAGAGGAAGTAAAAGAGTTTGTGCCACGTTGGGGTTTTTTCTTAGTTTCAACCCTGCAAGCTTTAACCCGTTGGATTTTGTTTAAGATGCTTTGACCTAAAAAAAATCAAAACATTTTATTCCATTTTTCATGCAAGTACTTCTGGTCTGCTTGTCATGCTGTTTTAACTGCACAGAATTTGAGCGATTTATAAATGAGAAACTGTGATTGTCCACCTTCTGGAGACTCACGCCACCCCAAGAGCAACTTCTGCTTCAACTTCAATACAGAAGCTCACCAGTGAAGAAGGATACATTTTAATGGCTCCCGACTTTGTGCCGATGGCCATCAGCTGCAGCTTGGGGTCAAATGCCAGAGCACTGGGCTGATGGGGGAACCCATGCTCCACAGTCTGCAAAGAACAAACAGAAGGGAGATTAACAGATGACCAGAGGAATAAGGCAGATTTTTTTTCAGACACCCAGCTTTGTCTGACTGTACAGCCAGCGAGGCGTCTTAGAGGAAGCACTCCCTTTATAAAATCAAAGGAAAATTTTTGAAAAGCGCTGAATGGCAGCAACACAGCTTTATTGTAATGCTTTGCAGCCCTTGTTAAATGGGATTAACATAAATTCACATCTTTCTCTGCTGCCCAAGTCAGGAGGCAGAGAAACCATGTTGAGGACACAAAAACTAGTTAAAGTTTTATGATCCTATAAATTTTCTGGTTATAAGTTAACTAGTTAGTTAACTTAGAACTCAGCTATGAGAAAAAAATTCTTCTTTATCCCTCTCTTTAAGTGCCAGTCTGTCTCACATCAAAGTACGCCTTCTGTGGACAGACCACCCCTGTGACTGTTGCGGCAGCTGCTGTAAACAGCTAAAAAAAAAAAAAAAGTGTGTGTTATTCCAGCAAAACAAACGGTTCAAGGACTTTAGACGTGGTACACCACTCTGCCAACCTGAAAATAAACTGCTGAGGTGTGTCCCCACCCACACTATACAGCCATTTACCTTGTGGGCATCTCCAGAGACATTGTGTTTGATCAACTAATATTCAGTTTACTTTTTTACACCACACCACAAAGCTTTATTTCCTCTTATTTAAGAAGCCAACAACGTTGCAAGAAAAGCAGGTAGAAAGATATTTAAGTCACATCTCCACTGATGAGTCTGTTTTAAACAGACGGCTTTATCCTCACACAAACAGCCGAGATTTCTGGATCTTCTTTTTCATTGCTGTTCATACGTGCACTTCACAGCAGGCGGCTTTCTGCTGGAGATGTGTTCTCACTGCTGGAAATTTTTTCCAGAGTGAAGCCGGCATGCAGAGGATGCAGGACAGGAGAAATCCCTGTTCTGTTTACAGCACATTGAGACTGGCAGTAGAAGCTCCTTGATGACGTTCGGGATCATATCAAAACATGGATCTTGACGTACCCACAATATTAGCAAGACAAAGGTTTAACAGCAAATCTTTGGTCTTAGCAAGAACAAATCTGTTTTGTGTGATGTAGATTCTTGTTATTAGAGTTTCTCTGAGGTTGAATGGGGTTTAAAAAAAACATGCACATTACGTTGCCAACCTGCATCATGCTGTGCTTCTCCAAAGGTTCATTCTAATTAAACCCAAGCAGTTTGGACTAGGCCTGGGCGAGTAATCGATACATCGAATTTTCCTTTCAGATTATTTATTTGTATAAAAATCTGGATTTTTTTTTCTTTCATATGCACCATAAATGCTATCCTTGGGCTTCCATAGTTAGCCTCGGACCCTGCCACCTCTCTGCACCAGAACAGTATTTGTCTGAAAGCACTAACTAAATACGGGGAAGTGAGTCGTCACTCGCGCCAGAAATTTAGCTGTGCATATAACTGCAGTGTGAAATGTTCTCTTTTCGAGATGCAAAAGAAAACTTCAGCCCTCAAACTTCGTTAGGAGGTGACCAACATCAGGGGAATTCTTTCCGCAGTGGATCCTGTATGATAAGGATCCAGATGGAAAGAGATCAGTTATGCTGCATGCAGGATGTGAGCCATTTATTCAGTGGACAAGTTACGATGTTAATTACTTTTTTGCTTACATTAATTTATATAAATACATATAACATATTCGTGTTTTTTAATAAAGAAAAAAGATGTAATCGGATTCGCTTTGAAAAAATCTGATATTTAGTTTCCAAGCCACATCTCCCAGCCCTAGTTTGGAATAAAACACTTTCAGTATAGCCAGTCTGTCTTTTCCATTAACTACTTTTCTGTATATAAAAAATAGGCAGGATCATTGTCTCATCTCATTTCCTTGTAATGAAACTATTTGAAACAGTTGTAGTGCAATAAAACTTTTCAACTGACCTACTATTTGAGAAAACTTAGTAGTTTAAATAATGAAATTATGAAGAATGTGCACTATATGCTCTTACTGATAAGCTAATGTAGTTGTGTCATCGGTTGTGATTGATAAGTAAAGTCTTTCAACATCAAATGTTTGGACAGCTCTGCTATCTGGAATGTTTTCAGTGACAGTCTCACCTAAGCAGAGTTCAAGGCTACTACACTGCAAAAAATGGCTTTATCTTTGCAAAGTAGTCCAAAAAGATCATAACTAAAAACACCCTCCACTAGCTTCATTAATGCAACCTACTTACAGACATCCAGAAGTTCAGTAACAGTTGTCAAGGTGACACCATACAGCTTAATTTCTTCAGGACAGAAGGTCTTACATATATCTTAGCACTACAAAGAAGAAGAAAACACCACATTCCTTCAAGTAAATACCTTTAAAGTTTACTATAAATTAACTAGTTTATACCAATGTGGATGTGATACCAGAGTTAGGCAGTGTGAAACCTGATACTCCCAAAAACCGAAGCAAAACTATGTCTGTATACAAGCAGTGCTGTGGCAGCCCTAATGAAAAGAAGCTGTCACCATCTTGATCAATGGATAAAATATGGGTCACACTCATTACTCAGAGGTTTCAAATTGCTTAAATAGCCGGTATTTTTAATTAAGCTGCTTAATCAAAAATCTTCTAATCCCCATCAGTGCATGTGTGGGCAGATAATCACATGAATGTGGGTTTTACAAAGTTTTTTCTTTTTCTGCTGTTCACAGGCCTGTGAACACGCCGTGAGAAGCACTAAACACCCCGAAACACATCAACAAAGCGTCCTGCACTTAAACCCATCAGTCAGCAGCCCTTCGCAGCTAATTTGCCCGACTGTGTGGTTGACCAGGACAGAAACGGTAAAAAGAGACAAACAGCCAGATTGCCTGCTGCAGGGTGTCCGCTTTCAATCTGGTCCCGTTTCTATAAAATAAAAGCCAGTTTAGTTTTTAGGGGAGCAACAGAAAGGGAAGAAACCCCGTCTCCCTCCCGTCCTGAGCCGTTACTTTACCTTGTTGAAGGCGAAAAGCTCCTGCTTTATCTTCTCTCTCTGCGGGTCAGTGCCTTGCCGTCGAAACCTAAACTTCATCATCTTCAAGCCGTGTAGTGGGTAAGGCAGGGGCGGGTGAGACGGAGGACAACGCGGAGATAACAAGCCGGAGTTTTCGGCTGCAGAGGAGGCGGTTCAGCGCAGGCGGACTATGCTAAGCTAGCTAACGAACTAGCCCATGCAGGCTGAAAGCGGGGCTACAGCTGTAGCTGCTACTGCTGCGGCGATGGTTCTCCTCTATCTTCTCCCTCCTGGTCCTGTTTAGGTCGCGGTGGGTTTGACCACAGCCCCCCTCTTCTCCCCGGTTCACCCGAACCCCATAATTATTAACCAATGAGGGTGAAGAAATCTGGGAGCAACTACTCAGAAACGCCCTCAGCGGAGCGCTCAGGAGAGGGATGCTTATTTTGTATAACAGGACACACCGAAATTACGTGACTTCCTTAAACATCCTGTAACGGTGACAAACGGCACTTTTGCTAGTTACAATGAAACAGCCACAACATTTATTGCCAATAAGAGTTCATTAAACGAAATAAGTCAATTAGTTCAACTGACATTGTCGAAATATTCCAGCATTTTATTACAAAATATGTGCATATAGAAAATTATCTTCATCCTGCCATTTCTCGTTAATGTTCCTTTTAAATTCGCATCCTCAGAGGTACTATTTTAAGCCATTATCAGGTATTGGTGACTTTCTAAAAATGCATTGTAAATATTTAAAGATAACACACAATGGTCAATTCAGCTTTATTTTAGGCGAAATGCGGGGGGGCTATTAAAAAATCTTTTTGGATTTTTGCATTATTTGTTGCCTTTGGCATTGCTAATTGTAAATGTTTGTGGCCATTTACTGTAGTTGTTTGAAACTGTGAATCACAGCTGTTTACAACAGATTATAATAAAATTTTTAATGTACAGCTTATATCATGCATTATGTACATGAGCTATATACAATATAGGCATTCTATAAATAAACACAAACTTAGTGCAAACTCTTTGGACATGTGGCCTTAAACTTTATGTGCTAAAACTTGGTTTCTTATATATATTCTCCCTGTCGGTACTTTGACCTTGATTTTATGCCAACGAGGACAATGAGAATTCAGTTTGATGGTGGCCTTTTCTTGTTTCCTTTTTATATGGAAATTTAGCTTTTAAAAAACAAGGACACATATGTGTGATGTATGAGGCTGATCTTATGTGTAGGTCCAAATCTACAGAAAAATAATGAATTGTTTCGACATGTTTGTTACTCAACATGCACATTTCTGTGTATGAAGCAGGATCTGCTTCCTAATTATTCTGGATGAAAAGTCAAACTACTGAATAAGACAGTGAGTCAAGTCTGACTCAGTTACTCCTGAAAATGCATCACTGAGGCAATGGCATGATAAGTATATTTTGATTAAAATAACCATATAACCATATAAGTAAATGGACAGATAAGATTTACAAGAGAGTTTCATGAATTAGATCAACATACATTCTTCACGTGAGCATTGCAATTACATATCAAAATATTCTATTTTACAAACAGAGGTAGAAATAGTGCATTTATAAGGCATTTAAATGTTATTTCTATGTGTATTCATTTGCATCACTGAGCTAAAGCAGGGTGATTTCACTTGGTGGCAAGGTGAGTCTCTTTTCTCTGAGTGACAACATGTTCTCCATGTGCATGGCAATGACTCGGCACAGCTCCAAGCCCTGGTAAACACACAAACACAAATATTAAACTAGATGACGACTCAGATAAGTTCAAATCTTTGAGAAAAAACACACAAATGATTAGCATATACTATATATAGTCTCTCTTTCTAAATGTCTGCAGTCTTCCTCTCTCTCTCTCTCTCTCTCTCTCTCTCTCTCTCTCTCTCTCACACACACACACACCTGCTCCAGCTGTAGCTGTGTGATGCGCTGGTTGAGCAGGTCTCCAATCATGATCTCCACATAGGGGTAACTGGAGCCTGAAGTTGGTCTTTGGGTGCGAGTTGACTGGACTTCCTTCAGAGGGAAACGCACCATGGCCTCCTGAGCACACACACACACACACATATCAACAAGCTCACAAATATAAAAATCCAAGGAACAAAAATACAAACAGCAAAAATCTAATCACAATTTCTTCAGGTGTGCTTTTCTATTAACATATAAAACTGATAAATGAACATGCACCAACAGAAAGCATCTCAACCAGCAGAGGGAGCCAAATGCACCTAAAGTAACTGATTAAAACATTATACTATATATGTGTAATCCTAAATAGATCAAGCTGGGATAAAATAAGCACAGATTTCGTACTGCTACACACTACCAGCTTCCTGCTAACATTCATGAAACTTCAAACACGGATAGCCTGGGGATTGTGCATGTGTGAATGTAAGAGTTAGCCTGTGACGTACGTGAGTATCTTTGTTAAGAAAGTGGAGCCCGTTTAGATTAACAGCAAGGATGCACGGGGCATAAATGGAGGAGGAGCTGGAACTCTGGATGTAGAAGAAGGAGGAGCCAAACATAGGGAAGGCACTGACCAGACCTGGACATAAAATCCATGAAAAGTCACTGCAAATGAGTAACCACAATCCACCTTTACAAAACGATGCTCTAAAAAGGTTAAATCTGATACACTTTTTCATTTAAAGTTTTATTTAGGACTAGTTTTCTGTCAGCTGTGTCAGTCTTTGTAATATCTCTAGAATTGAGAGGGAATAAGCAAGCTGCTAATCAGGGCATACTGTACAGTACACTTTTTTATTTTAAAATGACTTTTAGAGTCATACAGACATAAAAAAGAGCTGCTGTCTTACCAAGGAACTGTGCACGGGCCTGGTGCGGGTTTAAAGGCTGGATCTGCTGCATGTGCTGCGTTGTCATATTCAGCCAATGCTGTGAGCCCTGTTTGCTGTAAAACTGTGGGGGGACACACTCCTGCACCTCGTGCCTAAACACACAAAAAACAAGCCGTCAGTAACTTGTAACAAGGTTTATACAAACTGAAAGCAGAAAAAGTTCAAAATTGGTTGACAGTTTAATTTAATTTGTTTATCTTTAATATATATAAATTTTTGTATTTTAGGCCTGCAATAAAAAGCAAAAAGTACAAATGATGGGACAGCAAAGTTTTTACCAAAAAACATTTCACATATTTATTGGTTTTGAGGATACCAATAAGAAATTCCTTTGGTTGTTATTTTGTCCCATTATTCCTACAACAGTATGTGATTGTCACCAAAATTTTCTTTTCTCTTTAAGTTCTCCACATATTTTCTCATGACGGCAGGTCAGAACTGCAGATAAACCTGTCCAGGACCTCTACCCGTTTCTAACTCAGACATGTCTTTGCAGTTTGGAAAAAACATGCTTTGTTTTGTTTTTGTTTTTTTAAATCCCTGGAAATGTTGCCATCTGAAGGCAGTATAAATTACTCTAATGTCTTAGTGAACTTGTCTGTATTATTTAATGTTACCATTATAGAAATGGCCATAGCTTTGCTAAGAGCACTGATGATAGGTGTGGGGTTGTATCAGTGCAGTGATTAAAGATAATTATGTGCTGAAATTTCTCCTGATTCCCTGGACTGTAGAGAAATATGCTAATCACATCCAATCTGTTTTTGAGGAACATTTTTTTTAACAGTTTAATCAGAATCAGTTTCTAACAGATGCTTTTTCATTCCCAATGTTTTTTTATTTCATTTTATTTAGGGTAGTGTAAATAAATATGTGCATGGCTTTAATGTATGAGTTAACAATGTCCAGGTTTATTTGTCTTTGTAAGGCAAACATGGTGTGAAGATTTGTTGTTGGCGCCTAAAATATGCATTACAGAAACAAAAGGTTCAAAGAAACATTGGAGAATGTTTACATGGTGGGCAGGTAGACGGTGTCCTTGGCACGGTGCTGTAGTGCTGCCAGCCTGGCAGTCTGCTGCAGATGCTGTTCACTGATCTGTCCCTGAGGAACCACACTCAGCAAGGCCTTCAGATAATCTGGCAACACCTGGAAAATAAAACATGGAGATAGGAGGAACGTCTACCTTCATGTAAGTACACAGCAAGAATATGAGTCAACATTCCTGCACTGCTAGAGCAGCATGAAGGCTGATGACTCTGTGAAAGTGGAAATAAGCAGTACCTGGTTATAGTGCATGGTGACATACAGCTCGTTGTCGAGTTTAAGAGCCAAACTCCAGATGAGTCTTCTGATCCAAAGACTGTAGTTGGCATCCACCGGTTCTGCCTCTGTAGCAATGTCCAGGATGTATTCACGCTTGTTGAGGGGGCGCACATTCTGACCTACACAGGGAAGCGGTTCAGTCATCATATATTTATACACCATGTATTGCTGTGTCGCATATAGCCACACGCTGACATAATATCATGATGAACGTGTTGTAATGTCAGAGCTCCACTTTAAGAAGCTTTTTGTTACCTCTGTGTGTGACCAAAAAGACGGCATATTCATCCAGCACCTCCACCCTCTGCAGCCCCATCTCAAAGCAAATCTCTTCAATCACATCCAGAGCGACCTGACATCAGGAAAGCTCTTTTACAGAATGCTGACATCACCAGGCATGAATTCAGCTTGTTCAGCACATAGTGTAAAACCTTCTATCCCCTTCTGCTATTTTTTTGCTTAATTTAGATGTTTTGAAACTACTCCGTGTTGCACTTACAGAGCATGTCTTGATTTTTAAGTGCCTTTCGATCCCACCTGGAAGCAGGAACAGCTGTCTCTTGGAGCTCCGCCCAGCCTGAACAAAGACAACCAATCAGAGAGGAACAATCGACCATGAGCCTGCAGCTGTTACTGGCAGCCGTTATTCATCTGATAAACAAAGTCTCATTTGAATGTGACAAATGCTACGAGAACAAGCATCACTGTGGCTGACATGAGATCATCATTAACACGCATTTCTAATTTGTTTTTATTGCAAGTGAATAAAACAATAAAACACATCAATCTGCAGACATTTTTAGATCTGAATCTTCAGCCATATGAAGTCAGTCTGAGGAATATTTTATGGATTAAAAGACTAATGTCTCAGAGAAATGTACAAAAGCTAGTCAGTGCTTTTTGGGGGGGCTTGACTTAACAGTTGACGTTCAGGTCTGTCTAAGATCAATCAGACAGCTGCAGCTGCTCGAGTCCTCAGAAAGACCAGGAAACTGGATCATATTACTGCAGTTCTGATGTCTCCACATTGCTTCTACTACTAAAAATTAAACTAAAAAGGGAGAAGCAGCTTTCAGGTTTTATGTATAAAAAATCTGTGAATGAAACTGATGCAACTCTTCTCTCTTTTAAATCAAATCTTAAAACTTTCCTGTTTGTTGCTGCATTTGATTGATTGAATCACAGTAAAGGGCTTGGATTGGATAACTTTCATTGCAGTGTTTCTTTTATTTCTACTCTGTTTCTGCTTCGTTCATTCACCTACATTTTGTTTAATATTTATAAATAAATGAACCTTCCTTCACACTAAGTGTTAGAAAGAGAATACTTTATATTATAATTTGTCCAAGGAATGAGTTTCCTTCTACTAAAAACCCCTTGGATTTATCCCAGGTTTCTCTTTTGTATACACCCCATTACAGTGTCAGAAAAGATTACCATATTATTAAATTCTGGTGATTCCTACTGTCTAGAAATATTTATTCTTTAACAATCTAATTTAACCTGAAGATGTTTTGATCAGATACTCTGATAAATCCTCTTGAAATTGAAAGATGTTGGTTAAACATTAAACTTTATTTGCTATCTATGTTCTCTTCGCTGCAAATAATTTGATGTCACATCTCATGTTTTAGTTTAATTATTATTTGGGGATTTCTTTTTCTTCCGTTTTAACCCTACTGACATAGTGAAGGAAAAATCATCCATAACATATGCTTTTTTGCTATTAAAATGATAAAACAAATCTGTTCATGAAATATTAACTGTATATGCAACCAGATATTTTTGTACTAATTAGTTTTCTTGTTTGCTTCTGTGCATATTTTCACACTTTAACAAGTATGAAGACATATCTGATACTAAAAACAGTAGTAAATGTGTGAATTAAAAACTAACCAGCATAGCTTTAAGCTCCATGCTGTTAGGATACTGCATGCGTCCACCATATTGGAAAGTCCGCCTCAGATTCTGCTCGCATGCCTTGGCAATACCTGTCGGTTAGGAACAGCAGTAAGTAAACATGTGGCTATGGATGTCCTCCGGCTGGTGATGAGCGATGATGAATACGCTTGTCAGTTCACGCGTGATTGCTCATTGAAGGAATATTTTGCACCTTGGTACGGCATCCCAGGAGTGTCGCAGGCTTCCTGCAGAAACTTGAGCAGAAACGGCTTCATGACGTCGGAGCAGCGATGGAAAGAAGTGAGGATATACATCAGCCTCCACCCTCTCTGGCAACTGTCTCTGCACAAAACACACAGCATATGACAGCCTCTCCATTAACCACACCATGACAGATTAGCTTCCAGCTACAAGCCAGCAGTGGAAGTCTTACAGTTTGGAGCTGGTGTTGGAGGTGACTTGCTTCATTACTTGGCAGTAGGCTTCATCCTTCATCAGTCCATGGTCGCCACTTAACTAGATTTATAAATACACGCATGTATTACAGTTTATTTAAATTTTATTGGTGTAGACAATAAGCACATGTATGTGTACCTTAAGTATTGTGGTGACCAGGTCTTGCTCAGTCTGGCCTTTCAGTGGAAAGTCTCCCATGAACTTCATTATAGCTAAACGAAAGAAATCAATTACTAAAGTACCCTTAGATGTAGTCAGAGTAGATGTTTGTGGCTCTTCTGTTGTTGTTTGAGGCATACTGACAATTTTATAGATAAAAATTAAATGAACAACATTCAGTTCAGCATGTAAACTACATCTGTTGCCCCTGACTTGCTCTCTACTTTCCTATTCTTTCCTATCAATATTTAATTATCCTTTCTATTCCCCACTCTTACCTAAGAAGATGTCAGCAGCCACTCTGTTCATCCCACCATCTGAGAAGTCAATCAGAGACTCCTGGATTGGAGACTAGAGAAATAAAAACATCACAAGAAAGATATGTCCAACTAAATAAACACAAAGGTTTCTGCACCAGCACATAAAAGCATGTATAGTATTGTGCAAAGATCCACAGCCAACTCTCATTTCATTATATTTGTCAGAAAAACAGGACATGGGTTCAATGATTCATAGAAAACAAAGTGGGTGCATACTTGGAGATATAGTGCTTAAGTTTGTACTTAAGTTGTGAATGAAACCAAAATGGATCCAACAGCTTCTTGTCAACTTCTGCACAATAACTTATTAATCAGTCAGGTGTGTTAGATCAGGGAAACAATGAAAACCTGCAGGATACCAACCCTCGAGGACCGGAGTTTAACACCCCTGATCTAGGTGGTGGTTTTCCAAAACTATTCCTTGGATGTCTGCTGTTTTTTTTTTTTTTTTTTTTTTTTTTTTTAAAACTCTGTCAAGATCCCACACTGCTTTAATAATGTTGAGTTCTGGGCTTTGAGGAAAATTCATCACACCAAAAGACCTGCTGTCACAGACTTTCAGTCTGGTTCTTGTGTCCTTTGGCATAACTCAGGCTTTCCTTTATGAATGGCTTCTTTATAACCTCCTTTCATGGAGACAGCCTTTAAGGAAAGTAGATGGGTCAACTGAGGGTTCAGATCACTTGCAGTTACTGTCTATCTATTGTACATCATTGTTAGAAGTTTTCAAGGATATTCTGCAAACCACGTGTCAACTTTTCAGTTAACAGCAGTTTGGAAATCCCTTTAGTGCAAAAACACTATTTTATGTCTGTCAGGTTGTGTCATTTTTTGGCATTTTTCATTAAATTAACTTAAGAAAGTGGGGGGAAAATTATGTATCTGTGACAGGCTGCTGGTAAAAAAAAACAAAAAAACATATTTAAACTACAATTTCAAAACTTTTTTTGATAAATTGTCTGTCATGAGTAGATATAACACAGATTCATCCCCTGAGTTAGCTGCCTTTTCATGCTTAAGTCAGGGAATTAACAAACATTCCTCTGAGAATGACCAGCACTGGAAAAAAAATTTGTGAAATATTAACTAATATACAAAGAGAAACTTTAAAAACTATTGCTCAAGACCACTTTTAAAGCATACAAGAAAGTCTGGCTGCTTGAAAATAAATTATGAAGAAATACAGAGCAGCTCAAGACTTGTTCAGTACAATAAAAGATAATCAATCTAAATGAAATACAGTAATTAGTGATTTAAGAATATAAAATTAAAGAGAAGAGTTCATTAAGTTTTGAGATAAAACCCAGCAGTATCACCTTCGAGAACTTGATCATATCTGCAGGATCCCGGCCCTCTTTCCCCTTCTTGGCTTTCTGATCACTGTAGGGGAATATAGACAGACAATGCAAGCAGTTTCCAACATTTTGGTATTATTTTGGGAGCACTAGCGTGAATGAGCATCTCACTGACCTCCTGTTCTTCTGTGCTTCTCTGAAGTACTTCTTGGCAAACTCAGTCATGTGATACTGTCCGCTTTGTAGAGGCACATCTACTTCGACACTGACGTTATCCCCATACATCTCATTTACCACCTAATACAAACACACAACATAAAAAACCTAAACAACAAAGCCTCTTTTGTGAGACCATCAATATAGCTATATAATAGCAGGAACATCTATCATTTAAACACTCTTATAGACCACAACCCAAAAATTAAGTATCATTGTTGCACTGCAGTTTAGAAAACTGCAGCTGTAATATGAGTAGACAAAATCTGAATTTGCACCTGAGTTGAGAGGTCAAGTTCATGAGCTGCTACAGCTGAGCCCATTGCCACGGCAACAGCAGCTGAAGCAGCAACTCGTCCTTGTCGGTCTCGAGGCTCTACGCGTTCAGCAGGCAGAACTAAAAAGTCTGGAGCAGCCACAGGATGGACGTAATCGCTGGGAAACACTCCAGACTTTCCATACACAGCCCCGAACCGCCAACCTATTTAAGCACAGACACACGTCATCAGAAATACTCCATCACTTAGAAGTTTATGTGTAAACAACAGTGTATTAAGCATTATAAACAAAAAAATGTCCTGTTTAATGTCATACCATAAAGAAAATGACAGGTTTGTATTTTTCAACTTTTAAATCTAAATTTTAAATCTTTTAAAGCTTCATA
>JBAMHW010000023.1:9680731-9703541 GCA_037177495.1 Rhadinocentrus ornatus
TATATATATAGAGAGAGAGAGAGAGAGAGAGAATCTGTAGAGAATAAAGACTGAAGTGATGGCAACCTAAAAGGTTTATTTTAATTGCCTAAATAATTCTGGAGGGATCCAACAGTCGGTTTATTACCTGAAGAGGAAATTGTAGAATGTCATTCTAACAGGATAGCCCTCTTTACGAATCCTGATTGTCTCCAGGACTCCAGAGTGTCGCAACTGGTTGCTGACCAGGTCATCCTCAAACACACCTGGTTGCTGAGCAGAGATTAATATATAGTCAAACATACATGCAATACATGCATGTTCAGTAAGTAATCAGAAATACAGAATGGTTGAGGACCTACCTTCATATTATTTGGCTTGATGCAGCGAACAAAAAAGGGGTTGCACCTAAAATAAAAGAATGAAAAAGTGGGCACAACTGTCAGTAGTCAGCTTGATTTAGCCTTGATTGTTATTGACAGAAATTGTGCTTGATGTGGTCAGCTTCCATGTGTCACAAGTTGCTGCCTGTGAGTAAATATAGCACATTCTCTTCACCTCTCCATCTTCTCCACCAGCTCCAGCAGGGACTGTTGGAACTTGCTGCTGACGGTGGAAGCTTGATACTTTCTGGTGACTGAGCTTCTTTTCCTCATGTGACCGCCTCTCTGCTGACCTATGACCTCTGCATGAACCACGAAGAGGTTTGACACCATCTGGACACATAAATGTACATACAAGTTCGCACAAGATGTTCTGACATCTTACTGCAATTGCTCCTGTTGTGTATATTGATAAACGATTTCTTTACACTCACCTTATTCTTGCTCTGAATGAACAGGTCCAGAACATCCTGTCGGACCTGATCATAGTTTTTATCAAGGAACTTGTAAACCTGTATCAGTGACATCTTATGTTAGTGAAGACTATGATCATAGCTTAAACTGTTCTCTGAAACCATGAGATGCCCGCTAATCAAACATGCTCATACAATCAGACTAATAACTAATAAATTACCTGGTAGGTGACCCGACCAGCAAAGTGCTTGATGGTAAACTCTGGGAGAGGCATCTTTGGCTTCTGATACATTGGATTGTTCCCATGGTGGTAGTGACACTTTTGGAGAAAAGTGTGGTCTGTTGCCTAGCAACAAATAAGCACATTTTAATTGACAAACATGGTCATTTAATTTGTGCATATGATAGATGTTGCAGTTTGCTCAAGCTCTGTTTGTAACAATCCTCACTTGTGGGAAACAGCTCTGGTCATCTAGAATCCTCAGTATCCCATGAGGCCTAGCGGCTATGAGGTCGATGCAGGGTTGGTTGTCGCTGAATGCGATGTCCTGCCATGGGATTTGTTCTCTGCTGTACTCCTCCTGTATAGGAATCAGATACATTACAATGTGATGTCCATTAAATCCATATATAGAAACATTAATTCTGCAGGTGCATTAATCATGTTGTGGTACCATGAATTTCTGCATTTGTCATGAGGAATATGTGTCTGAGGGATTATGTGTGTTGAACTTGCCTGTTCCTCTCTGAATATGATTCTGTTGAAGAAGAATTGCAGGTACTCATTTGCATAATTGATGCAAAGCTGCTCAAAGCTGTTAAAAGCCAGATCCTGTTGCCACACAGAAACACAGAGAGTAATTATTTATCTCTTTCTTCATGTCTCAAGCATGACTACTCAGCCTGGCAGTAAAGTTGATCAATGCTCAAGAAAGTGAGGGATAGATGAATGGATGTCCTGTTTGTGTATGCACTTCCACTGCTGATGATTAGGTGTCTTTTTTCCAGCAATAAGCAAATCTTTAGGGTCACAGTATTAGGAATTATCTTTGGCATCTACGGGGTGGCACACACTCTAGGGCTTGAAGTTAATAATGAGCAGCAATGTTTCATGAAAATGTGAATTAATTTCCAAATGTGTTTAAGAAAAAAAATGCATCTTGATAAACCTCATCTTATTGTTGCACATAGTCGGCTAATATGGTTAAAGAAGCCAGTGAAAAGGCAACTCACTAATGATTCAGCTGCTTCTTAACCACTAGCCTGGTATCTCTGCATTACTGAGTCAGAAGTAGAGGACAGACTGACTGCAGGACTATAAATGCATTAGTATAATTATGGGTGTGCTAAGTCTTGGTTGTGTCCCTGAAAAATAGTTCTAGAGGGAAATCACCTACAAACTCCAGTTGACTGTTTTTTTGTAAGACTTGGTGTTATGAAGGCTTCTGGTTACACCTTAAGTGATGCATGTTCCCTGTTGAACAGAGCTGTCATAAAGTTTTTCATAGTTCATCAGCTGGTCATCCTCAGCTGGTGGCTTTTCTGCCTTGTGTTTCCTTTTAGGGGACAAGATTGTTTTTAACTTGCTAACTTAATTAATTAGTTAATTTTATGGATAGCTTTTAAATGTAAGTGAGTTTGTTTAAATGAAAGAAAAACACAGCTACAAAGAGGAAATAAAAAAAATTAGTTTCTTTTTATTTGTTCGTTTTTTGTTTTTTTTTTACTTTCTTAAATATGCAAGGTTGTAACAGGTTGGCAAACACACAAGAAAACTTGTTCACCTCAAATCCATAAATGTCCAGAATGGAGATGGAGAGGGTGTGTTGGCAAGGGTACACCTGAGCATTGATCCTTTCTGTTAACCAGTGGAACACTAACGAGTACAGGATCTTGGCAACAGCATCTCTGGGAAATAAAAATTTGTGTGTCAAAGATAAAAAATTATTGGAGGGGGAAACTGGAAGTAGAATAAAAAAGAGTTAGTTCATAAATCATCCTAACCTAGTCTTGATTAGGTTTTGTAGAGGCAAGAATGGACTAACCATAGGTTACTAAGTAAAACATGTTTATGATCTTATGTTTATTATCTATCACAGATTGGTGCATGTCTTATAAGAGTAGTGTCTACAGTATAGTCGGTCCTCGAGGGCTGTTGTCTTGCAGATTTTGGATGTTTTCTGTGACAATATACCTGAATCAGATTGATGGGTCAACATGCTTGGACAGAACTTGACAACAAGCTGTTAAAGAGAGGCATTTATTGCGAATCAGGTGTGTCGGATCAGGGAGACATCTAAAACCTGCAGGATTGTGGCCCTCAAGGACCAGAGCTGGACACCCCGTTCTTAATACGGAGCGTTTCAAATTTTTCATCATTTAGAATGCATTATGATTTATGAACAATTGGTTAATGAGAGCAAACTGATTTATTTGCAAACTCCTTTCAGAAAACCACTGCATGTGACACGTTGATACACATGTTTCTTATAATCTCTCCTACCTGGCATCAACAGCACTTTCTACCGTCAAAGGGGTGTAGATTTTGTCCCTCATTGTCTCCTGTAGATAAGTTGGAGAAAAATATAGAAGAAACAGTGCATTTTAGGTAGAAGGCAAAGGGGGAAATATTTCAGGATCGGAGCATATACTTAATAAAATGCTCACACCTGATTTCATTATACTTCTGAAATTCCCTTGTTTCAAAGTTCAATGTTCACACCAAACTAAACCACATATATAGTCCACCCATGCTAGCAGTAGATGACTGATGATGAAACTGAAGCAACTATATATATATATATATATACTATAGAATTTAACCATTATTTTCTTTGAATGTGCAATCTTCCAGATGTAACATAAATGAGTACCTTGAAAAATAAATAGTAGTTAAATATAATTTGTTGTTTGCTCATGATATTTTTTTTAGCATTACTTGCATTTTCCAAATAATGGTTTTACATCTGATGTGTCAGGTTAACGTGAATTTCCAGATATTTGTGTTCTTCATCAAGATTAACTTTCATCTTTAGAGATCATAATGCTGAAATCATATTGCAAACATTAGAATTTCCCGTCAGCCTTAGTCATGCTGTTTCTGTAGTGCTGATTAGCAACTGTGAGCATGCTAACGTTCAAAATCAAGGCATCCTGAAATCAGGCTCATCTTAAAGCAGTGTTTTACCAGAAAGCAAATAACATGACTGTAGACTTTTGTCTTCTAAGTAAAATAAAGAGACCAGTCCCTCTGTGAACCTGCTGGACTACCTGAAAAAGAACATTCTCCTAAAAGAGGATACGACTTTGGTAATGAAAATTGTGGAATAGGTTTAGAGCTAATATTTTTAGGAGTTGTCCTTGGCACGTCTTTTGCTGTGGTTTTGTGTATCTAACTGTGCCGAGTTGACCTTTAAAGGCGGATTAATGCTTGCGCGGCGTCTGCGGGCAGCCGGTAACGGCGCAGCTGACGCTGGTGAGTTTGCTTTCACACTCGAGCGTAGGGGGTGCGCGTCGTTCTGGTGTCATGTTGCAGTTTCTCCTCCTAATCTAAAGGTGGCAGCAGGGGTGGTATCGGCCGGTAAACTTACCAGGTCAGAGTTTATTTCACGATCATCTTCAGTTCGGTAGGTATTTTTTGTTTTAAAACAACAAAGGCGTCCAGTATGGTTAAGTGTCTTTATTAGTTTGTGGAAGAAAATGAATAAATAATTTGATTAGCCTCTAATCAACTTGATCCACTGGTTATTGTTTTTAAAATGGTGGTTACCACACATATTCAGCCACAAGATCCAGATATCCGGCAACATGTGATCCCAAACTGACCAATCACAAGGGAGAACCTCCGTGTAGTAGTCTGCGTAGCAGGAGTGCACATCAGGTCTGGAAGAGGTGCGCGTTGAGCCTCTGCAGAGCGACGCCGAACCTACGGCGGTTTCGCAGACGCCGCGCAAGCATTAATCCGCCTTAACACTGTAGTTGGATGATCTAACTTTGAACAAAAGCAGTTGCCCCTTAGAGTGCCTTCATTAGCACTAACCCTACATCTGTTTTAGACAAATATAAAGCAGCAGGTAGAAGTGGCCATTAAAACGCTCTGCAAGGGTCTTCCATCAAAACCTGAAATCAGCGCATATTCTCATCCAAACTGCCCCCGACGTCTTGCGAATGTGAATCAAAGATTTTGGATCTGACTACCAGAGATGTAGCTTCTAAGTGATACAAAGTGCTACGGCTAATTTATCCACCTGTAAGGGTCACATACAACTTCTATTTATAAATTTCCACCCCATAAAGTCCCTCACCCTAACCTAAAAATCCCAGTATTATGCACTTCTTCCAGCACAGCCTCTATATATGATTTATTGAATGTCTTCCTGTGTAGCTGTTTGCAGCATTGTGGCTTTAATTCTTCCTTCTTCATCATTCTCTCGCTCCTCTCAGTTTTTCTTCCTTTCAGCTCTTCCTTTGTCCTCTCCATTTCATCTATGGTCAAGACTGAGACACTAACTTTTATTAGATTAAGAAGACTTTGAGACCTGAGAGCTCCTCTTGCCAAAATTCACTTGACTATCACACACACACACACACACACACACACACACTTATGTGCACACATCTCCAGCCAGTAGAAAAGAACAGGTTCAACTGACTCCTCTCCAGTTGCGTATTCACCTTTGTAATTAGAAATTAAATAATGCAAAAGGATCTGGTATTGTATATACGATCATGTGCCTTGTACAAATGTAGCTTCAATGTATTCCAGGACATCTTTTCCTCTCTCATCACACTCATTCGTTATCAGAAGCACCACAAGGCAGTTGGGACGACTGGGATCATCATTTCAATTGGATTTACAAGAGGACAGACCACGTTTTCTGCTCTGATAATAAGAATTCTTCTTTTCTTTCATAGGATTTAGACCTCATTGCTATCATGTAAATCTAAAAGAAAATACAGTTGATGGAGAACTGGAATCCTTGTTTGTTTTACTGGGATGCCCTAAAGACTAATATGTATATCAAACTGCCTGTTTGGATTCACAACACCCGGGAGGTTTCATCTTCTGAAATTCCACAGAAGTCCTTTGGAAGCTTCGTGTACAAAGGAACACAATGCATCAATTTCACTTCCAGCAAAATCCAGCAAAAACAACTTTGCTTCCCCTTACTGGTTTCACTGTTTCTCTCTTAAAACAAACAAAACTTGTCATATAACTGGACTAAAAAATTTTTGTGAAGCTACACCAAAGGAGCTCATTTAAATATAAGATTTTATCTCTTTATTTTACTTACATGATAGAGGACAAAGCATGTAGAAAGTTAGATGCCTTATCTTTAAATCTCTACTTCAAACCCCTGGAAAAAATGCTAAGTTTTTGGACCAAGAAAGATGGATTTCTATTTTGTATTATGTAAAAACTTGAGGCATAAAAACTCAGAACTCAACAAACATAAATGAAAGGTTTGAGCCTCAAAGCTACACAATAAGTGTGTCTATTTATAGAAATGCATACGACTCACTTACATACTGTAACTAAAGGAGTCAGGAGATGCTTTCAGAACTAGAAGCAACATTATACAAATCCACAAAGATCAATAATAACTAAATGTGCACCTTTTTCTGTCTTTGTACTGCATGTATATAAATTATTTATCAGACAGAAACACATAGGTAACAGAAACTGTCCTGGACATGATGTCAGATGTGAGATTTATCTTTCTTTCCATGATGAATGAATGAGTGAACAAGATCATAGATGAAGATTAGAAGTTTTAAGTAAGATGGTTGATAGAAAATAACATCCAGATCAAGACTGAAAACAGAATTAAAGAAATAAGAACTGCCAAAGTAAATTGATGCATCCCTGTTTTTTTAAAAATAACAACAAATAGCAAAGCCCTTTTTTTTCACTTTTGATTATGACCAGTTAAAAAAATCTAAAATACAGTCACACAAAGGTCTTGCCAAAAAAGAGGAATGTGAAGCATCAGCCGGGAACGTTATGTATCTTTCCATATTAAAGGGAAGACGATCCATAAGCTGATATTTTACAACCCACTTGTGTAAAGAAATAGTCAGCTTGTTCATAAAACCTATATAAAATCCGTCAGAAGAATCCAGGTGGACCATAACAGAATGTAAGTAGATCAATGACACCAGTTTGTTTCTTTCTTGTCTGCCTTTCTTTCGCTCTCTGTGTGGGAGCAACACATGTGTCTCCTTTGTGTTTGCGTAAGTGACACTGGGGGCGGTACGATGATACAATGCCTTTAATGTAACCACACGTGTGTAAGCAAGACGGAGAGGCTGGCATACTGCCATGTTACATGGCTGTCAGCACTGGATTGGTCAAAATATACAGAGAATGACAAAAAGCATAATAAATAATCTCCTAGTCCAAGAGTGGAAGAAACTAGCATGTCATTTTCAAGCAGGCATTTAAATAAATGTTTGTTTGTATAGATTAAACAGCACACATATTGGTTTGATACTGACTGTGACTTTGTAGGTGATGGCTTTCTGTAGTCCATCTGGTGAGATCTGCAACAGCTCAGCCACAACTCGGATCTCCTGAGCACTTACCACTGATGCCACCTCCTGGCCATCAGTCTGCAGCACAGCAGCAAGAGAAAAATGCAGAAAACATAACATATTTTTTTGTTGTATGCAAGAAACTGTGGCAGAAACTGAGTTTAAGTAAAGTTTATTTATGATTTGTAACTGATTGACATTGGTTTGTGTAAAAAAAAGAAATTACACAATTTTTTATCTGAGGTTTTGAGTATCAGGTTAAACGTCAATAAAGAAAGAAAGACGTGCAATATTCTTATAGAATTAGTTGTTGCATCTTATTAATTTAGAAAGGGTTATAGGGCCACTTTATGACAATTTGGAGCCCACCATTCTACAGCTGCAACAGCCACCAATTTCCCAAGGAATGGGCATCCCAGGAGGTTCACCCAAATGTAAGGGTGCAACGCTCTATGAAAATATAAAATTAACATCCAAGAGCTACATGTTAGATGACAAGCTTGAGTTAGCATGTTAAATGTCAGCGTTCATGAGAAAACAGCTAGAAAAAGACTGTCACGCCATCCAAACCACAACACCTGTGGAAGAATTTACAGTCAAGACAAATATGATATGTTTATCCATTTAGTGAAATCCAAACACAGCATATCTGCACAAATATCTCATGCCAACTGTCAAGCATGGTGGTGGAGGGTTGATGATTTATTGAACATTAACCACTCTCCGGCATGTGTGCAGCTGTCAGTGCTCTAATCCGAAGAGTGCTGACACTTTCTTTCACATACATATAGTTGGTGACTGCTCTAGAGAGTAGCAGAGTAAAGGTTTCCAACCATGAATGGAGATTTCACACACAGATACTGGTGTCTTCATCCAGTGACCTGGGCCCCTTGCTGCTACTGAGTCAACCATGAAATCTTCTCCGTACCAAAGTATTCAAGAGTCCAATGTAAGGCTGGCTGTCTGACAGCTCAAGCTTGACTGAAACTGGATGATACAGAAGAACAATGCTATCAAACGTAGCAAAATCTACAACAGAATAGCTGAAAATAGAATAGAACCAAGGTATTAAAGTGATCTTGTCAAAGTCCACAGCTCAACCTGCTGTATCTGTGCATAAACGAATACCCACAATCCTCAATTAACTGAACCAAAGTTGGAAAGAATAGTAAAGCAGATTTTTTCCACAATAATATGAGTCTGATAACATGATACAAAAAACCATTACTTTAGGGTGTTTCTTCTAAAGGAGACTCTACATGCTGCAAAATTATGAGGTATACTGCACTTGGTTTTTCTTGATCTATCTATTTATCTATAAATAAGAAATATACAGTATTTGTACATATCAATGCACCACAAATTTATGATATAACTTAAGATTTTCTTTTTTATGATTTAAAAAGAAGTTACAAGGGCAAATGAAACTTTGGTGTTTACAAAGAGAGGAGTAAAATTAATGACAATAAGGATGAAGACAGGTTGTTTTGCTTGGAAAGTATTACCTCATGTCTCTGAAAGTAGACATTCCCTAGGTGTAGTATAGAAGAGAGAACTCTGAAGATGGCCAGCTGGTCCTCTGGAGTGAAACGAAGGATTTCCATGGCAGAACAGAGACGTTGGAAGTCATCGGCATCGTTCTTTCCTGTTATCCCACAATCCCCTCCCTGTGTAGAGACAGCAAAAGCATGAACTGAAGAGAACATTCAGGAGACCCTGACGTTTTTTACACATCATCCTCTACCTGGTTAAGGTAATAGTAGGTTTCAGCTTCTTGCAGATAGAAAGCCTGCTTCTGCTGAGAGGAAAGACCTGCTAGCATCTCGTAGAAGATGTGATAATTCCTCTCATCTTTGGCCTAAAGCAGACAAATAAATTGCTACAATGAGTAGATACACAAACAACTACAACTAATAAATCATGTAATTTGGTTTGTGTCTCTGGATGTTTCACCTGGAAGACAATACGGGACTTTTCCAGTAGATACTGAGAGGTTATGGCACCACTGATCACACCACTAAATAAACAAGAAAACAGATAAAAAGTTCAAACAAAAGTAGAATTACCTTAAGAAATAAATAGAGTTGGATCATAACTGCATACTCACTCTTCCAGAAAGACCTCTATGTATTTCCCAAAGCGACTGGAATTATCATTCCGCACAGTTTTGGCATTTCCAAAAGATTCCAGTAGAGGAGCTGCCTCGAGTATCTACCAGGCATCCAAACACAAGGCAAATCATTAACTATGTTTAGGCAGATGAGTGATAAAAAATGTGTGCCTTCAACAATGACAACCAATTTACCACATATATTCAAAGCAGGTTGTTTTATGTCTATCGAAACAATGATTAAAGACTCCATATTATGCTTATTTATAGGTAGAGCTCTAAAAGCATACATATATACCTTAGATGTCAAAATCAACATTATTTTTCCTGTATTGTACATTTCTGAAGCATCTCTGGTCACATTCAGTCTGAAATACGCCATAAACTCTCCCACATCAAAAGACCAATTCATGGTTTCTGCTTATACCAGGTCTGTGTGACAAAAATGTAATAATGTATAGGGCACATGTATAGGACTGTATTAACTAGGGATAACTATGTGCCTTGATCAACCTCTTAACCAAAAGTGGCACCAAAAACACAACACAAAGAAAGAGTTTTACTGTTATCCATACCTGCAAAATTCTTTATTAAAAAAGTTTTAAACTTTTGGTGTTAAACTGTCAACATGAAATGGTGATCTGCAAGCACTTTTATTTTCTGTTACTTAACTTAAACCAGCTTGATGATGCATAGCTGTCAACTTCCAGCCTGAACTGTGAAACTGTAGAACGATTAACACGCTTGTGTGGAAAGCCTGGGCACAACTGACCCAAACTGTAGTATGACAACATGTCCTTAAAATCCCAGTTGCATACAGGTGCAGAAACTTGGCTTGGACAGGTCAAAACTGCTGACTGAGAGGCAGCTATTCTATCTTTGCATAAAGTGTTTAAATTAAAGTCCCACTCCAATGCTTAGTTAGAAGTATTTAAAATGTTCTCAATGGTCTTTAAATTTAATTATGAAGTTTTGGCAAAAATCACAAAACCTGTGCCCTTTTCCAGGACTGTGCTTCTGCAGAGGACCAGCAGCTCATTAGAAATTTGCCTCTGGGTTGTGGGCGGAGTCAGCGCTGCTGACCAGTTTATATGTAGATATATTGCGGGAGGAGTTATTTATACAAGCTTTATTGACAGCCAGCTGACATGAAGAGGCTTATGTGTTCTGCTGCTGCTGAGTAAAACTGAGCAAGAAACACAACTTGTAATGTTAGCAAATGTTAACAGGCAGGCTGGGTTGGATTATGCACCTTACAGAAAAATAAGCTTATTGATAAAGACACAGGATCTCCACGTGTCTTGATAGAAGACACAGCATCCAGCTTTAATTTTGACTCTCTTGGGAAACCCTTCTTTCCTGCTGCCAGTTGGTAAAGCAGTCTTCCTGAAGTGTTGACTGCAAATCAGCGTGTGGTTTGTTATATTGTGATGACCGATGACCTCATCTATTGCTCTCTCACAGCAAAGTTTTTTGGTAAATAACTGCGAAACTAACCCGCTACTGCACGTAACAAGCTCATCGTACTCTGAACGGGCGGAGAGGGCGGTACAGGAGCTTGTAGCCCCGCCCTGTGGGGGTTATGACGTGTAAATGAGGGTCCGTCTGAGCTCGCCTTTTCCTGTCCGCCATTGATTCATAATGATTTAAATGCAGAAATACACAGAAAAGCCATTTTGATAAAAAGAAATTCACAAAATCTTTAAGCCATTAGATCATGCAATGTAGACATTTCTAATGTCAACAGTTCAGGAGCAGGTTCCTCTGTGTTGACTTGTGCTTTTTAAAGTTGCTGTCTATCTATATGCACAAAAAGCTAATTAAAAAATTGAAGGAAAGGAAAACAACTATATATGGGCCCATTAGAATCACTTCAAAATGCAAAGCATCTCAAAATAATGTAGCAACACACCATAGAAAACCACAGAAAGACGAAATTCTAGGGACCATAAGCAAAAATGAGTTTCACAATGTAAAGCACAAGGCATGCAGGGAATTCTACTACCTCAATCTGTACCCAAGGTAAGCCACCAGAGACAAAGAGACAGAAAACAATATACATATAGGCATTACTCATCCATCATATAAGAGTGTGTGTGTAGTTATCTTTGTCTTGTTGCAGCAATTTGTGCCCATCACAATCTGTATATATACCTGCTGTGTAAGATTCGACTTGTGATGTATTGCTGCAAGGTAGCGAAGGACGAGTTTGGTGGCCTCTGTTTTTCCGGAGCCACTCTCCCCACTGAAACACAGCATCATCAGTAAAAAAACTCACTGTTAATGGGTACCAACCATTAATATTGTTAAATTCCCAAGTCATTGTCACTAAGCTCTGCGGAAATGAAACGGAGGCAAGCTGGCTTGAAATTACCAATGTTCATGGCCTACAAAAATGCTTTTGAGGCTTTGATAGCTGAAAAAACATTTTTATTAAGCAAAAAAAGGGACTTAAGCAATCTTGCCATAATTGTTCTGGGAAACACAATGAACAGAATGAACAGAAAAACTCAGCATACTTACGTGTGAACCTTTTCATCCCTTTCAGTAATTAATCTTTAAGAGAGTTCATTATTTCATCCTCATTAACTCCCTGCTGGTGTTTTTTGAGTGTTTGATGTAATTGATTAAGTCATGTAAGACCAGGCTAATCTCTCATTAGGAAAGGCCTCAGCTCCTCTTTTGCCTTAAACTACCTGGAACAGTCTCTCACATGCCTAGGGCTTTGCCACTGCCAACAGCTTAGCACTTAATACCATTATTATGTAAGCTCTGCCAAGGACAGTGGAGTTGTGTGTGTATTTAGGGAATGACGGGGCCTTTACCACAATCTGGTGTAAGGTTTCAGCGTACAGGCTGCTTGGCCAAAAAAAAAAGAAGCTGTTAATGGTTACTGAGCACCAGACCTCAGTTAGCCCTTAACACGCACTCGCTGACACACTCACACAGACCTCAAGTCCACACACACGTGCACTCAGACACATGCACCTCTGAAACCCCATCTGCACCTGGCCCAGACCTGGCTGGGCTTTCCTTACAGGTGTCTCCTTCCGAGTACAGCTAGAGTGTTCCAGGTGTTTGAGAGTGTGTACGTGTGTAAGATGTGTGTTTCATGATTGATTATGGTCATACTCAAAAGACTGTGAGTTCAAAGTTTATGTGCGCATATTTTCACATCTGAGTGAAGCCCTTGCAAAAGTGACAGATGACAAGGTCTAAAGTTACCTGGCCTGCTAAAAGTATATGTATATATCTATACAAACCCTGATCCAAATTAAGACAGAGACATGACTGTCCATCAAGCCTCTTGGATATTCTGTAATTCAAGTTTAAACATCAAAGGACAAAAGAAGCATAGTTTCAACTGCAGCTGATCTGTATACTGCATCCATTAAAAGAGCAAACCACTTATTTTCATTCACAGAGAAAGTGACTTTGTCTTTTACCTGATTATTATGACCTGGTTGTGTTTGGCATCCATCATTTTGGAATAAGCAGCATTTGCTATGGCAAACAAATGCCTGTAAGGCAAAAACGGTTATAGCAATTAGACCTCTTATTAATAAATATTTTGAAATAGACATAACTTTTTTTTGTTTTGCCTTTTTTATTTATTTATTTATTTTTAAAAAAGGGTATTGGTTCTAAACACAAGTTTCAAACTGTTTTCAGTGAACTGCTCAAGTAATTTGAGAGGGATGACTTACGGAGGGTTCTCTCCCAGAGCACAACCCTTGTATAGCAGCAGTATATCTGTTCCGTAGATGTTGTACATCCTGTAAGGGTTCACAGATACCAGAATGCTACCAATGTATGTCTGAAAAAAAGTCATTGAAGAGGGATAGGAGAGTGGAAAGAAACAGAAGTAAAAAATCAATAGAGAAAATATGAATGGAAAGATTTTTAAAATCACTCACAAATTAATAACAGAACATTGTTTCTTGTCTGCACATTCCTTTAAATGAATTTGTTAAATACTCACATAAATTATCTCGCTCTCAAACCTTTTCTTTATGTTCAGCAGAACAGCCCCCTCATGCATCTCCCTGGTGGAAAAAAATCAATAGACCCAAGTTATTTTAAGAAAGTACAGTGCAAAAACTATTTTGGAGCTGCGGTGGATTCAAAACAAATATGTTCTTTATCCTAATAATTCTTCAATTACAACCTACCATCTTTGTTTTCAGAATTACCATTGCCTTCAGCAGCTGTAGAGGATGCTGCAGTGTTATTTTCATTTTCTTTTTCATCTCTATTATTTTGGGTATTTTAGAGAGTTTACTGGGTTGTGCTGAATGTGTATTAACTTTTCTTTTCTTTTCTTTTCTTTTCTTTTCTTTTCTTTTCTTTTCTTTTCTTTTCTTTTCTTTTCTTTTCTTTTCTTTTCACTTACTCCAGCTGGGTCATGTCCTCCACACCATCTTCCTCTCTTTGCTCCCGGTGAGCTACGGTGGCCATGCTTCGGATTGAGTACATCTAAAACATGTGCATACAGAAATTAAAACAATATGCAAGTACACTGTTGACTCATGCAAAAATATATGTACACATTTGCTCAAAAAGAAACCATAATTCTGTTTCTCTCCTTTTAATTGTTTGTTACCGTAGCAGTCTTTGTTCCTACTGGTCATTATCAAGATTCCTAAAATATGGCATTATTTGCTTAAAGGGGTAGTGCGACAAAAATTGTTTTTTTTGAGCTGTAAACAACACAGTATTACTTAATTGTAATGAAAACTTCATGTAATGTTGATACAATTTGTATTTCTTTTAAAGTTTATTTTTAAAACTGGATTTTGTGGGTAAAAAATGGCTCATAACGCCTTTTACAGGGTAAAACCAGGTTATGTTTTTTGTGACATAGAGAGGTTATCTTATGAGAAATTTTAAAAACCCTACAGCCCTCTCCCTCCAAATGCAGATTGACGGGTCCTAAACTTGCAGACATAGAAAACCACGCCCATCAACACATATAAAGGGATGTGAGCTGAGCTGCTGTCTGTGTATCCTGTCCCACCCACTCTCCGCTCCCTGATCACCCCACATCTGCCCTAACCCTTGCAGTTGCAGGCATTTTTCAAATTCGGCAGTGGGTGGAGTTACACCAAAAGTAGGTTGTGTAGTTACACTTTAATGGGCCCTGTGGTAAAAGCATCCTTTTCCTTTTAAATCCATCAAACTTTCCCTAATAACTGAATGAATTACTAGTTTCTCACAATCACAGTGATACTGCACAACATTAACATTAATCCAACCAAAATTATTGAAGATACTCAATGTGCTTAATAACATGCAATTTAAGAACAATTACCTTGTCAAACCATTGCCCCTGTGGTTCCCCCTCTCTGTCAAGATTCCACTCCCCTGGTTGCTCCCCCACATGTCCCTGTTCCATCAGGCTGTGGGGCTCAAGGAGCTCTCCATCTCTATACATGGACCACTTATTGAGGTTCTGTACTGTTCCATGAGGGAGAACTCTCTCGGCCCCCCACACATCCACATCATGTTGCATTTCAACGCCAGAGCCTTGTGCCCAGTGCTGTTCAGGACCAGAACCCTGAACCTGGGGGGATACTACAGCATATGAAGAGGACAAACGGAAAGAGGCCCCCTTGAGTTGAGAGCCTTGCAAAGCACCAGAGAGGTTAAGTGACCGTGACTGTGGAGTGCTCGGGGCACCAAGTCGTGTCATGATATTACCATCAGGGAGACGATATTTTGCCCCACGAAGGTTTGGGTTTTTTGACAAAGCATTAGACAGGTCCAGTGACTGGGGTCCGGAAGTGGTCTGAGAGCGGGTCATGAGAGTTCCATCTGGCAAATGGTAGGAGGCAGATCGGAGGTTTTGGTTGCGGAGAGCGTTGGAGAGATCAAGTGAGCGTTGCTCTGAAGTATTAGCAGATCCAGGCTGCCTTAATAATGATGAGGCTGAGAGATTGTAAGAAGCACCACGGAGGTTGGTGTTTAGCAAGGCACCAGAAAGGAGAGGACTGGAAGGAACTTTAGGCTGGTTTCGTGAAAATAGAGAGGAACCTCCTGGGAGCTGAAACTTTGACTGACGGAGGTTAGCATTTATCAGGGCACCAGATAGCCCAGGTGATGCTATTGCACTCTTAGGCTCCTCTACTGGACGTGTTAGAATTGAACCATCTGGTAATCGATAAGAAGCTTTTCGAACATTTGCATTGAGAAGTGCAGAGGAAAGCATAGTAGAGGAAGGCTCAGGCGCTGGCTCATTTCTTGAAACCAAAGTTCCGTCTGGCAGCTTGTATGTTGCTTTACGTACATTGGGGTTCAACAGTGCAGAAGACAGCATAGTGGAGGAGACGGGTGATTGTTGTTCAGCAGGTTCGTTTCTAGTAATCAGTGAGCCATCAGGAAGTCTATAGGTGGCCTGACGTAGATTTGAGTTCTGCAGGGCATTAGAAAGTGCAGAGGGTGACAGCTTCCCACCACCTACACCTTTACTTGATGCTGGTGGTTCAACTGGACCTTGGGGCCTTGTCAAAGTACCACTTGGGAGCTTGAACATAGATCCCTGAATCTGGGAAGTCCTCAGTCCATCAGAGAATAAGGAGCCACCTCTGATACCTCCTTGTCGAGGTGTAGTGGGAGGAGGAGCAGGTGAGGCAGAAGATGTAGGGGAGAGGTGTCTCTGTAGAGGTGATGCAAAAGAGGCATTACGCAGCTGAGAGGTAAGCATAGCAGAAGACAAGTGTGGAGAGGAGAGAGCAGATGAGGAAGGGGCTGCTTCTTGTGGAGGAGATAGGACAGTTGTATAAAGGTTGGCATTGCGTTGCAGAGGAAATGAATAGGAGGCACCGCGTAGTTGGGAATTCTGTATCAAAGCATTGGATAGACCTAAAGTAGCATAAGGGTTTACCATCTGGGTCTCCTGTAAATGAGGTGATACGCCCCCCTGCCCACCAGGTAAAGGTGTGGTGTTGCCAGTATTTTGCAGGTAAGGATTCTGGAGTGTTCTTCCCAAATTGGGGGATGATGGGGTTTGTTGTGGCAGGTTTGGGGGAAATTCTCCATACTGTGCTTGAGGCGTGGTGGGTCTTTGTAAAGGAGATGCATAGGGGATTGAAGAGGGCAGAGGAGAAGAAGGAAAGGGAGTGCCTACAATCTGAGAACCTGGGAATGCGTTTGTTAGCATTGGGGATGGGCCTGGATCCATCAGTGTGTAGTCATAATGTGTGATACTCTGCGATAATGGAAGGACACCAGGGGGAAGACTAGAGTGAGGTTCTTGTGGTGCAAAAGATGTCTGCCCCAGATTGTGAGGACTCATTGTCCTGTGAGACAAGGGGGACGAGGGTGGATGAGATATGTAGTGCATGGGGGAGGCGGGACGGGAGGGCAGAGGAGATGCACGCCGTAGTGACTGTGGAGATGCAGGTCCACTCTGGAGCCTACGCACTGATGGCTGGGAAGAAAGAGGGCCACTCTGTTTCAAAGATGGCTGGGGAGGGATAGAAGGTGCTCTGAATGACTGCCTTGACTGAAGAGAGGGTTGGTTTCTAGGCATGCGAACAAGAGGCTGGCCTCGACCTACTGGTCTGTGAAAGCCTCCTTGGCCAGTTCCAATTCGCTTAGCTTCTCTTAACCCTGCCGGCCGTGACACTGCTCTGGCTAACATTGGCGTTCCAGCTACAGACCCTATTTGTCCTGAAGGAGAGGCAGAACCACTATGTATGGAGGACCTAAAAGGGGCTACTTGCTGAGTGACAGGGGGCCCATGTCTACTACGCCTCTGTAAGTAGGGGTTAGCTGGGGAAGGTTTCACAGCTCCCATGGGCACATGGTTTCGTCCTCCTGGACCACCTCTCAGCCTGCGAGTAGAAGAGCGGGTGGGAAGGGGACGAGCCGTGACATGTGATGGTGAAGGAGAGGTTGGTCGATGGGGAGAAGTAGGGCGAAAGGCTTGAGGCGGGGACTGAGATCTTTCACGTCGAGGTGGGCTTTGCATGTGAGGAGATGGTAGTGTGAGAGAGGGTGAATGCCTCATCACAGATGTTTGTCTTCTCCCTTTAAACAAGTGTGGTCTTTTTGGTGGCAGAGGGACTGCATCTGCAGGGGGCTGCTGTCTGAAAGACAATCTTGGGGATGGTGGAGGACTTTGTCTCCTCCTAAATGATTCCCGGGGTGAAGCTAATGGACTAGAAAGTGGGGATTGGGGTCTGACAGATTGTGGAGCCCTGCGTAACCCAATTCCTCCCTTTCCCCGTGCCAGGGATGGCTGAGTTCTTATCGACATGCCTCTCCTTTGTTGTACTGGAGAAGAAGGTGGGCTGAACTGCCTCCGCCTATCAACTGGAGAAGTGGGCATTTGACCTGCCATTGACGCCCTGTGTGTGAGCCTTCGACTAGGTAAGCGAGGAGAGTAGTGGGGGTCTGACTGGGCACTTGATTGGAAGTCCATGGGATGTGGTGAGAAGCGGGATGAATGAGTTGTCATAACCCTAGCTGATCCTGGCCTCAGTGATAACTGTGGAGATGGAAACGGACTCGTTCTTCGCACAGGCCTGGGTGATGACACTGGTGAATGAAGTGGGGAATACATAATCGACTGCACTGGTGGGGCCACTGCTGGCATTTGGTGAATCTGATGTATCTGTTGGTCTTGTGGGAAGGGTGCTTGGTACACTTGGGAGGAAAACTGAGGTTGTAAGGTAGAAGGGGATAAGTGACCAGGAGAAATAATGAGAGGAGGGTAAGCTGGCTGAGGGGAAGGAAAGTACTCTTGATGAATACTTCCAGTTGTTGTCATTGGGACTTGTCCCGGAGGATTGCTGCCATTTAGTTCGTTTATGACAGTTGGGTATGGGAGCTGTGTTGAAAAGTATGTGGGAATGGGTTGTTCATATTGTATATTTGATAATATTTCTTGATTGTTGAGTGCAAGCATAGGGGAGGATGGAGGAACCATTGGGAAAGTGGGGTGTGAATTTAGAGAAGGTGGTGGCATGGTTTCCACTTCTAGTCTGTCTTTCCCAAACAGCATAACCTGGGGCCTTGGAACTCTGAACTGCTCTGATGAAAAGGGTTCAGGTTGAGGAAAAGAAATCTGCTCCTGTCCATATAGCTGTCCTGTGTCAGCTGGATCCTGTCCAAAATTCATGGGGAAATGTTGTTGATAAGGGTTATAAACAGGGGCAGGTTGTGTATATTGCAGCATTGGGCCATTATATAGACTTGAGACAAAAGGGTAAGTGCCACTCATCATGCCGTATGCGTCTGACACACCACAGTTAGAAACTGTATTGTGGTCAAAATAATCCTCATACAGTTCAGATGGGTCATAGAAACCATTTGTGGCATCGCCATAATAATCAAATGACTCTGGTTCTATTGCATACACCAGTCCATCTTCACCATAGTAATACTCAACCCCTTCTTCACCATAGTAATCCTCATAACCATCTTCATAATACCTGTAAGGGTAACCATATTCATCTACATCATCATCATCATAGTAAAGCTCATCATCATAATAGAAGTTGTCCTCGTCATCATAGTAACCATATTCATCTTCCCACTCTTCATCATCATAGTCCATTTCCTCTTCGTAAGGATTATATGGGTCATAAGTCATTTGTTGTCTAAAGCCTCTAGGTCCCCACCTCTCCTGGTAATCATCCTCATATCCATATCCATCATCATACTCATAGGCCTCATTGTAATAATGTGTGTGCCTCCCTCTAGTATCCCTGTTAGCAAATATTAGGCTCTTACGCCCGTTTCTTCCTGCCCGTGCCTCAAGTCCTTGGCCTTTAGAGGACAGAAATCTCCCTGTCAACCAGTTAGTAGCGGCAGCTATCCTACCAACCATCCATCCTTTAGTTTTAAACTGTTTTTCTGTTTTCTTTTTTCCAAACATTCCTTTGAACTTTCCTCCCAGTCCTTTTGCCTCTGTTGCCATTTTGCCCTGACCCCCTAACTTGGATAGATTTATTGTCTTTTTAGGTGATGCGTTTTCTTTTGCAGCATCTTCTTTTTTATTAAACAAACTGAAACCAGACAAACCTGGCTTTTTGTCAGCAGACTTCCCCCCAAAACCAGAAAAAAGCTTACTGGTACCTAAAAGGGGTTTACCATCAGCAGAGGGTTTCTTTTTTTTTGACAGTCGTAGGAATAGACGAGAGGTGCTTTTGAGGTTTCGCTTTGGTTTTGCTTTTTCTTGCTGCTGTTTAGAAGGCAAGCCAAAAGGAGAGGCCTTTCCAGTGAGTCCTGAAAGGGCTTTAGAGGCTCCTTTGAGGTGAGATTTTGCATCTGCTGTTTTCTGTGCTTTTTCTGTTCCTAAATTCTTCTTCTGTCCTTCTGCAGCAAACCCCATCATTGCCTTTGAAGCTCCTTTGATGTGGACATCATTCATTTTTTTTAGATTAACTGCACCCATGCCTTTCTTGTTATTTGACTTTCCTTGCTCTTCTTCCTCCTCATCCTCATCATCAGGAGATGAACGTTTAGTAGGCTTTAAACCCTTCATAGCCATGGCTTTGGATGCACCTTTAAGTGCTGCCTTTCCTTTTCCTTTATCCTGCTGTCCTGCTTTCTTGGTTACTACTTCTTCTTCACTGTCACCACTTTCTTCTTCAGTCTTCATCTCAGATGATTCTTCTTCCTCTGACCCCTCCTCTGACTCACTGACAGGTTTCTTTCCTTTTCCCTTCTTCCCATCATCCTTCCCCTTTCCTTTTGTTGATGGCTCCTCTGCCTTCTTTCCTCCCTTCTTATCATCTTTTCCTTGCTTCCTGTCATCCTTTCCTCCTTTCTTTGGCTCCTCTGACTTGCCTTTCTTGGCAGCTGATTTTGCTTCACCTTTCTTGGGTGGCATGATGTGTGCTGACTTAAATCATTCTAATCAGTAAAAGCAGATTCCCAGAAATGAGGTATAGCTGGGTTGTATTTATGGCCAAATTGCTGTAACCTTGAGAATGAGAGATCCAATAGCAGCAACATCTTTCATTTCTTGTTGCTCTCATGTCCTCTTTCCTTTTTCATCAATCTGATCCGTCCCTGACACCCCACGAACATGCACTGAAGTGCACTCTGTCTTAAGTCAATTGTTCTATAATGCACACTGAGACAAATACAAACCACAGTCCTTCAAAACATGACAGAGTAATGAAGTTGGAATCTCAGCCATCATTGCTTGCTCACATTACAAGACATCTTCAGTCCTCAGAAAGAGCTGTTGTCCGTGCGTATAAACAGAAAAAAGCCTTTCCAGTGGTGGTAAAATTTAAAACAGTAGACACTTGTTGAATTTAAAATGTGAACTATGAAAAAAAATTTTTTTTTGCTTACAGTGTCTCTCAGTTTTATCCACGTGTTGCTTCTGCCGTTTCACTGACACTCTTAGAAAAAGTAGCATCCAACATTAGTTCTCGATCTTGTTTCTTTTTTATAGGTTTGTAAGTAACTCCCTGGGTCACAAGACAAATAAAGGACCCTGCTCTCCCAATGACAGAGTTGTTGTAGTCCTTTGTGTGTCCCCCATTGTTAGTTCGTCCTGTGAGTCCGGCAGTGAATCCTCATGTTGGCCACTGCACCAACTTTGGCAGCACGTTCCCCCAACAAGGATAGCCAATGTACGTCAGTGTGAGTCTCAGTGTCCTCTTTGTATGAACGCAAGTGTGCATGTGTGTTAAATTTGTGTTTGTATCCTCCCACATCCACGTCAGCTTGCCTTTGTGACCTCCTGCAATCTTCTGCATCTCTCTCTGGTGAAGTTTTCTCCTCACCTCAGTTTGACACCTCATCATACTCTCAATGCAGCTGCAACCAACAATGTTCATATACTGTTTGTCTACATTTGTATATGGAAATCAGAGAAAGTATTCCCTATTATAGCTTCACAGAGCACCTTAATATATCAGCTATACTACCTTGGGGTAACACTATCTGCTGGTTCACTTGTGTATGAATAATGCAAGTAGGCTGAGCTGTTGCTAAACTGTGTCTGAGAGGCAAAGCCACATCAAGCCAAAACACGCACATCAGTAGCAGCATGGGATACAGCTGATAGCGGTGCATGTTATAATGCTCATACATCCAACAGTTTAAGTATACTTCTACAGTACACACATAGGCCACAAGTGTTGTGCAGAAAGGCAGAGTTTTAGAATGTATACTATAGCCTTCTATAGGTTAAAACTGTATGAATAACATTTGTTGTGAGTCATTAGTTTATATAGTTTTCACTTAAGTGACCACCTAAATCTGTTCCCTTTACAGCCAGTAATACAGAAGGGCAGCTCCAATTTGCTGTCCTCATTGATAACGCCCAAATCCTCTAAATTCTAATCTGTTTAATGACCTTATTTGGGCCTCAGTGATTTCCCAAATATTGTTAATAACTGTGATTCAATAACTCCAGATATAGAGCATGCAACAAGGAGCTACAAGTATGAAGTGTGGTGATGACGTATAAATAGCTACTGAGAATTCATTGAGGGTGGCTTGATGTCAGTTCATTGATGATAGGTTGATGTTAATTCATTGATGATGGGCTGATATTCCAGGAGGTCATATCAGTGGCAGATGTGAATGTTTAATGAATTCCCTGTGTTGTTCCTACGCAGCATAAATAAAACATTCATCGCAGGCTTCTCTAAATATATCACAAAAGGTCAACCCCACCCTGGCCTGCTCTCCAACCAATAAACAGTATTAAAATTATGGACTTGTATAATGAGTTAACAGCCAGAGATCATAAATCAGATGGCGGATATTGGCAAAAGACTGTAAAATTATTTAATCTAATGTTTGCAGTTATTTATCTCCATTATAATCAAATTTTTTCCCCAGTTAAGTTACAGAAAGGAAAAAAAAACAGAAGAGAAATCTTGAAGACCTCTGTCAGTTAGATTTATTTCTACTAAGTGAAGTTGAAAAGACTAATAGACTTGACCTTAGATAAGAACTGAGCTGAAATCTGTATCATATTTCCCTAGGTGCAGTGACCGTAATAAAACTAAACATTCTGCAGGCTGCACTTACAACAGCAGCAGATGGTATCGTCTAACTGCAGATACAGATAAGGGGGTATGCACAAAGCAAGTACAGAGGAAAGTTCAGAAGTTCCTTTCTCCTAATCACACAGTCATTCACACACACAATGAACATTGCTGTTAGGCAAACGTGTAAGGAACATTAAAAAGATCATTTTGACATGTGCTGTCAAGTGTAGTCTTTTCACTAAATAAACTGGTAATAAATACAGCACAGGTACAAGAAGACAGCTCCAAAGTGGAAATAAGCAAATAGTAATAAAAGGAAAACTTGAAGGTGATGATAGTTAGAGGGATGATAGATAGATAGATAGATAGATAGATAGATAGATAGATAGATAGATAGATAGATAGATAGATAGATAGATAGA
>JBAMHW010000023.1:9707324-9717751 GCA_037177495.1 Rhadinocentrus ornatus
GTGGAAATCTTTATTTTGCTGTAATGAGATGTTCTGAGATTTGTCATCTTAAATGTTGGAGATACGTGAAATGCACAACAACAAAGACGGTGCTATTTATGAAACTGAACAAGACCTTGTGGCGCAATGGTAGCGCGTCTGACTCCAGATCAGAAGGATGTGTGTTCAAATCACGTCAAGGTCACTCAAAATCTTTATTTTGCTGTAATGAGATGGGGGACAAAACAAAGGCTTGTGGATATGAGAAGGTCAACTAAAAATTGTAACACATCATTTTTGCAATTATTTTATTCTTCATGCCTTTTAAGATCAGGTCAAATAGGACCAGTTCAATGTGATCTGGGAGGACAACAAATAAGACATTTTTCTTCCATTAAAAACAAAATGATATTTTTGTCCCTCTAGGGAAATTTGCCTTGAGCTCAATGTTGCTCCTATTAATGCCTTCACCATACAATAACAATACAATTTTACTCAATCAACTTAACAGTACAAAGTAATTAAAACCCCCCCAAAACATGAAATTATTGCACATTCCCTTCGGTGTTTCTTAAAAGTCTGATTTAAGATAAAAAAAAACTTCACACTCTCAGTCTATCTAAAAATAAACTCTCTACTTTGGACCAGTGCACAAACTCTCCACATAGGTCTTCCAACCGAAGGTGTTGTCCATGTGCAAATGCTTGTATGAACCGACCTGACCTAATGTTTTCTTGATGTGTCACCACAGGACTATGATCTCCCATTAATCTACTATCCAGAACTATCTCCTTGCTTTTATCCCTTTTAATTCAGATGGTAATCATTGCACCTCAACACAATATTTTCTATTCATGAGAAATAGACTTGCATCTCTGTGCAGTAGGCTGAGAATGACCATATCATTGGAAAACAAGAGTAATTGATGATCACTTCATACCTCGTGCTTTATAAGCGCTCAAACAAACCAGGTCAATTTGACTTGAGATAACAAAAGGTTCATAATAAAGGTGAAGGCAGTAAGAGAGATCCGAACTAAAAGCTTACCTTTTTGTCTTTAATAGAGAGAGTGGTAGATAATAATATCCACAAATATCAAAATATCTGATGAGAGCTCTTGAAGTAGGTTGTTTTTTTTAAAGGTACAAAAAAAAACCGAATAGAAGTTAGACCGACTTCCTTCTTTCTGTCTCGACTGACTCCTTGTCCTCGTTTGGACCTCCCTTGTAATGTTCTATATGGTTCCCAAACACACACAGATACAAATCACATCACTTTCCTCAAATAACACAGCATCCACACACACAATGGGTGTTCAATTGCAAAGATACCTTCTGCTGCTTTAATGATATCTCAGTAATTACTTGTACACCAACAGAACAAATGTACAATAGTTCCCTAGGGGAAAACGGAGGTGGGACTCTTTATACATCCATCCATGCATCTGTCGTGCAGCTATTAGGTTTCTTAGTAAACATGCCGTGTGCTTGTTTAACTCTGTGTGGCACTACCGTGCTCCTCCTCTCCGTCAGTGAACACTTACGCATGTCTATTGTGCATTAATGGCAGGATTTCATATGCACACGCCCCCATCTACACAAAGATACACACACATTACACTATCATCATTCTACACGTGTGTTTGGACGTCAGAGCCTAAAGAGTGATTTGTTGTAAAAAGCCCACAATGGCAATAGCTTGTCAAGCATTAGTGTGGTTGTGTGTGCATGCTGGGGAGCCTTATCACAGCTGCTCACACTCACGCACACACTTCACAGGAGTTTTTGTTACCTGTTGCTCTAATTACCACAGTAGCAGCTTACGTGCCACTTACATTTTTATATATTAAATGTTTTAAGTATGTAACAAATTTATTCTTTCCTATAAATAACATCAGAATATTTTTCGCCACACTGATGCTGAATTATTTAAATATATTTGGACTGGGCTTTTCCCATTTTAACTCAACCAGAAGATTAAATCTACCAGTCAAATGTTTCTTTCCTCTTTTTGGTCATTATGGTTTTGAAAAAAATCATGAATAGTTTAAATTTAACTATATTAATCATAACAGCATTATCGTTTGATTAATTGTCATAATTAATTATATAATTATATTATTTAATTGTTAAAAATGTAAAATGTCTAAATTAATTATTTTTTATATTAACTATAGGAGACAGTGTTTTTTAATAGAGCTAAATTATTAAAGCAGAAAATAATTAAGATGACATTAGTAAATCTGCCTCTGTGTAACACTAATTTGTAACACTGTCTATAACTTAATGAATTTCTGCCTCATGGCATTTATATTTGAGATCATAAAGATTCCCATTTCACCAGAAAAACATGAGTTGGGGTATTTATAAATCAGAACATTCCTCTTTCCAACACATAAATAAATTTAATTTTATGCGCACTCTTATTGTTGTCTTAGTTTAACAAACTTCTTTAATCACATTAGTGGAATCAAAAAAGCTGTTCCAAATATTCACAAGCTTACTTTCCTAGTTCTGCACCATATTTTTATAACCACCTGCTCTTGTGTTTGTATAAGTCTCAAACCAACCTCATACTTGCAGCCTATGAATAGGTTTTACAATCTATGTAAAATAATATAAAGACTCATTGTGGTATTTAAGTCTTTGTAGGGATGGTTTACTCTCTAATGATGTCAACATGTTGTGTTTACATGGTAATCCATATGGCCCTGCTTCCCTATGTTATAATATGTCCCAGAGACAAACAATCCAATGTACAACAAACAGTAAGAAATGTTTATAAGATAGATTAAACACAAAGGCAAACGCAGTGCAGCCTGGGTGTGCACTGTCCTCCTTTATTTCATGGAAAAAACAATGCTATTGCTTCTCTATGCAAAATAAGCTACATACATGCCCATATGGTCTCTTATTAATTACTGTAAAAAGTAAATTTTCTGATTTGTTGGGCATACTCATGTGGTTAAAGCTCTACTTTTAGTTATTATCCAATGAGACAAGACCACGTGTGAATTTTCCTAGTTTTCTTACTTTGCTATCAAAGATGTCAACGTAGAGTGAATCAGAAATTCTTAACATCAGAATATTTTATTTTGCTGCAGTATCAAGGTGGGTGAATGTTTTTTTAAATTTGTGGACTTAACATGTTGTCAATTAGATCCAATTAATCCATAACCTTTATTCTTTAATGAAACTATGTTTATCTTGACAGCTCAGTCTATTATTAGAGAGCTCAAAGTAAATAATAAGAACATTTAGAGTTCACATTTTTTAATTATTTGAGGGCAGGTCAAATAATTCCCGTTTTAATTCATTTACCGTGTTTTACTGTAGATAATTACTTAATGATAAAACCTGACTTACTTTTGTTTTGTTTTAGTTCAGGTCAACAGCAGCTTCGTGTTGTAAGTGAAAGAAGACAGCAGAGGGCAGAAGAGACAAACCTGTCAGAGTCCTGGGAAATCTCTCAATAACTGGGTACCCATTTTTTTTCTCTTTAGCCATACTATGCATCTTTTATTAATCAATTCAATGTATTTTTTAATGTGTTTATTAAGATTTGGTGCATTTATAGTATGATATATTATCTGGTGCTGAGCAGCATTTTACTTTAAGAGTCACTCAGGTTGGCAGATTGTTTCATTAACCGAGGTTTTCTTACTGCTGACAATTCATCTAAAAATATATTAAATTCTAAATAAGAAACTTTTTTTTTCATTATTACAAACAAGTGTTCAAAATTTTCCCCAAATTTTGTTAAAAAATCCGAAATATCACACTTAATTTCTGATTTACTGATTCATCAGTTATTCTTTAACCAGCACCTCTGTGTCATAATAATAAAAAACTGAATTATGAATCAAGTTGCCTCCGAGTAATGGTTTAGCTACATTTGTATAACCTGGAATATAATGTAAAACGTCTTCTGATATAAAACAGAAGGCAATGCTTCAAATAAGACTGCTGCAGTAAAGAAGCTACAGATAATAAAGCTCACACACCTTTACCGCCACAGCACAGTTAAGCATCCTAATCACCACAGAGTAAAGACGAACATCTGATGTAACATCTCCAGGTCAGTATCGAAGAATCATGACATATCATTTTAGCCTATTAGCTGCATCGCCATGACAAATCAGTGTTATTAATTGCAATAAGTTCACATATATACTGTTTCAGGGTGGTGTTTAACTGAACTAGGTGAGTGGCCACCCCATATGCAGAGGCTACAGCTCTTCAAATGGCCTGAGACCCCCTGCTTTCTCTTAACCCTTTCCTGTCATCTACTGTTAAAAGCCACGAGACCCCAATAATCCTATTAAAATATCTCAGTTTTAAATCTGGTCCAGTTTTTTACTCTAGTTTCTAAATGCATCAATTCAAAGTTTCTTATTTAGCACATGCAAGAACATGCAAGTTATATCAACATGAAGCTCATACACAATTATTACTGAAACTGTGATTATATGAGCTGGAAGGTTTCAGTCACCTGGTGCCTAAATTGGCTCATGATGTCAGTAAACTATTTGGTTTGTGACCCAAGGCTCCTCTGCATCTGTTTAAATAGCTTTAACATGGACGAGATGTCTTACTTTTCAGAAATTTTATATAAAAGTTAAGAACAATAAAGAGTACTCCTTATATAAAGTAAAAACTTTAAGCTTCTCCATCATGTACCCCAACCACACACACACACAGAGTCCAACAGCTCATACTTGGCCATATGGAGCCAAGTAGCATCAAGTGTCACACCTGCTCTGTACAACACACCCAGTCAACGGTACCTTTTGTTTTCTTCTTCTGCTCCACAATGCTATCCCTTCCTCTCTGTGATCCTTTCAGGTTATTCCAAAGCAGAATCTCTCCATCCACACCATACTCGGATGAGGCATCTTTAAGGCATCTTTTAGTTAAACTCTATCAACTCGGTCCCTCTAATTCGTATGAAACCTCCCACTCAGTGCCCCTCTCCTACACCGAAGAGATGCTTGTTAATATTTAATGGTACTATTGTGCTCCTGTGTGCACGAGTCAATGGAGTGAATTGAGTGGGAGATCATACTTAGAGAAGTGGTGCTCTTGCCTTGAAGCACTGGAGATGCTCATAAGCAGCTGGGCTGCAGGGAGGAAGGTGGTGGGAGGGGGTCGGAGGACCCTGAGCTTAGCGACTGTGCCTCAAGTGTACACCATGAAAACCTAAATGACTCCTCTGTAGCTTGGTATAAAACATGAGAGCGTTGGCATGTTAATCAATATAATCCAACTGAGAAGATTATCATAATAAAAAAAAAAAAGACTATTAAATGTTTAAAGACTTTATTTCCCCACATTTTTCTGAATTAATGCATTTTGCATCTTTATCCTAAAAGGTAAAATAAACCTCTTTTTGTCCAAAATCAGCTGAAATGTCTTCCGCTTCTGCAGCTCACCGTTTGTTATATTCCTTATAGAAAATAAGGACGTTAGCCATTTTTCGTTGCTGTATATCCTCTGCACAGTTTGTTGGGGTTTTGAAATCCTCTTCTGAAGCCTCTTCTGTCCAGTCAGAGGTTTCTTTTACTTCTTTACGATCTGGATGACGTCCTCGTGCTCCATGATGTGCGTTAGGCCCACTCTCTGAGGACTGTACTTGGTACTGGTTCCCTGTAAATGCACCAAAATTCAGATCAACTCAGCACAAAAGCTAGAAAAAAAGTTGCAATTTGAATGATTTAATTAAATAGTAAAGAATTAATTGCAAAATGTTCAAATCTAAGCAAGGCTAATTCAGAATCTTATATGTAAACAGGTTATATGGTGGTGACAGTTGCTTAATACATGTTATAAGACAAAAATGCTTTTCACAGGTGTGGAGTTGGACTGCTAAGCTTTATTTATTGGCTATCAGCTTAAGAGTTTTAGGTTGGGCTGAAAATAAAACTCATAAATCTATGATTTTGCCCACCCCCATTACTAAAATGTTATAAGTTAATTTTGTAAATAGCCAACTGTTCCAAACATATTTGCATCCATTTCTGTGATGAACTTAAAACTTTCTACTTAAATAGCAAAGGAACAACGAGAAGAGTGAAGCTGAAATGCAGCATCACTGCAGACATGGCAACACACCAGCTCAGATGAATTAAAGCCCCAAGGACCTTGCAATATGGTTGTTTCAGGACTCTTGTGTGCACACGCTTGCTAGAGTTACACATTGTGGATATTTTAAAGAGCCAACGGTGCGGCGTGGAGGCTCGAGAGCAGCACAGCTACTCAATGTATCAAAGTTTATCAAAGTGGACGCTTTGTGGATTGTACAGCGCCACAGTGGTAAAGCTGAGAATTCACACCAACACAGCCTAATTGTTCTTTGGTAATTTTACAAACTTATACCAGAGACAGCTGAGATCAATAAACAGCTCCAGCTGTGGCTGCCAGACCGAGTCTCTTGCTCCCCCACTGTGGCAATACCTCAGCTGAGTCCATGGTAGGACGTAACTGCTGCACAGCTTCACTGTTTAACAATGCAGATAACTTCATCTACAGCTAAAATATGACTGAAAGCAGCTTGGTCTGGTTCAAATGACCTTTCACTAACCCGCTTGTGTGGTTCAATTGAGCTGAATTAAGATCTGTTAATCAAACATGTCCACAGCATCTTAAAACTGCTTCTTCTCTTTACTTTTTTATGATTTTAAAACCAAGTTTTTCAAATTTGTTGATAATCTTAATTGTTCGTGTTGACTCTGTTGCTGTGAATTCATGCAGTTAAAAGCGGCCCTCGGCACAAGAGAACCAGGTCATCCTGTGACAAGAACTAACCAAATGTATGAGCGAGATAAGGGAAGATCATGACAACCAGAGTTAAACAACACAAAGTAGACATTATTTCTAAATCAAACATAAAGATTTAATGAAAGTAAATATAGATGATTCACCACACTGTGAAAACCACTCGAACTTTAAAGCAAAGAAAGAGATCCGGTTTACTACAGTTTACTGAGTGGTTGCAAAGCGAAACCCAACTTTCAGCTGGAAAATTAAATAAATTTCTTATTCTCTATAAGTTGTAATCCCAAGTTTTAAAAAAGTAGAATGGTGTATGTGTCTAAATATTTTACAGGCTGTATGTATACTGTAGTCTTCATCTTCAGTGAAATAAAACACTTATTCCTCCAACAGCTCCCGCTGTACTTTGTTTATTTAAAACGATTGTTCTGTGTGAAATCCCTGATGTTGGTTCGATGTTACAGCGAGACAAGACTTTGTGATTTTTTTTCCTTTAGAAAATGGGGGGAAAAATGAATAGTAGTGACCTAAAAAATCTTTTTCACTTCAAACTGGGAATTTTGCTGGTATACCTTTTTATAAGAAAGCCCCCCATTAAACATACTAAGCTTATTTGCCCCTTAAAGTTTGACCTTACTTACCCACACCAAGGCATACTTGAACTGGCTGGCTAAGGTTCTGTGGATTCTGTGGCACTGTGGGTTTAAAAAGAAAAAACTTGAACTACATCTACACAAATTTCCTCACAAGTTTCTATATACGTCCGGAAATGTTATGAAAACATCAATCATAATATCTGGGGTGCACTTGTGCATCAGTGTGTTCTACTTACCACATGTTCTACACTTGCTCCTCTCCTCATGATGATGGCGTCGTTAAAGTCTGGGCGCTCTAACAAAGAAAAAATAATAAATTCAAAATTTAGATCTGCAGTCCATTAATGTCAATATGACACCCTGATGAATGAAATGGACCAAACACTAGGTGGCGTGTGAGGCGTTACCTCCTCTTTTCTTAGTATAAATGCAAATCAGTGCCAGGTATTCCCACAACGTCTCCAGAAGATGATCCAGGTTCAGCTTCATTCCACAGCTGAAAGGAACATGTGGACAGAAACAGTAGGAAGCTGGTAACTCCCACATGTACACATAGGAAGGAATAAGATAACTGCTTCAAAGCAAGACAGAGACATCTGACCTGACGACAACGCTGTGAGGTCTCCGCGCCAGGCGGTCCACCTCCTCAATGGAGATTTGATCCACCTTATTGTACACCTGACAACACAAACAGCATGATGTAAAACTCACAACATAGATATGCAGACAACTTCAATTATTGTGTGTGCAGCTTTGGCCCAAGTCATGTAAAAAGTAACGTACATATAGACAAGGCATGTAGACTCTGTTTCCAACAATGACATCAATAAATTCGTCTGGTGTGCTGTCCTCCCTGAAGAGCACTTCTGCATTAAAGATTTCTGAGGAAGAGGTTAAAGAAATCATGTCCATAGAAATGAAAACCAGACAGAAATGTATTGCAGCCGTGGAGGATACTGTATTCATGAAGAATGAGCTGAACGAGCTTCTCTGAGCAGTGAGTGAGAGGAACTGTGGAGTTGTAGGAAAGGCCGCCACCTTTCTTGGGCTACAAATAAAAACAAAGAACAGCGGGGTTTACCAGCTGATGTTACAATTCAAGCATCTATTTCTGATGTAATAATCCATCTTCAGATGCATTTGCACCAAGGGAGCAAAACAAGTTAGGAAACAATACATTAATATTGTTTTCGGCGCCCTTAATATCTTTTACTACTTTTGCACCATCTTAATTAACCTGTTACATCTTGAAAGCTTACGGATCCCATTGTGATCCTCCATGATGCATAAAAACAACACAATGGAAACTGTACCTTGAAATAAATATTTGGTTTTATCCTGTTGAGTCTGATGCCCACTGACTCCAACTCTTTTTCTAGAAGTTCTCTTAAAACAAAAGGAGAAGTAAAATGTAAGAGATTGTGATAAAATGTTCCTCAAATCCCCCCTAACTTGTTCGCCCTTTCAAACCTCTGAACATCTCCTTTAGTGGCGTCCAACATCATGATGACAACATCGGATGTCCTGGCAACCGCAATGACTTGACGACCTCGTCCCTTTCCTGTAAAATAAATGCTGCTGATTGATTGTGTGCTCCCATTCAGATGAAATTTTCAGTAATTTTGCAGAACTCTGAAGTCAGCTCAGTTTAGACCAGGTAAACAAAATGCAAAAAGGTGGAAGTTAAACGTACCTTGGGCAGCGCCCTCTATGATTCCAGGCAGATCAAGCAACTGGATGTTAGCTCCTTTGTACTAAAGAGCAACAAATAACAGTATAAAAGATTTTAAAAGCAACCAGAAATATGGACAAATGTGCAGAAGTTATTATGAGTACCTCTATAACACCAGGTATGCAGGTAAGGGTAGTGAACTCGTAGGACGCAGCTTCACTGGCTGTTGATGTCATCAAGCTAAGAAAAGTGGACTGCAGGGAACAACGAAGAATGGAGTTAAAGCAGAACATCTCACACCTACACTGCATTTCTCTCTGTGCCAGATTAAGATGATTGTCATGATTATATTATTAGCTGAATGTATGAAAATTTAACTTGAAACAGACCTACTGAGGTAAATACATCAGACACACACAAGGTCGGTATTTCCTTTACTTAAGTTAAAATGCATGTGTCCTCTTTCAGTCATTCTGCTGTAGATTGCCTGCTGTGTTTGGGATAATCGTTTTGTATCATGATTTCTGCCAAGCTTTAGTTGTCAGATAGATGGTCTCACACTTGACTCTGGGATACTTTATACAGAGGAGATTGTTGTCCACTCATTGACTTGTGTCCAGGTCCTGTGGTGGCAAATCAAGCCAAAACTCTTCAGCCCTACATCACTGTGCTTGACATGCTGCTAAGGGGTGTTTGGGCTGGTATGCTATGTTTGGTTTTCACCAAACATCTCGTGTTTTTCCCCCAGACAAATTAAGTGTTGTGACTTCATATGCACTAAGCTCTGCTTGTCCCGTGTTCTTTTTAGACAAAATATTTTCTCCTGGCATTCCTTTTGAACCATCATTTTCCCATCTTTTTCTAAATGTACTTTACCTTTAATTTACTACCTGAGACCTGTACAGTCTGCGATGTATCTCTTGGACTTTTCTCAATTTCAGTGAAAACTTCAAAATGTCAACTTGGGGAGAACCTGGTGAGATGTCCACTCCTGACAGGATTGGCCACTCTTTTGCCACATATAGTAGATTTTTGCCCAAACTGATAAAAACAATCAGCTTTCATTCTCATCGAAAGCACTAGTGACATTTTAAAGTTAAAAGGTGTTTTTTGTTTTTACTTTGAAATGTCACCGTTTTCGACCAAAAGGATGCTAAAATGAGCTGCACGACTTCATCTACTATACCCACAATTATCACTTACCTTACCAACGGACGGGAAACCAATAAGTGCAACACGAGCATCTCCTGATTTCATAACATCAAAGCCTTCGCCTTTGGCCCCAGCTGACTTGGAGGGCTCCAGAAGCTGAGCTCTGTATTTGGCTAGCTTGGCTTTCAGCAAACCCAGATGGTACTCAGTGGCTGTAGAATCGGATGAAAGAAGAAGAAGAAAAAATATATATATATA
>JBAMHW010000023.1:9728695-9742590 GCA_037177495.1 Rhadinocentrus ornatus
TTATTATTATTATTATTATTATTATTATTATTATTATTATTATTATTATTATTATTATTATTATTATTATTATTTCCAAAAATAAGGTTTTCCCAAGGTTAAGACCGAACCTGTAATACATCTGGCTAATAAGGAATGAAAATAATAATAATCAATTTAATTCAAAACAACTTTTTATTTATTGAGATTTTTCAACTTAACTTTGCTAAATTGTACGCACTGCGTGTCAAAACGATATTTCTCACCAATCTGTAGGTCCTACACGTCCGCTCGCGCGCGCCTCTCGGAGCGCGCGGACCCGTCCCTATACAGCAGCGAGCAGCAGCGCATCCATCCTGCCGTGGAGTCGCAGGGACCGTGGAGCCGCTAGGAGCTCACACACACACACAGTGACGGAAGATGGACGGAGTGGGATCGTTCGGAGCGGGCCGGAGCGGGTCCACTGTCGACCCGATCACGTTCGCCAAACAACCGCAGACCATCCTAAGAGTGCTGTCGTGGGTGAGAGATGTATTTTACGGTATTTCTGTTTTGTGTGTAGATAGGTGTATGTGTGTGTATGCGGGGTCCTCTCTGTTGTCTTTGCTGCGCGAGACACGTGACATGTTCTCGCTGCATATATAAAGTCTAGAAATCAGTAAGCTGGTGAACGAGGTGTGTAAACGGATAAATGAAAATGAAGGTGATTTTGTAGCACATCAGAAAAACACCGTGCGGGGTGTTACCATACACAGGCCTGGTTATTTGACACCATGGAACAGCTTTCACTTTAGATGTTTTTTCCATGGAGAGAAGACGACCCATTATCATCCATTACTGTTATTTACATTAGCTAGAGATGATGAAAATAATAAACACAACACAAAGATCCGCAGCTGATTAGATGAGAAAGATAGGGCTGAGATTTAGAAAGATAGATACTGGCTAATCAGTCAGCAGCATCACCGCTACCAACAAATATAATTTCCATCTAGGCTGTTATTCACCTGGATTTTATTATTTTCTAAATTATTTCAGTCTAATTATCAATTGGTGATTTTAGTGATTTATCCTAGACGGTTGTCGTTCTTCATCCCACCTTTGATTGGTCAGCCATCATCATTACGCACGCAGGGCCACGGAGACGCGTCGTGCCCTGACGTTTGATGTAACGCATCACCTCTGGGTTAAACAGAGAAGAATAAGCTTCTTAAACTGTACAAGGATTTGTTAAACAGGACCAAAGAAGCGCATGTAATACAGTAAGTTTCACCACAGTGTATGGTTCACTGAGATCTTAGAGCAGCCCATGCTGCCTTCAAGAACACATGTTTTCCAGGGATGTCCATGTGTTTTTCCAAAAAAAGACGCAAAACCAGATTCTGCAGAAATTGGAGGTACAGGTGGACTGACCCGCCTGCAGTTCTAACCTGCCCCCTAATAAGAGAAATGAATGGAAAAAAGGTTTAGATTAAAAAAGTAACAAGTCTTAGATACTGTTGCACACCTTAAAGCATGTTTGCAGGGAGACTTTCTTATTAGTGTTGTGAGAAAGAATACAAGAAGGTGGTAAAGCGTTACAGTCCTAACTTTTTTCTTTGCGTATGGTGTGTGTTGCGGGGCACAATCAAAACAAATTAAATTAACAAGACAATACATGAAATATCTTATATCTGCCATGAAACAGTAACACAGTAATTACTATTTCTTTTTCTTTGTTTAGCTATGTTGTGCTAATTTTGTATTATATCCCATTTTTTCTTGAGGAAACATTGAAACTGGTATGCGCCACACACCTAAAACTTTCAGAACAAGCACATCCCTCCAGCACAGCAATAGAGAGATTTTGGCTTCCTCTTACATTCTTGTTCAAATGTTGTTCAAATGTAATTAAAACCTTCTTTACTGTTAAGTAAGTCCACAGTGACGACTGTAAATCTACTTAAGAAACAAATAAAACATACTCTAAAAAGTAACTTTTTTGCAATTATGTAAAGTAGTTAGTGTGTTGTTCCTCTTTTCATGGTGATTCACGGCTGTGATACATAAGCCGCTTTATAACACTGATTCACTGAAAGCACTTGAGTGTGTATCTGCTCAGATTATATCCACTCATGTGATTAGTTAAAAATGTGGACCTGAAATAATCCCATTGTGTGTCCCTCCTTCATCATATGACCCAGACCCCCAAGTATGAGGTGCATTACTGTGTGTGTTTGCGTGTCACATGGCCTTATTCTGCCATTGAGTGTTAGTCAGCTGATTGGTGTCAGTAAGCAAGTCCAGAACAAAGGGAGGAAGAAAGGCCCTAAAGATCTAAAGATGATGGTCTTGGTAAAAATGAACACAAAAGTTAAACTGACAGAACAATTTTTGCAGCATTTTCTACAACACTCCTTTTTTTGTATACATCCACACTTGCTGCCTCAGGACTGTGTGATTCTTTAAGGGGAAATGAAGCATCCACTTCTGTAGGCAGTCAGAGAGACAGACCGGAAATTAGGTTAATGCTTTTGGTCTAAGTGCACTCAAAGAAGTGTTTTCCAGTTGTGTCCAGCCACAACTGTGATTCCAGTGAGCCCAAAAAAATGTTTATTGAAGGGTTCATATTATGCCCCTTTTCTCACAAGTTGGTGCAACTTCCTGAAGTCTTAATGAAATATCTGTGACAGGCTGTGGTCAAAACAAGAGGATTATAGCACCACAGTAACACTCCCAGCACTGTCTTTACAACCCTGTTTCAGGTTGGGTAAGCCAATTAATTCTGCAGGTTGTCCCTCTTTTGCTATTGGGGATACAGTTACCATAACTGTAAATTTGAACACAAATAAGACTCAAAATCCTTATAGCATGTTATTACCTAATGAGAGAGTTACGGTACCCAATCTTAAGTCTAGTTTATATCTTTGCCTAGGCATCCATTTGCAATACTCTCAGCACCCGTAAATGGAAAAAGGGATAATGCTCCAGAAACCTGACAATTTTTAGCCCTTAGAGCTGATGCTAGAGAAGAAATGACAGAGAAAGAGATAAGACAAGAGCTAGGTGTGTTTCCATTACCCCACGAACTAAATAAACTAAATAATGCAATAAAAAAACTAGTGATAAACACCTAAATTTTTAAAAACCTTAAATATCGCTAAAAAGTTTTTAGGCTCTCATGAGGTGGTTTTTCAGACGTGTCGATACAGAAGTAAATTGCACGGAAACACTTTTTTTTTCGCATTCACAGATGCCTGGATGTGACATAAGGGTCACATGACCAGTTCATTCCAAGTAAAGATGGCCCAGTATGAGCTGATGCAGGAGATGGAAATCTTTTTACAAATAACTAACAAAGAAAATATAAATATAATAACTAAAATATAGGCTTTCACTGGATGGAGAGAGCCCACAGAAGAGAAAGGATGCAAGACAGATGCCAAATTAGCCCTCCTTTGGGGGCTTCACAGCCCAAGTTCTTCCCAAGTTTAGGAGTGGGGCTTTAAGAAGCCACTAAATCCTTGTCATGTGAAAACCAACACACAACAATGGGTTTTTTACTTTGTGTTATGATCAACTACACAACCACACTTCGGTAGAGCATTTTTCTTACTTCCTGGTTGGCAGCATTAGATGTTTAGGGTTATAAAGGGATCATGATTAAGGCTAAGACATAACATTTTGTCACCTTCTTGGATACTATTTTGCCAATGATCTTACATGTAAACACAAGTCATTACAACAAAATGTTCTCACTTTCCAGTTTGGATTAACTAATAATATCACTTGGTAAGAGTTAGAAATCAAAACTATCTATTTTAGGACTAAAATTCAGTCTTTTTAGAATGCAACTGCTATCTTCATGGGAGACATTTTTACAACTCACCTGCAATTTTTTATTCACTAATGCTCTCATGCACAGAAAGAGGGATATTCTTCTCTTTACAAAGAGAAAAAAAGAGAATATCAACACTGTATTAATGATTAATTTTATTGGTGATGTACACACACACACAGACACACACATATATCCTCTTTATGCTGTATCTTACTCTCTTCTTCTCAATCTATCTCTCTCCTGCTTTTCCCACCTCCAGATATTTTCCCTTGTGGTCTTTGCCTCCATCGTAAACGAAGGTTACGTTAACTTAGGCAGTGAGCGTCTCCACTGTGTCTTCAACAAGAATGCAGATGCATGTAACTACGGTGTGTTCGTGGGCCTGGTGGGATTGCTGGCATGTTCCTTCTTCTTCCTACTTGACTACAAGTTCACCTCCATCAGCTCTGTTAAAGACAGGAAGAAGGCTGTGATGCTTGAGATTGGGTTTTCAGGTAAGGATGCAAATTTGTGCAGTTGCATTTTAAGACACAAGCAGACACTCAGCTGATACACAATAAAAGACTAACAGTTAACTAACTTTTAAACCAAAGGGCTCTTTACTTAAAGGCTGCAGTTCCCCAAAAATACAAAGGCATACCTTGACTGGTCTCATTTCCTTTGTACAACAACATATTAGGAGAAATGAAATTGCAAACTAACAAGTATTAGAGAAATGAGAGGCTTTCAGACCAGAAGAATTTGAGAAATGATTATCCACAAGTATGTCAAGAGTTACCTTGGAAATGACATTTCACTGTTTCATTGGTTTCTGGCAGGTTTCTGGGCTTTTCTGTACTTCGTAAGTTTTTGTTTCCTGGCTAATCAGTGGTCTCGAACTAAAACTGATGACCTGCCACTCAACCAGGGGGCAGATGCAGCTCGAGCAGCAATTGCCTTCTCTTTCTTCTCTATAATCACCTGGGTAAGAATGCAAACTGAAACACAGTGACACGTACATTACAGTACACAATATATATATATATATATATATATATAAAGTCTCTTTGGCTTAGGTCCTACTGAATCCCTCAAATCAGTTTGGCAGGTTTACAGGGGAGTAGCGGTATACAAACTTTAAGATAAAAACTTAAAATTGAGCAAAAAACTTTCTTGCAGGCTTGACTTGATTGTTTGCTGTGTAGATTTACACCTAGAGTAAAATATTTGCTTTCCCTGTCAAAGTAAAATGCACAAATTAAACTGAACCACAGTGGTAAATAAGTGCCCTTAGAGATGTTTTATTTCTGGTAAAAAAAAAATTACCTTAAATATCAGATGATCACACAGTGCCTGAAAGTAGACAAAGAAACCACAAACAAAAGAAGTTATTGATATTATTATTGTCCATTTATATATTTAAAATAATGTTACATATCTGGGATGAATGTAATGTGATTTCTTTGTGTTCAAATTCTTTAAAGGTAATTCGGTAAACTACAAAATACAGTTTAATGAGCATCAATAACAATTTTTTTCTGAAACTTTTAGAGATTAGTTATATTAAACACTTGGACCACTTTTGAATATTTTTATTAAAGTGTTCATTTTATACATGTAAACCAAATATTGTGCAAATTAATTTGTCTCTTATAGCTTACATTTTTAAAAAAGCTACTTGAAAACATTAAAAAAAAGGTATAATCATACATATTTGAAAAGGAGTCAGAAGAAGTTGTGCTAATTATATTAAAGACAACAAACATTTGAAGATTCAAATTTCCATAGATATTTAATCTTTGTATTCAAGAGATCACCCTGTAAAACCTGATTATCTCCTCAACTGAATCTCACCATGAAATTAGCTTCCAGTCCAAAAGGTTAATAAACAGCAAATAACACGTCTTGATAATTAAAAAATAATAATTGTATGTGCCAAAGCTCATACAATTATTATCCATAAGGTTTGAGTCTTTTTTAATGGTTTGGGCTTGTTATCATTTTCTTTTGTTAATGAGAAACATTTTCACACCACACTTTCTGGCAAAGAAAGACCAGGAGAGACCAGGACTTTGTCACCTCTGCTTCCAAGCTCTGCTATAGCTCATTGATTAGCATTAGCTATTAGCATTAGCAGTGCAAATCAACTGTAAATAAAAGTGCTATTTGTTTATGAATGTAAAACAGAAAAAAAAGATAGCTAAGCTAACCCGTTTTGACTGGGAGCAGCACACTTTGTGCTAAGCTATTGACTACATACAATGTAGGCCTACATAAAGAAGAAGTGGTGAAAAATTGTTTATGTTAGTACAATGCTGTCCACACAGAAGTTGATTTAATCTGTCACACATTCATCCATGGCATTCATGTCATCTCCGTGTGGTCAGAGGACATTCCAGTCTGTGGCCTCAAAGCATCCTCTCAGAGCATCTTCAACTTTGTCAGGTTTTAATAGTCTGTGTGATGATTGGTTGCTGCTGTACCATGGGTTTATAGGTGGAGGTGAGAGGAACCAGATTATGGTCTGATCTTCCTAAAGAAGGCAGGAGAGAGGCGTTGTATGAATTTTTAACATTTGCATAAAATAAGTCCAATATCTTATTTTCTCTTGGGAAGCAGCTGACAAATTGTTGGAATGCTGGTACTGTAGCAGAGAGGGGGACATTGTTGTTGTTGTCTCCAGAGATTGCATGAATGTGTTAGGATGCTGTGTTTGTAGCCTAGCAACAACAGAGCTGATGACTTCCCAGGCTGTGTCATCTGTGCAGCGGTACCAGGTATGATATAAACCGCTGCCATGATAAACTCTGGCTAAATAATATAGACGAAAACTCATGGTTAACAGTTCCATGTCCTTTTTGCAGATCTTCGCCTTCAACCATTAAATGTCCAGGATGGTACCAACAATTGTTAAAAAGCACTGCAATTTCACCTCCCTTTAGCTTTACCCTGACTGTCTTGTTGCAGTCTGCACACACAGTCTTTAAGCAGTGTACAGACACAGGAGAGTCCAGAAGTGTGCATGCAACCATGTTTTGGTGAAGCACATAAAACTGCATTCCCTGCATTCTTTATGAGACTTCATTAACACCTCAAGCTCATCCATTTTGTCAGCTGGTGATTGCACATTATCCATCAGAACAGTTGGAAGAAATGTTGGAATATCCCACCATTTTTCTTTGCCTTTCTCCTGACCTGCATTCTCTTTGCTTCCTTATTAAAAAAAATATTTTCAAAGTTAGGACAGTCAAGAAAACACTTTATTTGTCTTCTGTTTATCCTATATGTATTTTTGATACGTATTAACATTTATTGATGTGGTTAAAAATTGCCTTCATGACTTAGGCACCTTCACTTTAGCTACTGTAGTTTAGGAATAATTTATTTATGGTACTCTGTCGACTCTGCTTCCTCTGTAGGCTGGCCTAACAGTGCGTGCAGTCCAGAAATATCTGCTTGGTACAGACATGACCCTTTTCACCACTGAGCACATGGACGGCGGAGCACCCACCCAGCCATACCCCTCCAATTCACCAGGAGGAGGCACTACTGAGACCACAGAGACCTACCAGAGTCCACCATTCACTGAGAACAATGCAGCACCCACGTACCAGGTTCCCATTTACTAGAAAAGATAGACCTAATGGTTGAAGAAGGAGGTGGGAGAGAGATATACAGATGGGAGGAAATTGCTTTCTGTGATTTCGGTTTCAAAGGTGTTAACCCAAGCTGAATTTAAAAAAAAAAAAAGTGGTTATTTGTTTCTTCTTCTCGTTCTCTTCCTTTCTGAACATTCCAGCTTTATCTGAGCTTTTCCAGATCTGTGCTTTTTAAAGTCTGTTATCCTTGCTTCAGAGCAGGTAAAACAATAGAAAACTAGAGAAGGAATAATAAAAGAAGAGGCTACTTTAAAATTTTTACTTTTTTGGGGCAAAAAATAGAGATAGAGAGATGAAGTGCTCAATAAGTGATTCGACCAGAGCAAAAAAACTAAAAGCAGTGCAGGAGGCACTTGGATATAGAACCTTCATCTTAATCGTTGAATTATTTTAGGCGTCAAAAAGCACTTTTTTTTTTCAAACTACAATATCTCCCATCTTCCCTTGTTCTACAGTTCCTCCCATGTTCCCTGCTGCAATTGCAGGTGTTCATCTGCATTGAATCTGCATGTTTCCAAACATAGATATCAACTAAGTGCCATACTGTACTGTGTGTTTCAGACAGTGACTTAATTTAGTAGATTTCCACATGCTAAAAAGAAAAAAAAAAGCAAGGACAATGTTTTGTGAACTAGTGCAATATCTCAGACTCTTATGTAGATAGGTATATACTGTACTGTATGTAGGCAACTTTGCGTCAAATTAGATAAACTTTAAGCACTGTCTTTATTTACACGAGTCTTTGAATTGTACAAATAAATCTCAGGCAAATTTCCGAGCTTAAGTCATTAATCGAACAGCTGTGGGTCGAAGCTGTTGCCCGCAGAAGCTGTAAATTTGATCACAGCTTAATTAGTGTGGATCAGTTAGCTTTTCAAGGTCCTTGGTCTTACTTGGAATCCATTGCTTTATCATCTAAAGGAAAACAATGTCATGATGCAAAATATTCCTGGTTTACACCGTCACCATGGAGTTTACAGGTCAGTTTGATCACAGTTTATTTCAGAAGTGTTTCCTCCATGTTCAGTTTGCTGCATTTCAGCACCAGACATGGATATGTATGCCTAATGGGCTCCTATGCTGGTTAGGGTGATATTATAAATAGATTTAATGTGAAATTTCACTGTTGGACATAAGAAGGTTGAAATGCATTTTTCATGCCTTTGCCCATCAATCCACTGTCTCATGATCCATCCACATTACAAGAGAATGTATGCAGTGTGCTATTTGAGACAGTGTCCTATGGGGAGCGTTGTATGTACAAAGTGGGGATATTTTGTTTAAATTTGGTCCGTTTATGTTTACGTTCTTAAAAAGCTGCCAAACTGCCCTGTGTTCTTTCTGCTATCATGTTACCACGTTACAACTTTATTGTTGGCAGAGATAGTGTTTTCAGGAGGAAGAAAAATTCAGCTTTTCTTAAGGTCGGGGTTGCTGGAGGATTCTGTTAAGTCTCAGGCAAACAAAGAAAAACTTAATGTTGAAAATCACTAGCTGGCTAATTTATTGATCCTGCAATCCTGCCTTTGGATTTGGGTTGGGGGTGGGTCCTAATTAGTTGCCGTGGTAGTGGGGATTAGCAGCTGGATGGATGCGGGTCACCAAAGGCCCTAATTGTAGATAGCAACCATGCCAACCACGTTAGTGTGTAGCGGTGTTTCGTGTGTTGTGGTTCAAATACACTCGCCATCAGTGAATCTGTCTTTTCAGTGCGCGTGATCGTGTGAGTGTGTCCACATGCGGTAAGCGTACATGAGCACTAGACTTGTATGAGGGACTTTTAAATGTGTGCGCTTGTGTGCAGTGCTGTGAATGTGTAGTTAATTGATTTTTTTTATTTTCTTGAACATGTGTTTGTCAGTTTTAGCACAGAGGAGGTGATTACAAGTCTGTCACAGCATTTAAATTAAAAAATAATCTTGAAGCTAAATGTATTATCAATGTTACTGTCAAGGTATCTGAAATGTAAAGTATGAAGATAAGAGTTTTGTTTGTTTTTGATTAACAGAGCCAAATATAAAAGCGATGGGACTGACTTGTAGGATGCTTTGCCTGTTCTTTTAATGGATCCAGTGTGAACATTCATGTCTGAGGACTACACTGCTGCTGCAGCCGTGCAACTGAGAGTTTTTAAAAGCAATCATGATATTATTGCATGAATATGTTGTAGAGAATTCGTTACATATGGACTAATATGAAATTTTTAAGATGTTTTGCAAAGATTTACCATCAGTCAGTACAGCTGGTAAGGCTTTAATCAAAAAGGTTTTCCATACACTCAAACATCTTGCTCTTTTCGGAGTGTTATCTCATTCCTGTGATCCGAGCCATCACTCAAATACATGTACAAGTGTGCAGATATGTAAAACTGTTCTAAGATGTTCATATTTCTATGCCAAGGAGCTTAAAAACTAATCCAATCACAGTTTTGAGCTGCAGGACAGTAATGGAAAATGTTAATTAATGATAACTGTTGTGTGTTTCAGACCTAAAGATTAAAATTAGTAATGAAGCGAGGAAACACAGGTTAATCAGAGAAGTGTAGATGTAATAAGCTGTTATTCTAAAAATTATTGTAAATGGAAGCCCTTCATATAGTTTATTCTTTATTCCAGCTTTAGAGTGAAGTCGAGTTATTTCAAACTTGTTTACATGCAAGCCATTTTTTTTTTTCTATCGTCCATATTCATCAGTTTGTCAGTGAGTCGCTTGTTTAAAACTGGGGGATCGTTCAGGGGTTTTAACTGTTTTGAAGAACAGCGCAACACTGTTGGATGCTGGCTTTCCGCTGGGAAGTGGTGGGACTGATACATTAAGGTATAGGGGGGGTTTGGGGGGTTTCACTAAGCCTGATTTTACTGGAGTTAAAGTTCAAATAAAGAAATTACAGGTAAACTTACATGTTAGGTGCTTCTCTAAGTCAAGAAAGAACAAAAAAAAATTTATGATACCACAAAATAAAATCTTGCAATAAGACTGTGATATAAAGGATCCCTTATGGATATAATCCTTTATTCAATAAAAATTAAAAGATGCTATTCTCTTGCTTGTCAAAGGGCCATTTGCACACATTGAAAATAGGACAAATGTTGGTGCAATATGCATAAGAGGTTTTAGTCCTTTTTTCAGCGCATTTCTTGTTAGTGTGAAGTATAACCATCATAATGTGTTCCATTAAAGTTTAAATTGCCATTAAAATGTCTTTTAACCAGATTATAGCTGTGTAACCTGTGTAATAACAGTGGGAGTGTTGTTGTGACCTTTTCCCACTCATTGGGACTGTTCTTTCATATGTTTTACAAATGCAAAGAAGACATGGACCCTCTAGGCTAATAAAAGGTATGAACTGGAAGGCCCATCCAACCAAGGAAGCATAATTAGCTTTGAGAAGCACCTATCATGTGTTTTGCATTTCCCAAAGCATGTTTCTTCTGGCTCTTCCTATGCTGTAGTTAAATTAAATTTAGATAATTGGTAATTAACAAGAAGCAAGTATTAGACGAGCTCTGTTTATTTTACTTTAAAATAAACCAATTTATAGCCTGCTTTTTAAAATGGTCAAGAATAATGTGATAATAAGTATGACAAAGTACCAGTGTTTTGAGTCCTTACCATGATTTCTTTGGAAAACACCATATAATTTTGTTGGTCTGAGACTGGGATATTGCTGGTAGTTAGTAGGTACTATAGAGGTTTAATTAGGTAGTTTTGGGTGCTATTATTTCAGGTTGTATTATTGGTCTCAGTGCTTCAGTCTTTTCTTCAGTCAGTGTTGTAGATGAAAATAATAATAAAAGCATTCTGTGTTTCGTGCTCTGGCCCACGTGCACTATCATGGTATTGGTTGACTATAAAACTCAGTATGTTCATGAAGTAAATGGAACTTGTATGTTGATGCTGTCCAGGGTCTGGTTTGTCCTGTACTACTGAAAAAATTAAAATATTATCAATGATAATTATTTATTACCTAGAATGCACTCACTTTGTTGGAAATACTTTGTGGACCGCTTGTAAAGGGCCAGAGTCAAAGTTTTTTATGCTATCGTTCTGTTGTTTTGTGAGACAGAGATAATAAAAAAGGTTGTTATATGTAGTTATACTGGCGCCATCAGTGGTGTGGTTTCCAGTACAGTACATTGCATGGATGTTACAGTACACCCAACCCCTTACCCCACCCCTACACTCTGGTAATATTGATGGGGGAAAAAAGGAATTCCCTTATTAACTAATGAACAAGCAAACATTGATTTTGTGATGTGCTATCCCTTTAACATGTTCTTATTAATAAGTTGTTTCTTCCTGTTTGGAAGTTTATTTGGCCTCTTCAGTGTAAACTTGCTGTGTACAGAAATGTGTGTCACTGTCTATTATCTGAATGTCTCTGAACTGCAGTCTGACCGTCACTCCAATAAAAAAAAAGAAAAAGAAATGTGTTCTTGACTTTTTGCTTCAGTGATTTCTTTTTAATAAGGTGGTTGTATTACTGCTTCTTAATAACAGTCAAAAAAACGAAAGAAGAACTGCAATCTACACGATCTGCTGCTAAGGCTAACAGACCTTAGCAGCAAGCTGGAGCACTAGCATCTATAAGAGAGCCATATCAAATATCAAAATAAGTACTAAATGATTATGCATTACACTTGAACTCAGAAGTTGAAAGTTGCTTTTTGAGTTCCTAGTTAGAAAATCCACTTGAGCACCACCAGAAGTTAAATTTTCCAAGCAAGTTAGAGAAACTTCATTGGTCTTGACCAGGGGTGGACTGGGGCAAACATTCAGCCCTGGCATTTTCTGTCCAGACCAGCCCACTACATTATCAGCGGACACTAGAAGTCCACAAATCTTGAAGCATCTCCTCTCATGAGTACTATAAAGAAGAGTCATATTTCTTCATAGCATCTAACAAAAAAAACACGTAACTATGAACTTAAGGACTAAAATTGACAGCTATGGCAATCAATAAGTCTTTATTCATTATAGTGCCAAATCACAACAGACGTTATGTTATAACTAGGGGTGGGATGAGACTAACGGGAAGAACCATCATGCTACCCTTTCAGTTTTTAGTTTGTGACTGAAAATCTTTTGGTGTAAAACCAGACTCGGACAATAATAGGAAAATATCCTGACAAATAATCTAAATAGAAACATATTACAGACAGTAGCAGCATTAGAGCTGAAACTCATTTATTTTAATGGTTACTCAGTCATTATGAAACCATAAACAGAAAATTTTAAAAAATCTATAGCTGTGTGAAGAGTCTAAGACATAAACTACAGGTCTGACTAGATATGCATTCTGAACATGTATATGTTGCCCTTCTTCCTCGTCCACAGCCAGACAGCTCCACTCCTCACCAAATTCATAACCTGCAAGAAACAGCAAACAGAACTTGTACTTAGTATCTGTGTACTGACAAGTATATGTAGCCATGTAGCCTTTTTGTGATGTAGTGACACTTGGTGAGCAAATTTGTCACGAAGGCTGACTTAAGTCTCAAAAGAGCACTAAGGCCTACCTACATAATTAATTCAGCTTAAAAGATATGCAGTTGTTTGAAATTAAAATCAATATGAAAATCTTTAACCAGGAAATAAACATAATCAACATAATCGGTGTCCCGATATGATATCGGAAAATAGGTCAGATTTCTGAGAAAAAAAAAAACAGTATCGGATTATATTGGACTGCACCAAAAATCTCAGCTATAAGCAGTCGATTCCACTCTGAATTCCCTTTCAGCAATTCCTTCCAGCAGTGTCAATAATGGTTAATAATAAATTGGTCTTTTTTTTCTCATGCTTACTGTTGCTGACTTTTGTTTTCTGTTTGAGGATTATCACTTGATCAAACCTTTCACACATTCATGTTAAAAAGCGCCTATGAATGGCTTCAATTGCTGTGTCCATGATCGGTTATGCACATTCACCTCATAGGATTTTTCTGCATCATCCAGGGTCTCATCCTGAGCCATCTCTCCAGGCAAGACTTTCTTCATCCTCATCCTCCTTTGTGGCAGTGTGGCCTCCACTTCAATGTCTGTGTCATCTCTCTCTTGGATTTCTGTGTTTACGTTCTCGAGCGTAAAAAACACTTATGGCTTTTTAATGTTTTCATTATGACACTTATTAGTGTTTTTTGTTACGAAAAAAACAATACCTGAAAATGCTCAAGAGAGCACTATACACAGCCATTTGAAAACTATAGTAAAAGTAACACATTTACACAGAAATTAAAGTTACACACAAATTACACCTATCACCTCAGTAAACAATAAATTTATTGAAAGAATACAATAAATTCAATGGCAAATATTGCAAATTAAGCTAATTATTTCCTATAGGTGTAATTGTATTTTAGTGCTACTTGTTAGATACACCGTGATGTAACCTGGGATCACAGGGGGTTTCGGGTCTTTCAACAATCAGACCCCCTCCTCCAGGCGACCCAGCCAGGG
>JBAMHW010000023.1:9742690-9754805 GCA_037177495.1 Rhadinocentrus ornatus
GCGACCCAGCCAGGGCTGATCAGGCCCCAGCTTGTGTCCAGGTAGCGCTACCTTACTTGCCACACCTCTCCCCTCCTAAAATGCTCTCATCTGTATTTACAATAGTTTAATTCTCATTAGTCAATATTTACTGTTGCTATGGCAACTGCTGACGTTAGCTAGCTTAGCTAAATCATCTGAACAATAATTACCCACCCTGGTTTGTGTTGTAATTGACAGCACTGTAAGGGCTCTCTGAGCCTGTCAGCCCATGATTGATTGACAATGACAAACATAGACAAATAGTATGTGTCGATGCTAGAAAAAGAAAAGATAAAAAAGAACAAACAAAAAAAACATTGCCGACTGGACCGGCCCACATTGGGTCAACGGCCCACCGGGATGATGCCCGGTATACCAGATGGCCAGTCCACCCCTGGTCTTCATCTTAAATTTCAACATGGCTGCCCCTAAAATAAAAAATGGTGAAAGATGAAGTAATTTTCAGTTCATCAGTACTTCTGTCAGTTCAAGTCTCATAAAATCAGTAATACACATAATGCTGCTCAACCTCGATTGGTGGATACATTGCTGCGTTGTTTAAATACACACAATGAAGAGTAATGTGTTACTATAAACTTTAAATGCTTGCCTGTAGTTAGCACAATGATGCGTTTTATCTGAACTTCCAAGTTTGCAGTAGCAATATGGCTGCCTCATGCATAAAAAGTGGTGTTAGCTGCAATTATACTGGTTATCTCTTCTGCCAGCTTGTGTACAATTAATCACACACAGAGTGCTGTCCAAGCACTCCTGTCCAAGCATTATCAGTAAATATGATACTACTTTTATGCCCAAGCTTGAACATAATGTATTTTCAGCTTGTACTAATGGCTAGCCTGTTTGGTTAGCACACTGTTTTTGAATCCTACTCTGATTCAGATTATTTGGACTGCTTGTCAAGTTCTTTGCAAGCCTACAAATGAACTACTCATTTAAGTCAAGTGTGTTAAAGTACAAGTCCTCTAAAACAAGGGTGTGCAAAGTCGGTCCTTGAGAGCCTCCGTCTTGTAAGTTTTGGATGTTTTCTACTGCAGAATGAGATAGATATGTCAACATGCTTGGGCTGAACTTCACAACAAGCTGTTGATGAGGGCCATTTAATTTGAATCAGGTGTGTGGGGTCAGGAGGACATCTAAAACCTGCAGGATAACAGCCATCGAGGACCAGAGCTGGACACCCACTCTAAAACATGCATTGCAGTGTTCCGTGGGGACCAGGATTGAGAAACACTGGGTTAGCTCAACAGTGAGCAAATGCAACCGGTTTCCATTTCCAGCTTGCATGCTGGGGAGAATTTGCAACAGTTCATAGAGAAAATCACCTCAGAATTGAACAAATTAATGTGGTTTGATATAAAAAAAAACCTCATTCAATTTAGACAAAAAATGTATGTTGTTTGGGAATTGTAAGGGGAACAATGAAGTAAAATTGGTAATAGAGGGTGTAAAGGTAGAGAGAGTTAAATAATTAAATTTCTGGGTGTGATGATCGACTTCAAGATTTGCTGGAAACTGCCCATTCAATATGTTCAAGCTAAATGATACAAAAGTATTTCAGTCCTCTATAAAGCAGAATATTTCCAGAACATTAAAGCATTTCATGTTCAGCATTGCTCACTTATTTAACTATATTTGACCTACTGTGTGGAAGTTTAGGGTAACACCTACAAATCCTTACTCGGACCATTGAGCACACTTCAGAAAAGACCCGTCAGGATGGTTCATAAGGCAGGTTTCCGGGGGGGGGTATGTGTGTGGATGCAGGTGTCAGTCTTTGGGTTGATGGGAACGAGGATGTGAAATTACAGCTTTAAACTTCATTCATTATCTGTACCACTTATTCCATTACGGCTCGCGGGGTGAGCTGAAGCCTATCCCAGCAGTGTTTCAGGTGAAAGGCAGACTACACCCTGGACAGGTCAGCAGTCCATCGCAGGGCCAACATAGATAGAGACAAACAACCATTCACACACACACTCAATCTAGGGGAAATTTAGAGTCACCAATTAACCTAACATGCATGTCTTTGGACGGTGGAAGGAAGCCGAAAGAGAACCCATGCATACACAGGGAGAACATGCAAACTCCACACAGAAAGGCCACCAGCCCCCGACATTTGAACCTCCCCCAGCCAAGGCTTGAACCAGTGACCTTCTTGCTGTGAGGCTGTGGTGCCAACCACACCACCGTGCAGCTTTAAAAATCGTTATGAAAAGTTACTTCTTTGCTATACAGTTTATCTCTTTTTTCCCTCTCCAGAAACACAACTCTAAATGATTGAAAGTGTTTCTTTGGAAATTATGTGCAACTGAAAATGTTTTGCCAACAAGGTTTCCAGCTTTAAAAGATAATACAGTCTTGGGGTGAAGTATTTTTATTGGAGGATGTTGGCTTTTCTAGTTTCCCTTGACATATTTCTGATTAATAAAAAGGTACATTTGGGCACAACCAATAGTAAAACTTATATTCTTAAACATTTATTTCCTAAATATCCATTTCTGTAATGTTCTTAAGTGAAAAAATAAGCACAACTACACCAGCCTAGCAGTGCAGAAACAACCTCTGAAGGCATTTTGCTCAACAATTAAACCAACTTGCGGTTTTGAAAGCTGAAGGTTCTTAAATGGAGAACACATTTTGTGCTAGATATAACCAGTTCCCCTAAACAAAAACTCATCTTTCGAAGAATGAATACTAAACATGAACTTGAGAACAGCCAATTTCTTTCAATGTTTATTTTAAGTTTCCATTTGAAATCTTGTGCAACACAACAGCCCTGATGTCCCAGTTCAACAAATATACCAAATTTACTGGTTAGTGATTTGAACGGATTAAAAGGAAATGTATAAGAGAAGGGATATATTATAAATTAAATTTTGTTACTTATTTTCATCCCACCCTGCTTGATGTTTATTAACAGGCAATTAAACTGCTAAACTTAGATAAATAAACTGAACATGTTTATTTAGTTATTCAACACAGCAGCACCGCTGGAGTTAAGCATACCTTATCAACTCCAATGTTAACAAGACAAAGGGTAATCCTCTGATAAGGTAAAAGAAATAAAAAGCCAACGTCAGAAACCAGTTTAATTTTTCTTTGTCAGAGTAATGTAATCTCTACTCATTGAACTGGGGGGGTTTGATTAGACGCCATCTGTGCGAGTGACAGCTGAAAGTATCTTCAAAGGATGTGAGTTGAAACGAGTCAAGATGGAGCATCCCTTTTCTCAACTGTGAAATCATTCACAAAAACCAATCAATATAATCCTCATCAGAGAGTCAACACACCATAACCCGTTATCCTTCATTAGGAGAGACAGGCCTCAGGCTCCTCTGGGATGCAGTCAAACAGGAAACAGGCCACTGTTTTCCCACACTGGCTGCTGCAGTGCTTCAAACACAACTTCGGGGGCAATGCCATTTACTCCATAATGGCAAACAGAACAGAGGAAGACTAAGGGGGCTAACTAATAATACGGCTAATTGACTGCAAAGAAGGGAATTCCTCGCTTTCTCTCATGTGCAGGGTCTTGTGGGAGTTGAAGTCTTTGGGGGCCAGTACCTGTCTACAAGTGGGGCACACCTGGCAGTCCAGTTCAGCTGCCGCAATAGCCATGGTAGCAGGCATCTGCCAAGCATTCTTCTTGTTCTTATTCTTCTTCCCTCCTCCAGCACCTGACTGCTTCTCCAGAGCTTTGCAGTCCCCGTGGGCAGTCAGGAGCTCCTGCTGCTTACCAGTGTCCGGTAAGAGCACCAGCAGCTCGTTGAAAATGCGGTTAAAGTCATCTCCGAGCAGGTCCTTACAGCTGCAGTGATACTGGGCTGCTGATATCACACTCTGGAACAAGGTGAGCAGTATCAACACAAATTTAACTAATTTGCAATTAATCCATTTAAAAGATGAATAAATAAATTAACTTTGTGAGTACCTGTCTAAACTGGGCAGAGTAGTTTTTGAATTGGTTGAACTTTGACTCATCATCGCGGAGGTACTTTCTAATGGACTGGATGAGCTCCAGGTTCCTCTGTTGAAAGTCATCTGGCACCAAGTAACCACTGTTCGACAGCTTGGGTGGTCTGTAATCGAAAAACAAAAAACTATTTAGCCTGCCAAAAAACAATGAAAAGAAGAAAGAAAAAAAGACCAACATCTTGTTTGTGTCAATCAGACATTTAGGATGAGATAACGTGAAAAGTGAAAACTGCTCACAGGGGGACTGTAGAGGGTGCTGGCTCCACCACGTTGCTATTGAGGGGGATTCCAGTGAAGCCTGGGGGAGGCTTAGGGGCTGAGACTCCCAGGCCAGGAGGTGGTGTGGGCACTGCAGTGGATGGGGCAGGACTTGAGGCCTTCATTGGGAAAGAGGTCTTAAAGCCTGAGGGGAAAAAAAGGGTACATTTATTTAGTCTCCTTCGAGACAATCAAAATACACAAGATCCCCCTACCATGTATTTATGTCCTGATAGCAAAGACAGTTACAGCTACTAAATAAATGAACAAGCCTCAAGCTGAGTCGTTCATGTGGAACTACGCAAAATGTCAAATGGGACATATAAGCAAGGAAGGGAAAAAATGCTTGCAGATATATTTGGATGTTTGAAGTGACAAGCAACTGAAAAACCCAGACAAAACACAACCCTGCCGTTCTGAGCCCTCAAAACAATCATTTTTCTCCCCTCATTTATAGGGTTGTTCAGATTTCAAGTATCTCTCCATCCAATTTCAGTTTCAAATCATGCTGCATTCACTAAACCTTGGAAGTGACAAGTTGAAAACCCTTTTGCTCTTATTAACACACTCATCAGTAGTTATGCAGCTCATTAAAAAAAATATGAACTGATGATGCTATACCAGCGTTTTTTCCTTGTTTCAGGCACTAAAATAGTAAATCTGACTTATCAGCCTTCCCTTTTTTCCCAGTTGGAATTTCTGATTGTTCATTTCTAACCAAACAACTCTATACTAGAACTGCCATTGCAAAAGTAAACATGAAAAAATCAGTAAAGTTTTGTCCAAATAGGCAAAGGTTCTTGATATTATCTTTTTTTTTTAATTCAAACACAGAAAGGTGGACTGTAGCAGTTTGGTGTGTGGTAGTCTGAACTGGGTCTATCGCTCAGGCTATTTACTGTGTGCTTTAAAATGGTAATAATGTTTCAAAATTTTTTTTAAAAAGGAGGCAAACCCTGCAGAAGAACTTCCAAAATAACCAGATAGCTTAAGATTGGCTGGAAAAAAAGAACAGTTTAATATTGGTAAGTTCATAAGTTAATCCGTTTTTGCACCTGTCCATCATTGCTCACCTCACAAAGGAGCACAGATTTAATGTGTTTGGATTAAAACGAAATTTTAACCATTTTAATTTCAAAGTGCTGCTGTTACATTAGAAAATACATCATTACTTTTTTATTTTAAAAATATTGTTGATTAAGGTAACTCATTAATTAAAAAATTATAGTGACCTTTACCGTGACTGAGATCCGAGCAAACATCTGTGAACACCCCCACTAAACATTTAAAATGAACATGAGAATACGTGGATGTCAAGCTGAGCTGTACCTGGCGGAGGTTTCTTGGTCATGAGAGCAGGGAATTCTTCCTCTTGTTCAGGGGCAGGGTCTGTGCTGGGGGGTGGGGTTACCAATGGCGAATCTTCGTCAACAGCTGGTGGTGTGTCAGTGAAGCCATTTGCTAATTCGCTCGCCACTGTTGCTGTCACAGCGTTGGAAAGTGGTTTGTTCCGAAATTTCTCAGGGACGTTTTCCTTTTGTGCCGCCGTTTCCACTGAGAGTGTATTTACAGTCGTTGTCAGCCCTGATGCCGTGGACACAGAAGCAGAAATAGCAGCTGTGTTCTTCTGTTTTTTTTTCTTACTGGCTTTAGAGCTGGGCAGATCCGTGCTGGGGGTTGGGTTTGTAGAGGTGGAGGGTATGGTCGAGGGTCTGCCGTTGCCCCCTTTAACAGTGAGCAGGGAGGAGATATCCAACATGGTGGGCACCGAGCGGAACTCCTGCTGTGTCATTCCTCCGCTCTCATCGTCAGAAAGAGATGGAGAGAGACGGGATGCTGCTTTCCCATTCTCCCCAACTTTCTTTTTCCTGCGGGAGGATGATGGGTTTGAAGAAGAGAGGGGCTGAGGACCAGAGGATGCCGTTGAAAGAGGAGGAGGAGGTCTAGAGGAAGGAGGGGGGTGAGAGGTGGGCTTAGCTACAGCAGTGTGACTGGACCATGCAGAGTTGGTGCCTGCTGCAGGTTTGGGGGCCCGGACTCGGGAGACGAGAGCAGGGAAATCCTCCTCTTGAAAAGACGAGGACTTCTTCGGCTGGGCGGAATAAGCTGGGGTCATTGGGGCTGTAACTGCAGCGGTTGAGAGACTGGGGAAGTCGTCTTCCTTCAGAGATGCGGTAGACACCACAGAAGCTGACTTTACACTGGAGGGACAAAATCACAAAAAGATTAAAACATTTCCACTCAGACCAAATGCCATCTTTGAGAAGCAAAGTTTGTTAAGAGTGTTGAGGTTTACATGGGTGCCGCAGCTGTGGCTCCTAAAACTGGAAAGTCATCTTCATTCCCTGGATCTTTGCTCTTCATTGTTCTCACTGTTAAAGATTACAAAGAAGTTAGAACCACTGCTGCTGGTCTCTCAATCATCAGCCAAATTCCACAATGCAGCCAAGCTTCGCATTAACCAGTTAACATATTTCGTTAGTTATACCTGGAGGTTTGCTAACTGCTTTGAGTTGTCCTGTTTGGTGTCTGGGCTCTTCTGGCTCTGTTCTCTCCATCCTCTCCTCCCTGCTGTGTTTGGGAGCGCTCCTCTCCTGCATCGCAGCCCTCTCCGCCTGTCCACGCACGGCCATGGAAGCCCTTAAAGCAGCTTCCACCTGCCTGTCCTCTTCCTCTCTTTCTCTGTTTCAAGAAGCAGACAAGGAGTCAAAAGATGGAAGATACCATTAACCATGCTAAGCCACAATCGAGAACGATACGATTTTCACTGTGGCAGATACTAATTTTGACTAACAAATTTCTACAAAAACAAGAGATGGAAGAGGCAAAGCAGTGTGTGTTTGTGCATGTGTGTGTACTGCGTAAGTGACAGGGTGCAGAGCTAACATGAAACTATTATGACAACAAAGTGGGGAGGAAACAACACTGATCTGGCACATTTGCACAAAGGATGTATCAGATCATTAAAAAAAAACAAAAACAAACAAAACAACAACTCAGACATCCTCCAGTGTCACACCATAAAATATTTCATGATTTCTCAGGTAAAGATATTTATAATTAATGCCCTGCATCTAATGTTACCCTCTCTGTGCCCAACTTGTTTAGGGAAAACTAGCTTGCCAACTTAATCTTTGAAAAACACCATTACAAATTATTTGGACATTTTAACGGTCTAACTGAATACACATGCACGTCACTACAATAACAGAGAGAGGCTAAGGGATAACTGCCACTAATTTATTGAACACTACTCAACCTACAAGGTTTTGTTTTTCTTGTGTGCAGACTTACAGGAATCTGCTCTACAACACCACAGTCACCACTGCTAATCTGCAGCATTCAAGAATAAATCTAAAGACTCACCTGGAATACCTCCAGCTCTTTTGTCCTCCTTGGGGCCTTCCTCTTCCTCCTCGATGGCCACGGAGTTCCTCATAGTCCTCTCCTGACACCATACCTAAGGATGAACAAGCTTTCTTCACATTTACTGCCTCAAAACTACAGTAAAAGTCGACCTGTTGGCTTCACAGCACAACAACCATCTGACCTTCATTCCTCCTCTGTTGTCTCGGGGCGTAGTTAAACTGCAGGTCGATGTGGCGGTTCTGTCGAGCCTCCGCTCTGTTTTTGCTGTGTGCTGCAGCCTTGTGCGCTTTGTAGTCGATCTCGGTACGGAATGCGTGGGTGAACTGTTCAGTGGCGCAGCGGCCTTCCTCGCACAGATAGTGGCTCTCTCTGAAGTGCTCGCTTAGATATTGGTAATCACTAACAATGGAAGGGTTAAAAATAAAGTGTAAACATCTGGTGAAACACTTAACAGAACTGAATGTAAGCAGTTATTTTGTTGATTGTGAAATAGCAATGAAGACCTGTAGTATTCCTGAGAACCGTCGGCGTCACAGAAATGGCAGAAGTAGTGGTCCCTGCGTAGGTGCTTCAGGAGCTCATCGTTATCGAGGTAACGGTCATCGCAGAACTTGCAGAGCGGGTGTCCTCTGTGACTTGTGTCATCTGGGTCTCCATGTGCTCTGTGACGTGCCAGTTCTTTACGGTTATACCACTTCCGTTCATGGGAGAAGATCTGGTGGGAGTTGTCAGGTTTTAGACAGACAACTGCCAGTTGCTCTGAAACACTAAAATGACTTCCGTTTCTGAGCCATCTGTCCTCACAACTCTCAGGAAAAAGCTTCGATAAGTTGATTTTATAAAAATTATTTTCCAAAAATCTACAACACATTACAAATCAGCCAGTTAAATCCACCAGAATTTACGTCAAACACTTCTGTACCTATTTAAAAAACAGAAGATTTCCTCTCTCTATTGCTATTCTGATGCAAAACTTTCAGTTTTAGTTTCTATGTTTGCAAAATATGACACTTAAAAATAATTAGTTCTGCCTGCATTTAATATTATTTAAGCTTGCGAGACCTTTTGGGATTGTTTGGAATTATTGGCAAATAATGAGGGAAATGACAATGCTTTAATGCCTTCAACTTGTGCAAATGTTTAACCACATTTTAGTGTTAATAATCAGCAGAATTCTAAAAATAAAAAACAGTGCAAAGAGGAAAAAAATAAAGCCAATGGAACAGAATTCATATGTTCGATTTTTATATTGCCCAAGTGAATCATTAATTTGATCATGCAAACATTATGTCAACTTGATAACAGTGACTGATCTCATGAACTGTTGTGCTATTAGAGCAAATGTAATCCCGAGTGAGTAGAGATAATTATACCTTGAGATGTTTTGAGCAGAGTTTGCAACAGAAGAGTTCGTGTTGCTTCCTCATGTGCTGCTCAAGCTCCTCAAACCTGGAGAAAACCTTAGGTTCTGGACAGCGAACACATTCTGCTAACAGCAAATGTCTGATAAAAAACAACAAGAGAAAGTTAAAGAGTTAAGTACCTGCTCAAGGCAGCAAACCCAGTTATATACAAGACTAATTAAGCAACCATTAGTGTTTATTTTAATCTAGTATCACATCCGAGTTCATGTGAGCATTTATTAGCTTACTACAGCTTTTTAGCTGCCCTCTGCATGGTTGCCGTGCAACTGTGTTTACAATAACCTGTCCACAGATAAACACCTGCCAAGGTTCAGGCTATGGCCTTTGCTGTTAAGAAACCAATACAGGAGCCTCCAGGAACACATTTTACCATGATGATGCACACGCACTCCCAAGTTGAGTATTATATCAACACCACCCATGAACTTATGTGATCACAGGATGATAAAACTAAAGGTTTTTGCTAACCAGCAGCAAACTTTGCCGTATTTTTTATCTTCTGAATGTTTTCAGAGATCCACTGTCGGCATTTATCTGGGCTGACTGTGATGTTCCTTTTTATAAATGAAAACTGACACCACAGAAACATTTTTAAGTCATTTAGAAGACATTAACCAACAGATTACCAAGTTTCTCCAAAACTGCATAAACTTTAGTCACTCTCAAATAAATCTATCAACTGATTGATGCATGCATTTCTGACTTACACTATTATCAATTCATTAGAACTACAGCATGATGAGATTGGAAGCTGTGCTTTTCCTACAATATGTAAGAAAAAATTTCATGTATCTGCAAAATTATTCTCATCTCCAAGTCTTATTATGGCTAATAAGAAATAAACTAAATGTCACCAGTTTTAGTCTACATTGGTTAATTACCAGATGAACAAACATACCTGTACTGAGCATAGATCTTCTCGCCGCTGAAATAGATGTCATGCTTCTTCTCACAGGGGAACTGCTGATGGGGCAGAGACTGAAAGGCCTCCAGCTTCTTCACAAACACCACCTGAGAGCAGCAGAGCGACAAAAAATAGCACATCTGATAACACACTGTCTCATAAAGGTTGACAGAAAAGGCAGCAAGACATTGTTTATATATATGAAAAAATCCTCCCACTTGACTAAGAACATGAGGAGCACCCCATCCACTTTGTGGCAACAAAACCACAGAACATGAGCCTGCCACTGCCTGACGTAACAGATAGTAAAAAAAATTCCCATTTTATTCCTGTCATACTTCTAAAAAAAAAAATTTATGACCACAGGCATAGAGAAAATCCTGACTATATAAAGTTTGTGGCAGACCTCTGCCTTGTTAGTTCCTGCTTCTAAAGAAATAATTTAAGGCCATAACCAATACCTAAAAATGTTAACACCTCCAGCATCTTTCCACATCAGTTGTGACCTGATTTTTAAATTTGCATTTGATTAGAAATGGCTCCACAAGTCATTTCTAATGTGCAAATATGCAACACTTCTTGTATCTGCACTGGGCTTTTTGGTCTTCCCCAGTGTATTATGTGATGGGAACTCCAATGAGTTCTGTCGATCAAACCTTTACTGCGTTTGTATAGATAAGCATCCCCGCTGCAGTCAATTACATTCAATTAACAGGGAATTGACTGACAACAATGTTGCGAGTTAAGATATTATTAAAGATAATAGCTTAGTTGGTGTATGGGCATTTTTATTCCATGTCAGGTTCAGATCATGCAGATTAGTAAGTGTGCCGCAAATGTTGTACACCAATCATATTTACTTCACATTCAGGTCCATGGTGGTATATATTTATTACTGACCGTAATTACTTTTAATATGGTGTAAAGTTTCAATACACAGCAAACGAGTACTGTCAATCAGCGTGAAAGTTCTGTAAATGTTAGTAATTTAAACGCTATATGCAGAAAAATTAGAGAAGGCTAGCAACGCCGGCTCAGACTAGCTGCCATCTGCTTAGTGCTCACTACGGAGGCCAACTTCCTGAGCTAACTGCGTGACTGTGGAGTTGACTTGCTCATGTTAGCATTAGCTTGTTTAGCTAGGCAAATGACGGCCAGGAAATAAGTAGTCCGAATGGCAGACAAACGCTGTTGACTTCTCTGTCTCCGGCATAACTTCTCTTTGGCAAAAATGCTATCACAGAAAACTTTTTTTTTCTTTTTTCTTTTCTTGCCCTAAAATTTTAACAGCAGCAATGGCAGGGCCTGGCTGACTCCAACGGGCTACAACCTCGGAATACAGTAGCGGTGAAACGCGCACCTTGTCAAGCTCCTCCCGGCAGACGGCGCAGTATTTCTGGTCGCACAGCACCCTCATCTTCGTGGAACAGCGGTAGCAAACCGGGTGATCGCATTTTCCCAAGGCGAAGATCTCGATGTCCTGGCAACATAAGACGCAAGTCTTCTCGGAGTCTTTTGTGGCTGTTGAATCCATATCGGAAAAAGGCACAAGTCGAGCCACAGCCACACTGAAGTGCTTACGTAATTACGAAAGTGTGAAGTACTGCCGGTTGCCGAATCACGTAACGTTTGGAGTGTCTGCGACTTGTATAACATGAGGATGAGCCAAGTTACGGGCGACTGCACCTCGCTTATATCCAACACGTGTGAAATCTGCGCAGGCGGTCATAACTGTTCCACGTGCGTACGGTGGCGTTCACCGCAGTTTGTGCTGGTGGTGGTCTCTGAAAAAACTTCACGTGCATCAAAGTTCTAGAAAACACACATGTACAGGTAGGCTAGATTTCCGCATGATAAACAACAATATTTGAAACAAGCTGAGGCCAAACATTTCTATCCAAGACACGTATTTGTCGACGGATTACATTATTTATAAAACTTTTGTTTTTCAACTCTTCTGAAAAGGGACAAGTATGACTTGGCAAAACAGATAATCACTCTCCACCATTTTAAAGTTATGTTTAAAAACCTTGTCATACATTTATTTTGACAGATTTTTGATACCTCGTTTGATTCGTCACCAGTTTGGGAGAGAGAGAGAGAGAGAGAGAGAGAGAGAGAGAGAGAGAGAGAGAGAGAGAGA
>JBAMHW010000023.1:9761998-9795249 GCA_037177495.1 Rhadinocentrus ornatus
GCTATATATACTGCTATAAGATATTTCTGTTAAGTTCAGAAAATGCTTTACTAGGCTTAGTCTATTTCTCAAGTTAGAGAAGTCCATGCAGGTGCCTAATAAATGTCTGCAAATTTTTACAGCTGCATTATTAAGAGGCATTTTGACCTGGAGTACCAAAACTCTTGCATACAGTTTTACATCAAGATAAGCCTGTTGTGAGCACATCACTTTGTCTGTGTTACATACCAGGGAAAGGTAGGCCTTGGTGACAGTGCGATCCTTAAAACAGCGAAAAGCCTTCCCGGCAGCAGCCTTATTTAGAGCAACACAAAGCGCTCCACTGGTGGAGAAATCCAACTGATGACAGAACCTGGTAAAAAAAACATTCAAATGATGAGGCTACTGCTTTTTATCACAGTGCATGTACTTAAGAAGATTCATTTATATTATTCCCAACCTAAATCCATAGTATGTACTAGGGTCTGCCAGATGAGGGAAGCGGTGCTGAAGTTGCGCCTGTACAGTCTGTTTCTCATACCACATTTTGCTGTCGATACGGATGTCCCAGTGTTTGTCCACTACAATGTAGTCATCACTCTGGTAGAGCACTCGCAGGCTCTCGAGGCTTGCAGGCTCTGTGGTCATCACGTGCAAATATCAATCAACGACTAAAGCAGCCCTGCAGAGAAACAGTGCTTTTTATTAAGGATTTAAAAACAAGTAAGCAAATATTTTGGGGAATTTGACGTGTTGAAAATTACATACAATACTGTATAAAAGTTGTTTGTTTGTTTTTTTTGTCTTTTAGAGCATCCTCTAAAAAGAACTAAATATCTTTTTCCATGTAAAGATATCTGTCTGGACTTTTCGGCTGACTTCTTCATGAGGTTTTGAGCGATATGTCTTCTCCCTGCTTAAAATTTTCAACACTACCATGTTTCATTTTGTCATACCATCTGCCTGTATTACCTATTATAATCAATTTGCTGTTAAATTCAGCTTGTACAAATATATGTCGTGATGATGTTTCCTCCCACCTGTTTCTTTCTGCGCATCTCTTTCTCTTACTGTCCGTCTCTCTTCTAGATACTGCTAATGGTGTTGATTTATGATGGACAACTGATATTTTTCTTTCTCGTTTATTTTTTCTTTAATAAAGTCACACTATGCATACTTCATTTGGGTAGTTAACTCTTCTACTTGGTGGCCTAAAATCATATCATTAGCATGTCAGCAGCGTTTGTTTGCTAACAGATATTTTGTAAAATATTATCTTAAGCTAAGTGCTTTCTTAATTGTGCAGCCAGAATAAACAGAAGAACTCACCGAAAATAACCAATGTAAACGTTCCGAAATATCTAAACATAATCACGTGACAGAAAGTATCAATGCGCAGGCGCGATGTCTTCTTCGAAGATTTTTTTTTTTTTTTTGATGCAGTAAAATGGGACATTACGCTCCCAACTGGCATGGAGGTTATTCCTCTTCAGAAAAAAATGGCGGTCATAGTCATAAATATCTATGGTCATAGCTGGCAGTATTGTACTTTATATACAGTTGGAGCACTTTTAATTAATTAGACTCGTTTATTTTAAGGCTACTTTAATCTTTGAGTTTACCACATCCCAGAGGGAAATATTATTTTTTACCTCAACAATTTTGTTACGTTTTCAGGGACTACTTTACAAATTCTGATCACAATTCTGATTTATTTTTATTTTTTTAAGTCTTTGGTTGCATTTCTCAGTGTCAGCTAAGAAGAAACAGATTCTGTCCCCGATTTTGTTTTTTATTCTATAGTAAATAAAATATTAATTGATGTAATTTGTAAATAACGGTAATTTGTAGGGTGCATTTTATAAAGAGCTGCAACTTTTTTTCTCGATTTCCAAAGATTATTTTTAAAGTACCTGTTTTCTAGCAACGACTTAGATACAAGAGTAATATTTATTTACGTCTCCAAATAAATAACTGCGTCTCTCTTCAATTCCAGTTGTTTTCTGTCCATTGAGGAGAGTGAGTAGATGGCTTTTTAAGTATGTATATCCACTAATTTAAAGCTCTCATTTTGAAGTAATATTTTATTACTAAATGATAATAAGCCTTTTGCGGCAAGTCGAGACCCTGGGATAGGAACTAGTCTTTAGGTCGCAGAGAAGACGGTAATATTTATGGACGGACAAGTGTAGCAGGATAACGTTTGACAAACTAAGAGAAATATGAGTACGTAATTAACTCTAAGTTACTTTTTTTTTGTAAGAAAATGTTAACCCGTAATTGTGAAGATGTATAAACTATTCCTCGTTACATCATATTCAGTACAGTAAGTTCGGATCTATGGTTGCTAGGGTCCAGGTAACCTGACAACCGAAACGGCAACGTTAGCTTGTTTAAATCAACCACGTTAACTGCTCATTTAAAGTCACTGAAATCACATCACTGACCAAGTCAACACCTTTAATTATGTGGGGTGAGATCGACCCTCCCGTTAAAACACAACCGAGTTTGTGTGAGATAGAAGATGAGGGCGAATCCTCGGAGGAACCTGTGGCACCGCTACAGACATCCCAGCAGAACAGATACACGGACAGCAAGGGACCTCTGCACGTCACTATGGTGAGATGAGCTGATTCTTACACATGTAATGTAGTTGTTATGCGATGTGTCCAACTCCTGTGTGTGTGGTTCAGCCAGCTCAGTGCGTGAGTGAATGTGCACGCGGAAGGAAGAGCGCATCGAAAATGAAGAGACCGGAATTGGTGTTAAAAAAAGAGATGTATGTTCTTCTGGGTTTGAGAGAGATGTGGAAGACGGAGCAGGTAGAGAGAACAGCAGGGACAATAAATAACTGCAGTCTTGCAATAAAGCCGTTTCTCAGCGCAACTGCTGCCTTCCTTTTCTTAGTGTTTCACAAGTGTAGAGAACTTCGGTGAAGTTAGAACGATATTCACAGATTCGGCTTTTACGGATCAGTAACTCATCAACGGAGCATTGCTTCTACAAAATCGACACAACACTGCAATCCCTGTAACGTAGACTGCGAGCTACAATCATATTTTCCTCAAGACGAGCCGTCCTCCGAGTTGGGAGACTTGAATTAGGCTCTATGCAGAGCCTGCTAGTCAGTGATGTGCCATGCGCGGAAGAGCCGGCGTTCTGTCGGTTTAGCATACATTGTCAGATCAGCATATGCATAGTGCAAACTGACGACTGCACGTAACCCTAATGGTAGATGGCACTACATTATGTGAGACAGCAGACTGCAGTGAGGAAAATACGTGAGTAAGTGCATCATGTCATCAAACCCTTGTCACACAGAGGAGAAACCGGATCAGTCCATCCAAGATGAGATATCTTATTTTTCTGAATGCCAACCTACACTGAGCCGACTACTGCTGCTTTCTTGAGTTTGGTTCTGTTTTGTGGATTTGTTTGCTGTTTTTTGTCTATTTGTGCAAATTAAGATTTTTGTTGAAATAGTAAACAAAAGTAAGTGGTTTTGAATCAGAATAAATGCTTAAAAGGAGGCAAATATAAGGCTTATCGTAAAAATGCTGAACACAAAAACGGGTTTTCAAAACACAATTCATTAATTTTTGCGAAGTAAAGGTAAATTATGGGGCTAAATTAAGAGCCGTTCGGGAGCCAAAATTGCCGGCTCTCTGAAAGAGCCGAACATCCCATCACTACTGCTGGTGCTCGACTGGGCAGGGACCGTCTGCAAATTGTAACACCGAAAAAAAATATGAAGGGAAAATATTCAATAACTACAATATGACATATTTCAGTGCCACCAAACTCACAGTATTAATAAAACATCTAATCTTGATCAAACTACAACTCTTACTTTGGTAAAATATGCTTATATGTATTTTTAGGATTTTTTTCATCACTTAACTTGGGAACATTTTTTTCTAATTTCATGGATCTTTTTGTCCAACATGGATCTAAACATTTTTTTAAAAGTTACTATTGTATACGCTAGGGTTAACAAAAATCATATCACTGATAAAGTAAGTCACACTTCGTCCTAACGCTGCCCTTTATGTTTTATTGCCATTTATTTAAACTGAAATGGGAAAATAGCTTTTATTAAGCATTCTATACTTGAAGGTATATACATGCATATATATATAGCTTTTGAAATAGCCTAATTAAATAAAGGGGGGGGGGGGGTCACAATGTAAAACCATTGTAAAAAGGAAAAGGTTTTGGGGGTGCCAGACAGCCTAGTGTTCATTCTCCTTCTCTACCTGTGCTGTGCCTTATCAGCTGCTCTGTCTAGAGAAACAGAAAGACCACATATTATAGCAATCCCCCAAATATGCAAGATTCATATTCTCATAATATTAATCTTTGAGCTTTAACAACGTTTATTTCTCACCCTCTCAAACACAAAAAATCCAGTATCTGGTTACAGTCAGCAAAACTTACCTATTGACTTTCTAGTTGCACAACGCACAGTACCAACGGGTGTCTTTGTTTGGCATCTGTGCTGGTGACATGTCAATGCATTCGGTATGGAACCATCGTCCACAGGTTTCACACTGTATCTACATCATGGGAATATATATGCCTGTAAGATTGTATCGTTTGATATCAATATAAAATCTATATAGAATAAATTTTTATTTGGAATTGCAGTTTATAAATTATTGTTTTTCACTTCGGAATTGAGTTATTATTGATAACTATCAAACCTTCTTGTCTTACCCAAAGGGCAGCAACGGCAAAATGGAGCAGGTCCCCATTTCCACAGAAAGAGCAGAACTCATCCCTTGAATCTTAAAATAAACAATAAGAGGATCAATCATTAATCTTAGTTACAAAAGAAATAGCTGTTTTATCTGCAGAAAGTTTCCAAAAACAAATCTTTTATTACCTGATCTTTTGAGAATTTCTTTCGCCAAGTCTCGTCTGAGTTTTTGAACACACCTTTTTGAAAACTCGATGTGGAAGTTCTTTGGAATGTTTGGAAACTCCATTACTGTCATCTTGGCCATTTATACGGAAGGCGAAAGTGCACATGCATTTGTTTAATCCCACACAGTAAAATAAATACTTTTTCTATCAACAATATAAATAATGTTTCACATAATCACCTGCATGACAAAAACCCCACAGCTGGTGGCGTCTTTCTGGACAGTGTGTGCCTGCTGGATAGTGGGCCTTGAGGACCAGGGTTGGGGACCTTTGGCGTAGAGCCCTTGCAATCCTCCCTCTTTTTGTATATGCTGCTCGTCTAAATTGCCTCTCACTTTTCTTGTGTTTAATTTCTCCCTTTTGTTGCACAGATATCTTGATTCCGGTGTTCCCTGTTGGTCTTTTTTTTTTTCATTCCAAAAAAGTATTTAGCACTACAGGAAGGAAAGGTACAAACAGCACTAATATTTAAATATGGGCTTTTGATTTTTCGGCTGAGAGTTGTTTTTATGTGCTGACTCTTAACAGCAGGAGTACAACAGGGTTGTTTTTTTTTCCAGAAGCTGTTGTATAAAATTCCGGTCCATGGTCTTCTCAGTTTCAGTGACCCTTGAAGCGGGAGAATTTTCTGCCATTTATCTGGATTTATTGTAATGGTGAACTTTCTTTTATACCGCTGGCAGCTTTCTCCATTGTTCAATGTTTTGTTTAAGCTTAACTTTTGTTAAAGTTTGAACAGACATTTTCTTTTGTTTTCTTCTTTTTCAGTGTCTTCAGCTGTGACATCACCCTCTGCTTGAAAATTTAGCTGGTCCGTCTTCTTTTGTATGTCTTCTTCAGCGTTTTGAATGTTTTCATCTTGGACATCATCGTCTGTCCACTCTTGTATGTCTTCTTTAGTGTTTTGAAAATCTCCTATTATGATTTCTTCCTTTAATTTGTCTTTATCTTCCACTTCTTTTGACTTTTTCTGTTTTGGGCTTATCAAATCCTTGACTCCTCTCCGATTCTTGGTCCATACTACCAAGAGCCAATGACGTTTTTTTGGATCATCTTTACCAAATAGGGCTAATGAAATTTCTGCCCAGATTTCTGAAGAGTAATCTGTATTTTGCTTGTAATTATCATTATTTTGACCAGGGTTGCTAGTCCACCAGCATTTGCCCATAAGTCTTTCCTAACAATTCTCTTTCTCTTTTTTACTCTCCCCATTGTCTTAAAAGCTTGTAACCTAGGGAAAGGAAAATGCAAATCTGAAACCTTACATGGATATGATTTTCTAAGGTTATAAAGGATTTAAAACTTCAGTATTAAAAATATTATCAAAATTTAACCAAATAAAAGTGAGATGAAAAGAAAGAGCTTTTTTGTTTCAAGTAAAGATCTATATTTTCAAATATGGCAAACAATTCAACATATACCTAAAAACAGGTTTCAAAAATGTTATGGGATCATAACTCACAAGCTTAATGTCTAATGTATATAGAGAGTTAACCCCGAAGCGAGCTCTACTTCGGCCCTGGAGAAGACAGATCTCCCCCATGTCTTCCAACCATGGGCAGAAGAGGGAAACGGAAATGGTTAACAGTAGTACCCAGTACAGTAGTTTTAAGACTTTACTGAATGCTTTTCTGTTTTTAGGGTGAAACCAGTTGTGTAGCTACCATGATAGAGTCCGTAGCCATGAGTGGCAGCCCCGTGAAGAGCCAGCAGATAGGAGAGGCTGAACTGACCGTAGGGGAGCGCAAAGATGAGCTGCTGCATCAGTACCAGACCAAACCGCTGGTATTCCTGGAGAGGTATCAGGTATGTGCCATCAAAACATCGCATGAATACAGTATTTAAAGTTTGAAAAACGTTCCTTTTTAATCAGCTTAAAGGGGCCGAATTGAGGGGGAAAGGAAATAAATCTATTTTCTGTGCTTGGCAGCACATATTTCATTGTCTAAAGTCACAACCAACCTACTCAGAAGCTCAGTATCATACAGCTCAGAAAATATGAAATTGTATCAAATTTGTGGGGGAAAAGAAACCCTAAAATATGTTTAGCTCTTTAACTAGAACAACCATGTTAATATCAGTATACACAAAGAAATACAAATATTTAATAGAAAAGGACATGGAATAATAATGTAAACATGTTATTTATTGTTAGGTTTATCTAAAAATTGTCTGTTTACAATAAGAAATCTATTGGACTATATCATGTTTACATATTTTTGCTGTTTTGAGAAAGGTTTGATATTGTCCTGTTAGAATTATCACTTAATTTGGTCAAGGAGTTAAGAAAATGATTTATTTTATTTTTTTTTACTTTTTGTTGTCATTTCTACCTTCTCTCATTTTCAGGCCTGTCTGAAGCCTGAACACCTGCCTGCATTTGCCCACGTCAGTTCCGACCCGAGAGCCCAGCACTACAGCAGGGTGGTGCAGACACGAGCTGCTGGACACACTGACAGGACCAGAGTCAGAAACCAGCGTTACGCTGCCCTCAGGGCTCTGCAGAGAGGTATATAAATGCAGGGACACCATGTTTCCTGTCAGAGCAAACACTTTCTTTTTTAAAGTATATGTTTATACAATTCGTATTTGTAGGTAACATTTTATTCATTAGCAAGCATTGAAATAGTTATGGTTCTAAAAATGCACCATCGAGCTACGGGTTGCAAGCCTAACAATGTCAATGTGCATCTCAGTTAGTTCTTCTTTCTCACATCTTTTAGAGGGGAAATATTTCAGTGAAGAACAGATGCGGATAAGGGAGCCACTGCTGTATGAACAATATATCGGCCAATACTTGACTGATGAGGAGGTGAATTTTATTTCATAATCAAAATGTTTCTCTTGATTTTTTGGGGGTGCTTTGTAATGTTTTTCCTTTTTTCCATCATTTTTCCAGGTCCTGGAACGTTCCCAGGATGCCATGCTAGATGGTGCAGAGATGGCACCAGGAGGAGGGACAGGAGGGCTCGCCCACCTTCTACTGAACTCCTACCAAGAGAGACTCATCCAAAACCGTCTGCAAGAGGAGCAGAAGAGGGAGGATGACGCACAAGAGGAGGATGAAGATGAAGAAGATGATTGTGAGATTTTGTTAGGGTTGTTAGACTGTTTCAGACTACTTGGAATAAAAAGAAAACAGGTTCTTAAGAGACGGCTGCTTCTTTGTTTTGTTTTTCATTGTTTAGATGTTGGAGTCCAGAAGACGGAATTGGAGCCGACCCCTGAGGAGAAGGCTCTGCTCAGGGAGGAGTTTATCAGTCAGATGCACCAGCGCTTCCTAGATGGCAAAGACAAGGATTTCAACTACAGGTCAGGCATAATTCAATTTGAAGTTAAGTTTTAAAAAAAAAGAAAAATACAGCAGTTTATTAAAACTGCATCTTTGTGAAGAAGATAAAAGGTGATGTGGTGTCTGCTCAGTGGATCCTATTATGACCCGATTAAATCTTAACAAGCAAATGTTAAAGCTCCACAAAACACTGCACTCTGATTGGATGACTCCTCAAATTACAAACTGAAGGAAAAAATGTTTGTTTTTACAGGGAGGTGGATGAAAACCCTGATTATGACAACCTGGACATTGTCAGCAGAGATGCAGAGGATAGATACTTTGATGAAGAACAAGAAGAGGACGAAGAGGAGATGGAAAAAGATCGTGAAGAAGAGAACATGACAGAATAATGTCTGCCTGAATTTGTAAAAGCTCATCTCTGCTATGATTGATCTGTAAATACATGTACAAAATAAAAACTTAATTTTTTTCCCCTCATTTTCAATCTGTTAACACAGGCTGCAATAAAGGTTTGGAATACTTTATTATAAGTATTTTTTAAATAACATGAAATTGAGGATGTGCTGTATTTGGGAATTCAGATATTAACAGTCAATATAATGAAATTAAATGAATGAAATGCTTAATTTAACCCAAGGAGAAATGTAGAAAGACAGGGAAAACCCTGTTATATATGCTGGCGGTAGACTAAAATTATCATTACCTAGACAAATTCAATTTCAGCATGATTTACTAACCCTATGTAAGTGAACTGGTTTATGTGTGTAAAAAAAGAAAAATCAGTTTATCAAGAGGAGCCTTCTACTCATAAAGCTCCCCCTGGCAAATCAAATTTGTTCAGCACAACACAGCTGCCAGACCATTAATCTGCTGCCACCATGCTGGACAGGACAAGCACAACAAAAACACAAAGAAACTAAAAGGATTACATTCTGCGAGAGAGACGAGTGCATGGCTGAGCTTCACAGTACCAGCAATGTTGCAGATGCAGCAATTTCCTATCTGACGTCAGGGTGGCGATCTGTTAAGGAGAGCTGAATATACCCTGTGCCTGGAGGTATGCTAGCATCCAACACAGATGGTATAATCCAGCTCATGTACAGGTTGGAGCCAATGAGCATCCATCATACCAGCAAATTCATAAAATTATTTATTTAAGATTTTTTTTTTTACAAGTGTCAAGTTTGCCTTTTTCAATTCTTTCAGTTTAAAGGTGTAATATTCCTCCTGTAATTTTAAAACTTTGAGTTGCATTTTAATTTTTTCCCTCTTCAGCTGATCAAGGTCCATTGTTTCCTCATCTGAGCCGGGTAAAGCACTTGAAGGGGCCTCCGCAATGTCTGTCGTGTGGCTGATTTGGGGTGCGCTGCAAAAGGAGAAGTCTTTACTGTGCAAAATACAGTATATGGAACCTCCTTGTTGATCTGAATACTGAAACTCTTTTGTCTTACCACATATTTGATGTCATCCCTTGTATTTGTGCAGTGACGTTTGTGTGACGCTGATGTACTGGCACACTCTCAGGTATAGAGACCGGGCCTGTATCAATGATAGAAAACACTTGAATTTGACATGTTTCTCCAAATCTTGCCACTGCATTTGGTTTGACAACTCACTCGGAGTGGGCTGTAAGATTTTCTCTGTCATAAGTGGCTGTTCAGGTAATGTCCTCGAGGTCAGATCCCTGTCTTCAGCAGCACATGGTTTGCTGTTGTACTGAGATATTGACAAGCCAAGATGCTCCTCTTTCCTTCTTTTGTTCTCCTTTCCACAACACATCTTCAACTCACCATCTTCTTCCTCCTCATCTTTAAAAAAAAAAAAGATCAATTCAGAAACTGAAGCTACCATCTGCCTCAGTGTACAACTCTTTAATCCACCTCTTTCTGTTTGATTGCGCAAAAAGATGAGAAAACTGACATACATGAAGAGGTCTCAGTTTTGATTCCTTTCTGTCGATCTTTCTTTTCCTCAACGCTACAGGTTCTGGCTACCCCGTCCATCTGTGAGGGCTGATTTTCCTTTGCTTCGAGCAGGCCATCCACTGTTGCACTGCTGTCATCAGTCATTTCTTCACTGTGATCGCCCTCACCCAAAGACTCATTCCATGTGTCTGTTCACAAATAAAACAGCTTAAAGTAACAAGCTCATTAGATTAAACCAAATTTTTGTTTGTCTTCATTAATATTTCCAAACCTTCCAGTGGACGCTCCATGCAGTTGGTCTGACAATCACTGTTGACCTTAGACAGAGAAGAGTTTTAATTTAGAAAGCCTCCGTGAGTTGAGTACTTACATAATTTCTCACAAATCCAGGCCTTATTGTATATTTTTTTATGTAAAATTAAATAAAAAAAAACATTTCATAAAGATCTAATGTGACTATTTTTATATAAACTATATCGTAAAGATGTGGGTATTATTAGATTTGGTTAATTAGCTTACATCTGAAAGCACTGCTGTTAACCCTGAGACCATATGGTCAAATTGGTCCCTACAGTGCCCCTACGGATTACTTTCATATCAACAAAAACACAAAATAAACAGAAATAAACTCTGAAACTTAGTAACCAAATTTCCGTTGGGATCAATAAAGTGTCTACTATTAACAAGGCGGTTGCGTTTCATGAAGCGGGAACACCAAGACGGCCCGCCTGCAAAGCCGTTTATTTTCATCTCCTTGGCAACTGCCACGGCGTGGAGACGTAACTGCATCATTGACAAGCGTCAATCTTTCTTTGTTTTCTTCGTCGCAGAAAGAATAACCTCTGCTTTTCGCCAGTCCCTCGCAAGTTTCTCACTCACTCCAAACTTTCTTTCTGCTGCTCGATTACCGTTTTCAGCTGCATTTTTAACTACCTGCAGTTTGTAGTCTGCAGAATATTATTTTTTTGTTTGTGTCCAATCTGGGTCCAGTTGGCTTTAAATTAATGGGTTCGTACCATTTACCGTCCGGGTGACCCGGCGGCGAGCCGGGTGGGCGGACTTTTCAGTCCATTTAAGCCGGGTGACCCGCTCAGATCCGACGGCTAAGGTAAAGATTTACAGGAAATAGCCCAAGAACAGTTTTGTATATAAAAAAAGTCTGCCGGTGTGAGGGCTTGTGTACATAGACGGATGTAGTAATTATTTAGTAGCATATTAAGTGTGGAGATGTGCCAAATGCTAGTCAACAATGCGATACCTAGAGCCACAGAGACAGTTCGACGACCACGAACTTTGGTGGTGTTTAAAGACATGTTCTCAAAAGTCCTCCCTTACTCTTACCACTGAAAGCCTCTTGACGATTATTTTTACCTCCTTCTGCAAGCCAAGTTTCTCAGGGGTGGAAGAGCTCAATTGAGGTTCCTCTCCTGGAAAAAAAACACACAATTTTTTATAACCACAAGGAATACCCACATTTTCTAACACGCAAACATTTGTCTCAGTAAAAACATTTTGGTGGATAATAATTTCTGTAGGAAACATCACCTTTAATAGCAGTTTGGTGCGCAGAATCATCAGAGATGTCAGTTACATCTTCATCCTCAGTATCCCACATTTCCAGACTGTCATCTTCACTGTTACTCCCAGGGTTTTCTATATCTATGCCGGCTTCGTTCCTTCCACCATCTTCGCTCTCTTCCTCTGTTTCGTATGCCTGCTCTTCATTACTTGAAAGCCAGTCATCAACTTTGAAATCATCTGCAGATTCTATTTCTGATTCTCCTATAACCATGTGCAAAGGTTGTTTATAAATTAACATTTACTCTGCTGGATGTTTTTTGTAATAGTTTTAGGCTACAGCTTAAAGAAAGAGCAGACAAACCGTCAGACAGTTCCTCCGAATCGCAGTTAGATGGCAGAATTTTGTTCTTCTGTTGGAAGAATAAAAACAACAAACATTTAACATCACTGGCAAAGTTGTTTTACTAAATCAGACAGTATTCTGATGTTCAATTACCTGTATGGATCTTTTTCCCCTTTTATATCCTTTTGTGGACAAGTAACCTTGCTGTATAAGTTAGATTGGACATTTATTCATTCAAGAAGGATTTTATGGTATAAAATAAATAAAAGATCATAAAAATCTCACCTCAAACCAAAACTGTAGAGGTTTCTTATTATAAGAAATGCTAGCTTTCCATTTCTTAGCAGCGCCCTTTCCCGCAAGGCACTCAAAAGCAGGTGGAGTCAACAAATATCCCTCACACTTAATACACGCCTTACCTGATCCACACATCCACATCACAAAACAAGACAAAGGAAAAACACGAAATTCAAAGCGTTAGCAACAGAGATTTATGGAACATGTGTTTTTTTGGTGGTCCTGAAAACCATAGAATTTACTTTCAATCATTTACTTAACAAAATATTCAATAATTGTTATATTCTTTTGGCCTCAGACACTGTAAGCAACTTTTATCCTTTTTTCTGTATGACTTGAATTCAATTCAGCAAAACAAACCCAGACCATGACATTTCCACCACCATGCTCGACAGCTCATGTTTTAACCTACTGTTGCTAGACAACTCTATCTTTGACCTGTCTAGTTTTGCTCTAAAGTTAAAAAAGAAAAAGAAAAAAAAATTTAATTTTTTTTCCAAGGGCTTTAAACTTACTTGTCACACCTCATTTTTCTTACCTCCTTCCAGCTTTTTCACATCCAGGAGGCCTATTTTGGTTCCACAAAATACAGGCAATTCTAAATTTTGCAGAAAAATGGCACATGCAGTTTATTAATCAGTAAAACTCTCCAAGACTATTATCTCAGTGCATCTTGTTATAAATGTTATATGTTGTCAAAAGCACAGAAACATCGCTTACCTGATGACACATGGTTGTGTTTGTCTGTCTCTTCTTCTTTGTTCTCTTGTTCCGGTTTCTCGTCATATAAAATTCCTTCTGCAGTGTAGTTGATTCTCTTTCTTTCTCTTAATCCAAGTCTTCTCTCTTTGAATTTTTCATCTTCCTCCACATCCTTGTGAAAGGCTCTTAACAAAGTCCTTTTTCTCTCCATTTAACCCACTTTCCAAACTAAACAGTGCTACACTCAGCCAGCATGTCTCCTAAAAGGTTGTTGACAAGAACGAAAAAAAAAAAAACCCCCACAAAAAACAAATGCAGTTCTCCCCCTGAAAGGAAGGCTACATTTTTCTTTTCTTATTTACCTTTTTACTGTTTTTCAGCAGATTGCCAGATGCAGTTTCAGTTCATGTAGGAGCCTTTCTGGTTTGGCCCTGAGAAACAAATTATGGCTAGCATTAGTATTTAGCATCCACGGGAAACAATTAAACAACGTTAGTTGTTTGACCACAGAAACCATTCAAATACCAAGACTGGAGTAAGAAACTGGGATGTCAGCAGTCTTCTCTTTTATATTTTGATTTGTTTCATATAAACTGATTGTTCGCTTTCTATCAGACTGCTTCAGAGTGGGTTACAGGCCACCGTGGACCATCTCAGCACTGAAGGTAAATCGGGCAACTTCAAAATCAAAATGCATTTTCACATGTCTGTGAGTTGTATAGGCGTTTTAGCAAGCTTATAAAACTGCTAGCCTAGGATTTTTTTTTTCTAATAACATTCTTGTTTTTAAAATATTATTAATCAAGTTGTTATTGAATTTTTAAGCCCTTAAGTTTGGGCTTAATTTTTTACAACCTTGCAATTTGTTATGATGATTAAACATCCTAGCCAAGTAAACCCAAAGAATAAAAACAAAGTAGCATGATATATTGCCACATTAAGCCTTATTAGGAGCAGAAATCTTTGAATTTGCATCCATACAGAGCAAACAGAACAACTAAGGATTTATTTGCAGTGGAGACTGCTTAGAAAACAGTAAACATGAATATTAATTACACAATAGTCAAATTTTTATGAATATATTATATCTGACCTTCCAATTCTCACCCATAATTTGGAGCCCTGTTGGTGGGATTGGCTTTACATACTGTTAACTGAACTTCCCCTTGAATGGAATCATTCTCTCGACCCACACATGCATACTAAAAGGAACCCCAAGACTACTTACATCCCAGATACCAACATACAACCCCCACAGACTACTCAGTTAAGTACATACATGCCTCTCCCTGCACCCACACAATGACCATCAACACAAAGTCTGGTTTAATTACTTCATCAAACAAAGAAAGGAAAGAGAAACAGCTGTAGATTTTTTTTACTGACATGTATTATAGCAATAATTTCAAATACTGCGATTGAAAGGGCTTAAAATACTGCAAAAAGAAACCATTTAGTCATTCAGAGGTACTCAAATCTGGTGTAAACTGATAAAACGTGTTGAAATTGTGAAAAATACATTATTTTCCAGATTGTAATAAATAAGTATCTTTCAATATGTAAACATCTGATAAATGCAACATAGCCCATGCAATGTGCAAGGCATAGAGAGACTACCATCCTCATCCAATGCTGTACAAATACAACAGAGATATAACAAGCAGAAAATCTTGATGCATGATTTCAGCAAGAATTACATTTTTATATTTTGTAGGCATTCTAATATGCACAACTATATATTTCATGGATTTAACTTACTTCAATGCTGATTTCTCCAGCCTAGTGAAGCAAGGAGATGTGCCTACAGGAAAGTTTGCAAGTTGTTTGAATTCATGGCTTGATGGCCAGACCTATTTACACGTTTACCTTTCAATGGCTAAACAAAGAGTCTAATGACTATGTAAATGCGGCCTTTTTAAAATCCTTCGCAGGCTTGTTTTAGGGACAGCTAAAGGTGATGTTGTGATTTTACAACAGTGGGCATTGGGTCAAAAGCAGTTATTAATCACTAATAACGAAAATACAAGCATAAATACATCAAGAAAAAAAAATCCCTATATTAAGAGTTTAGATAACGTGCATTAGTTGTTGTAGTCCACATGAAGTTCTAGCAATTCTGATACTGTTTTTGTACAAAATAAAATTTACCAACATAAAATTAATCAACTATAGAGGTCAATACATTTACCTAGCGTGCTTATATGATATTGACTATTTTTCAAAAACTCCGACATTGTGCAATTTTCTATTTAGTGGGAGAATAGAAATTCCGAGTTTTCAGGCGGCAGTGAATGAATCACGCGTGTCGTGTAAGAAAAATGCCGCCAGAATAAAAGAGGAAGAAGAAGAGGAGCATTTCAATAACACAGAGGAAATTATTTGACAGCAGGGTGTTAGACCGCAGGGTCCCAGTAAGGACTGCTTTTAAAATACCCCGCCATACATGTTTGATGCTGTGAATGGTTTTTTTTTTTTAAGTAACTAAAACAGATGTTGACTCGAGAATCACCGAACAAAACATCGGTTGCGAGAAAACCTTGTTTCCTGCACTAGTAGGAACAAATGTAGTCCACTGATTAAATTTAGTTAACCAAAATCACAATTCTGGCTGGAAAACAACACTGATTGTCTTGTGTTTCCTCGCGAATAGCACAAAACACACTATGACATTTATCCATCACCAAGTGTGCAGCAGTGGCTTCCATCTGCACGCGGTTCAGCAAAGCGCAAACTCACATTTAGCACATTAATTCTGTTTCTACATTTGTAAAACCGCACCGATGATGGAGAACCTTATTTACATCTGTTCTAAATGCACCAGATTAGGTCACTTTAAGAGCATCAGTAAGTCTTACCTCTGCTTTCCACAGAGCGGGTGAAATGAAACAGAAAGTTGTAGTTGCAGACACGCCCACTTTCTGACTCAGATCAGCTGTGCAAAACAAAAAACAAAACAAAAAAAAAACTCACAAACACCGCGCTCTCAATAAGCTAATAATATGAAAAATAATAAACAGACTTAATTAAAACAATTTATTTCAAGATTACTTTAAGATCTTTTTTAGAATGACAAAATCTGGATTAATTGACAATTCAACTTCATGTCATTGTGTCACATGAAGGTGAATAAGTCTTCCTAATGACTGAGCAAAAAATCTACCAGCTATCTTTATTATTCTTACCATTTTTAGGACAATTAGGACACCCATAACATCCACCATAAAAAAAAAATAAAAAATTATAATAGTAAGATTTTACCTAGCGTAACTGATTAGTGACACTGTTGTTCATTTTGATTTTAAATGCCATGGAATTATGCTTGGAAAAGTCTGAAAAATCCTCAAGAACATCACAATCCAAATGCATGTCATTAGTAACAATCCTACTCCTGGACTTGTTAGCGCCCAGCCTATCAGAAGACCCACAAACACCAGAAACAAGATGACTCTCAGAACCTTGGTATTACTGATCTTCTTCTCTGCAGCTCTTCTTGCATCCTCCTCCTCTTTTCTCCACAGCTCCTTTATCTTCATCTTAAGCTCTTCTCCTTGAAAGTGTTTCTTGTAGTCATCCTCTTTGCTGCTGATGACATTGCTTCTCTCCACCAGAATGCTCTCCTGTCTTTCTCTGATCTCTCTCTCCTGTTTGGGATAAAGCTCTGTGCGATAGTAGCCTCCTCCGTTCAGGGCCACCAGGGTTTCAATCTTTTCCATGAATTGCGTCACCTGCGACTGATCTTCTGGATTTTTGTTGTTGAAGACGTGGAAGCCGCCGCTGCACTTGCGTATGAAGTTGCGAAAAATAAAAAATTATAATAGTAAGATTTTACCTAGCGTAACTGATTAGTGACACTGTTGTTCATTTTGATTTTAAATGCCATGGAATTATGCTTGGAAAAGTCTGAAAAATCCTCAAGAACATCACAATCCAAATGCATGTCATTAGTAACAATCCTACTCCTGGACTTGTTAGCGCCCAGCCTATCAGAAGACCCACAAACACCAGAAACAAGATGACTCTCAGAACCTTGGTATTACTGATCTTCTTCTCTGCAGCTCTTCTTGCATCCTCCTCCTCTTTTCTCCACAGCTCCTTTATCTTCATCTTAAGCTCTTCTCCTTGAAAGTGTTTCTTGTAGTCATCCTCTTTGCTGCTGATGACATTGCTTCTCTCCACCAGAATGCTCTCCTGTCTTTCTCTGATCTCTCTCTCCTGTTTGGGATAAAGCTCTGTGCGATAGTAGCCTCCTCCGTTCAGGGCCACCAGGGTTTCAATCTTTTCCATGAATTGCGTCACCTGCGACTGATCTTCTGGATTTTTGTTGTTGAAGACGTGGAAGCCGCCGCTGCACTTGCGTATGAAGTTGCGAAGGTCGTCGTCACTCTGAGTTATGACATCATTTATTGTTTTTCCCTCCAGACGATCCCCATGCGTGAACAGCACTATGGTGTAGTCCCACACGCTGGGGCCAAACTTTGCTTCAATCAGTGTGTTGGTGTCTTTGTCTTCTTGTGTCATCCTTCCTAAAGGAACCACAAACACAAAGACATGAGGGCCTGGCTCATGGAGCTTCACACGCTTAAGGATCTCTCGAACAATTTCCTCCTTGTTACGGTCTTTCTCAAAAAGCCCAGGTGTGTCGATGACTTCAACAGGCCTATCGTCAACCATCCCATCTTCCTTCTCACAGTAGATGGTGACTCTCTTCAGCCTCATGTCAGACTTAAACAATGTTTTGTTGAGGATTGTGTTCCCACTTGAGCTTTTTCCTGCTCCGCTCTTCCCAAGAAGCATGATCCTGAGAGGCACTGTGAATGAAAAAATAAATGACACAACATTTTATGGCAGTGTGAAGAAACTGTTTCTTGAATCAGTACCCCTGTTTCTGCTTTTGGGTTGTACTGAGAGAAACACAACCCGCCCTCTTCATTTTAAAATGATTTTTCATACAGAAAGAGAGTTTTTGGGACTCCCTACATTCTGTGGGTATTTCAAATAGGATTAATTTTTTCTCGTTGGGCCAGTTTATTATTTCTTTCCAAAACTACTGTGAATTTGTATTTTAAGAGAGCTATACCTAAAGTACTTTAACTTGTGCTGACTATGCATATATACTTACATAATAATCACATGTGTATTCAGTTTCTTTATTCATTTATTAATTTATTATTGCTAATCCATCCTGTGTTACATTTTCATATTGTGTGTCCTTATTCTACAAAATATTTTCTTATTTCAATGTTACTCTTTATTTGCTGGGTTATTGTTCGTGTGATGGCACATGAAAGGGTCCATCTTCTTCCCAGGCCATGAATATGAGAAAGTGCAGGCTGGCACCTGGAAGACGCACATAGATAGCAATAGGTTGTTTGGATTCCGGCCTGTTTTTTTGGTCCTTGAATGCGTGATTCTCCTCTGAGAAGCTGGAGGGAAATGGTCCCACTCAGGCTTCTTTCTCGGACTTATCAGTTTTGAGACTGACCTTCAGCTGAGGACGGGAAGAATAAAATTGTTCTTCTTTGATGCATCGAGAAGAGTCCTATGCTGACTTCATGTATGTCAGGAGACAGCTACTTGCAAGTAATTCTGTATTCTAAAACTCTCTGTAATAAATCTTGTTATACTTTTACTCACTTTAGACTCTTGGTAATTTTTCAGCAACGCTATTTAAAAAAGTATTTTTTTTATCATAGTCATATTGACAGACCTTAAATGTATTATATAGGTCCTTTCTAAAACCATACACTTTAAATTTTAAACATCTTCTCTCTGCCAAAGAGAGATTTAACCAAATGTTCTGCAGTTTACTGTTAAAATATGGTTGTTTAATTCTATAATATTTCTTTTGGTTACCCTTTCTATATATTTTTGGTCTATATTTCCTATCTAGTACCACACAAAGAGGTTTATAGCAACAATCTATATTGTCTTGTGTTTCTTGTCTTTTTTCTAGTTGCACTGAAACATTTTTAAGCGCTTCAACAGAAGTCATGGAGGCAAGGAACGCTTTCTTAGGGGTCTTCAAGCAAACTAGAATCATCTCTATTTAAAAGTACTTTGTGAGTAAAGCATAGAGTGATCTGGGGGCCTGGTTCTCTCATCTATTATCCCTTGAGACCCGGGTTCTTTTCATTAATTCAATAGGTGTAATAACTTTAATTTCAATACAAGTTCTTAAGTTGGGTGTAACAATAAAATCAAGTAGCTCTTTACCCCTAATAAAAATAAATGTAAATTTATCATTCTCCGGATTTTGACTCTTTAAGGAAAAAAAATAAAACGTTCCCCATGTTTGTTTGAGCCCGTGTCCATCCAACACCATTCTAGGGGTAACATTATCCTCATCAACATAGTATCTGTACGCAATACGACTACTTAGGTCCCCGCAAATATAAATTGGTATAAAAAAGTGTGCAAAGGAAAAGTCAGCATTACGACAGTTGTGGTCTACATAGTATCTATTTTTTTGCTAAATGAACACGGTTCATTCATCAAAGCCGCGTGGCTTTGTCATTTCTATTAAAGACAGATCTTCTTCTATTAGGGATTTTTAAACTTTTTAAAGATTTGCATTGATAGGCAGGACACAGACATGTGTTAATCTTCTCAGGAACCAAAAACAGAACTGGAATCCATTCCTTTTTCTTTTTATTCTTAAAATCTATAAATAAATAATAAGTTACAATACAGTAAGTTGTAAAATAAATTATTTGACAGATTATAATATATCAGAATAAGTCGTTATATGTTGTTCATCTGAGGTTGAGTTTACCTTAATTTTTAAACCTACTTAGGACGTATTTGTTCAAAAATCTTTATCTTAGTTGAGTAAATGATTAACCCACATATAAGTTTTCCATCTAACAAAGGCCTGTACTTATCTTTTAACAATGATATACAATCTTGTACTTGTTCAGTGTGTACGTGTCTATAAGATTCAGGTGAAATAGTCTGAATCTAGCAATCTGCTTCAACTCCATTTCAGTGTTTCTGCTGCTCACTGAGGGGCGTCACGTGGGCTGGAAGGTGGCAAACAAGCAAAATGATGTCAACCATGTCCATATAAGTGACTGTTATGTAAAGGACAATGTTCCACTGTGTACTCATCACACCCATAAAGGCTTATTTTTCCTTTCCGTGTCATTATATGCAGTTTGATACTTTCTTATATTTTTATCCTCTTTATGAGTTTAAATGCCACTGACCATCAATGACTAAAACTACGATAACACCTTTCCTTTCCAAATGATTGTCATTTAGAATGAACACAATTTATGACATATAAGACATATGTTAACAAGAAAGGAAGTACCTGACTCCATTGGTAAGTTTTGAGTTTCGGACAAAGTTGCTTTATGGAAATGGGAAGCATGGGTGGGAAAACTGAAGTAAGCAAACTAAGTCCATTTTTTATTTACCTTGGAAGTCTTCCTCTTGTCTTGCATCAGGAATCTTTTCAGAGCTCATTGCAGAGGCAGATCCAGGCATCATTAAATCTGTCAAATATAGTGTGTGTAACTGTAATGGCACTGTTTAAAGCGTTTTCTAAAAGCAGCTAATGGAGCAGAAACAGTCATTCCTTTCAGTTTCTCAAGTTAGTCACGTTTGCTCAGATCAGCTCCCTCCGATTTTCTGCCCCATACTTCAGGAAGTTGTACTTCAAAGGGTAAAATAAAAGTAAAAAGAAAAAAAAAGGTATGAAGGAACAGACAAAAGGGCAGAGACGACCGGCAGATACTTTGACATCCACGTGCTTCAACGTTGTGTCATAACTTTTAAAGTAGTTTGTTCTTTTAGGATATGGCCTCTGTTCACACGTCCACGGACAAAAAGCATTTGCAATTAGCAGTCAAATGGCGCCATCTAGGGGTCAGTGTGTTTGGACGATGTCCTGGGTCTCATGGACATAAACTACAGAAGAATCAAAGGTTAAAATGGACTTTAAGGCTTAAGTTGACTAGGAGAGGAAAAAACAAAACAAAACAACTTCAATATTAACACATAGGACGCCGTCTAAACACAATTTCTGAGGAAAATATTCTATTCTATTCTTAAACTTCACATCTTTACTAGCTGTGAACTTGTATGAACTGCGACTGTGCTGAGTCAATTGTTCATTTGAAAAAGGAAACCCAAAAATAATTTTTTATTCTTGCTTCCATTACTTCAAGCGATTCCAACTTAATTTATTTGCTGAAAGTGCTTTTTTTTCATGGTATGTTAATGCAGCAAACTGAAACATGAAGCCTAGAACAACACAACACTTTCCATGATGAAGAATTGGGGAGTAATTTTTTTCACTTTCATGTCCTTTATATATTATATAATAAAAAGTTCACTTCCGATCTGCCAGTCTCTGCAGGAGAGCAATGACTGTGTCTTGCTTGGATGAGAGCAGCTCCAAGGCTGTGGCTATCCTTCCGAGGGACTCAGACATTCGCACCTCCCTCCTCTCGCGCCTCTTCTCTCTTGCTTCCACTCTACGCTGAGCCACTTGATCCAGGTAGGCCTGCTCCTCCTGCCGCTTCAAGATCTCCTGGAACAGAGGGATGCCGCTTTGCTCCTTGTTTCCCTTCTGATTTTGCCCATCAGTTCCCGGAAAAGTTGTTGTCGATAGCGAGGCGGGAACTGAAGAGGTGAGACAAGAAGACGTAGGGGGGAATGATGACAGCCCGAGGACATTCTGATTGTGGTTGAGCGGGGTTGTATTGAGGTGAAAAGGTATGACACTGGATGCGAAAGATGAAGCTTTACGGCTCGTGTAGCCTGACACATTAGGGTCTGTGCAGCTAGTTGATCCAAGGGAGGGGGATGTAGAGGCTGTTTCTGTATAACAAGGCGAGGAGATAAAAGATGGAGATGGTACGATGGTGGCTGACTGAACACTTGTGGTAGCAATGTCACCACTGAGGACGATGAGGGGTTTAAGCTCTGGAGCATTTATTGGGCTTATGGTTGCTGCACTCAGTGAAGTACTGGTAACAGCGCTACTGATGAGCTGACTGGTGGCGACCCCTAGGCTTACGGGCTCCACACCACCAGATGTAGCAAAGTCACCGTTAGGACGAACGATGGGCGGATGCTGATGCTGCCCTGGCTTTGCAGCGATCTTTGCTAAAGGACCAGGAGGTGTAGAAGCTGCTTTGTTTCTTTTGTTGTTAATGATCTGTGTGCCAATAGTGTCACAAAGCGTGGCGTCCATCAGCTAGAGGGAAAAAGACAGACATGAACATGGAGAAAGGGCATCAATAAATCAATTTAGTCACTTTTCCCACCAAGATCAGTTGATAAACAGTTTGTCCCTTTCAGCCGTGTGTCCTCTTCCAGTTGGATAGATTTAATGCAACTGCTGCTCCCTTCAACCACGGACTGTGGTTTCTGTATTAAGCCACAGTGCACCTGTGTCAGTTTCATCTTACTCAAAAAGCTCTGTAATCCAAGTTTAAATATAAAACTGTTGAAAGTGCAACGATAATTGACTCAGTCTTTAACAAAAAATATTACATCAAATGTTCAGTTATTTATGCAGTTCTTCCTCACAGTTGTAGAGGCTGAAAATCTACTAATCTAAACATGTCAAGCTTCCTTTGCTGTGCTACAAGTATGACAGTTATCCATCACCATAAGTAGAGGCAATAATCTGAGGGCTTCATGTGTGTCCACTGAGTTCCCCACCTACAGTAATTCAAGGAGCCGTGTCTAAGGTAACACAACCCTGTCCAGTCCAATCTTAAGCATATTAACATTCAGGGGGGCAGGGCTCGTCCTGATTTCAGAGCTAGCTTGCAGTGACCATTCAGGGAACTGCAGTTATTTGACACTACTGCTTTTGCTTTGTTTTGTCTAGTTTTGGAAGCTGTTGCTTTTATGTAACTATGGCTGGATATAGCCGAGCAGAGCTTGCTTTGGTTGTTCCAAGTAAAAAGAACAAACAAAAAAAACAAACAATATCTAATTTTCTAAAAAAACATCTATTTTTAGAGCAGCACTGCGTCATTACCTGTTAAACAAAACCTAAATTATAATGCATTTGGGATCACTGTCCTGTTGTGTGATCAAATTTTACCTGTCAGACACATTGACTCTAGTATATTTTGGTAAACTAATCATCAACCCTCCACCACCGTGCTTGACAGCTGCTGTGAGGTGTTTAAGCAGATATGTTGTGCTGTCCATTTTCACCAAACATCTCTTTTGTGATGTTTTCTGTGGTAAGGACATTTTTCTAAGGTTTTATGGCTTATTTATATGCAACTTTGCAGCTTCTAACTGTGCTTTTGTGTTTTATTTTAGAGAGAGGCTTTCTCCTGGGAACAGTTTCAAACAAGTTAAACATGTTTAGTCTTTTTATAATTGTACTGTCATGAACTTATAGAGATCTTGTTCTTGGATTTTTACAGTTTCTTTGAATATTCCTTGGAGGACCGGTTTTTCTCCTGCCATGATTCATGAAAGTTTAGAATTAAAAGATGCTGTAGTACTTTCTATTTCACATAAATTGCATTGCTAATATGGGGAGGACTTTGTGCTTCCTCATATTTTTGTAGCCTTTTGTAGCAAGACTTTCACAATAATAGAGCTGCTAATTTAAACCAACTGCCAATGGTGTTGACATGTCTACACAGGTCTGAGACATGCATTCAAAAAAGGAGGAGAAATCAGAAAGAGATGTAGAAATAGAAAGCAAAAGTGTAAGCAAATCCAGACTAAGGCAAAAAATATCAAGCTGCTTGATGTTTTCTTCAAAAGATATTTTTCACATTTAATCCTCTCTGAGAGAAATCTTCCCAGTGTGACATTTAGTAAAGTGTGCTAAGGAAACCCATTCCCAAGCTTTGCTTCCACACTTACATCAAAGAACTCCCAGGACGTCTTAGCGTGTCCCGTCTCCCGGCCGCGGTCTTTAACCCTCTTATATGTGACAATAAGGTTGTTCCACTTGCGGCGGATCTTTTCAACAGGAAGCACGTGCCCCTTGGAGGCCATCTCCTCCTGGACACTCTGAAAAAGCTGAGAGCGTTCTCGAGTCTCGTACAAGCCCCAGCGGCGCCCGACAGCCTCGATGAGACACAATACGGCTTTAGAGGAGAAATCCGAGCCAGAGGAAAGCGTCTTTTCTGAGGAAGCAGGTGGCATCACTGCAGCTGGGACAGAACAAAGTTAACCTTGATTAATTTGTATGGGAATACTATTATGTAGATAGTGGATAAAGGAAAATACCAAACAAAGACAGGTTTGTTAAAAGGTAATATTTCAAGGCACTGAGTTAGACGGTTTTAGAAATGTCCCATGTGAGACTTTCTGATGTCAATGTTAAGTTCAGAACACTGGTTTTAAAAAAACAGGAAAAAAGTGAATCAGACTGGTGGATGTAACCAAGGAGGATGTAAAAAGATGCAGGGTAGTATGAGCAGTGATGTTTGAAACAGACATATTTATTTAGGCATGTAAATGGAGCATAATGAGCCTTATAGGTGGACCAAAGAGGGCCAGTGTGAATTCACCTTTGTTGGGTAATACATCCACTAGAGGGAAGCACAGAGTTCAAAGTTAATCTCTGAGTCCAGACGTCAGTTTAGACAATAGCAAACATGGTCTCTGCAGAGGAGACAGCCAAATACGTCAGTGATGTGTGTTGATATTAAATACATCGTGACGACTTCTTCTTCTTTTTTGTTCCTTTGACTGGTCACATATCAGCCAAACTGTTTAACACTGCCCCAACACAAAATCTCTCATTTCACATGATGTACTATTTATTGTAATATGTATATATATAATGTATATATATTAATTGGTTTGATGATTTGTCATTTGAAAACATTGTCATCATGTAAGTGAGGTTGTGCTGGGAAAAGAATGGTGAACATTTTCTGTTTTTATGTAGTGTATAAAGGGAAAATTTAAAAAGTATTCAAATAACCAAAATAGTCAGGGTTATTGGGAGTTTTCTGAGTTGTACGACAAGTTTAAATGTAATTTCAGGCGATAAGCCCTTTTTACGATAGCTGACACCACTCAGCAATAAATAGTAGTTTAATTTGTAACTAACTCTATCTGAAGTCTGCCTGATGGATAAAGGGTCTTTTCCACTAAATTTTAAAGTCACTCATAAAAGAGAGTAGAACAGTATAGTAAATAACAGTTTTTTGTTTTTTTATAGTATGTGATGTTATGCAGATACACATATCATGGACCTGCTATTTACCTGGGGCAATCTTCAGGTATGTTTTTCCATCTGCTGATGTGGTGAAGAAGCGGTCTGTGCTCACTGGATCTGAAGGCAAAGCAGAAAAAGAAGAGCATGTATAGGATATTAATACAGAAATATTATTCTTCCATGTGTTCACTCTTATTATGCTCATTGCTGAACTCATGTAGACACTCACACAGGAGTACAGGGGCGGTTGTTGTGGCGGCCTGCAACTCCGTGTCAGCCAGCTCCTCCGCAGTCTGTCCCACACCTCCTCCTCTGCATGCGGTATCTCCGCAGGGCGCAGGCGACTCCTGACTGCCCAGAACCAGAGCAGATGGGCTTTCATCCGCTTCGGTTTTCACATGCATCGTAGCGACTTCGTCGCAGCCTCCTTCAAGATTCCCCTCCATGGCTCACGTACAGCATATATATATACACACATGTGAACCCAGCAGCGAAAACAGCTCGTTTTGTCTGCGCAGGCGGTGAAATGGCAGAAAGTTTGGAGATCGCGGCTCTTGATCAGTGATGCAGACTTCAGACTCAAGTCGCGCTGCAAAAGCCGCGAGTCCCGCACTTCTGAAGCGCCGTGCAGCCGTGGAATAAGACCACTCCGTGAGTGTATTTTATGGTGAGGGGCAGAGAAATGGCTGCGCTGTCCACCTCGGCTCAGCTGGCGGATGCGCAGAGCGGCTGCGCAGCTCTCAACACAGATTTGCTGCTGGCAACCGTGACAGTGACGTCAGCTGGCGGCAAAGCACGTGCATAGTAAACAACAAAGCTTAAAAATCAAAGTATTTTCATTCGTTTCCACATCAACAGGAATCATATTCATGCTATTCTGTGGCTAAAAGACGATCAGAAATACCGTGTTGCAGCAAAGGATCAGGAATGGTTTCTGTCTATAAATCTGGAGTCCTTTAAAGGTATATTGCCAGTTTAAAACATGATCTTTGTATTTATTTGTAGGTCTGTTACGATAACAAAATTTGCTGTGCAATAAATTTTCTTAGAAATTATCTCGATAAGCGATAATATTGCGCAAAGCAATAATGTTGTCATTTTGAGACCATTTTCAACTAATATAATGGTAATGCCATAATAATGCAAGTACAATCTTTCAAAGATCAATAAGCTTTCATTTCTAAAGAACATTTTACACTGGAAATCGAAATTTTAAATAACAAAACAAAAACAATCAATAGAATGGACTCTCAGTCTCATTAACAATGAATGAAAACCAAACAACCAGAAACAATAAGTATGATGGATAATAAAGTCTTTGTTCTGTAAACAAAATTGCCCTTCCAAAAATATATTAAGAAAAATATTAAACATGGGGCTCAGACAGGAAAAATCGGCAAAGCTGCCAGTTAGTACCATTGTATTAATAAACATCACTGCTTGTCAGACTGATCTAGGAGCAGTGAGGGAACCGCGCTGCTGTGTCGCTGCGCTTTTCCACATCTGCCGGGACACCGGCCCAAAAGTAATGCGGCCCACTGGGAATCCTCCCGAACTTTTCGATTAGCTGGCTTTGCTCTTCATGTGTATTTTGTCACATACGGTAGTATATAGGCTGACTCTAATTGTGTAATGTGCCTGCGCATTACGGGGGTTATTACGGTAGACCAGGAAGTGGGGGGCTTTGTACTCACGTTGTAGGCTACATGTGTGTGTTCTGCCTACATTTGGGGAGCAGCTATTTTTCTCCATTCTACTTATTTACATGATTCAGCGTGAGAATCGGAGGTTTAGCGCGAGAGCATGAGAACCCACTCAAATGTGCGAGTCTCACGGCCGATGCGGGAGTTTGTAACCTGTAAAACAAATGCGGCATATCGGCTCGCACAGGTGCTTCACCGCGGTCTCGTGCTGCAACATGCTGCTGTCAAGTATAACACTAGACTAGAGAGATCACTTTGCAAGAAACGAGAGCGTTAAGTCGACATACTCCACAGTGAAACCTGTTGTCATACACAGTCTATGGTAAAGTAAGATAGAGAGAGAAAAAAAAACCCTTTCACGGCCGGCAAACTTATCGCCCTCATTTTTTCTTACTGTGCAATTAATTGACTTATTGCTTATCGCGACAGGCCTATTTATTTTTTTGTCTTTATTTACGAAACAGTCAAACTCATTCAACATCAGAAAGTGAGACAATGAGAAAGTGAATAACAGCTTTACAGGCAGTTCTTCAGACAAAGACATGAGTTTTAAACATTGAAACATTTGCATGATCATAATGGAATCAAATAACATAAAAGAAATTACTAATAGCTTATAAAAATGTTTTTTTTTTTTTGTAAAGCGTGAATAAAAACGATGATTTTAATGTGCATTTTAATTCTGGGTCTTTTCTATGTGAAGCTTTGTTCACATAAAAGAAAACAAAACAAAAAAAAAACCCCCACAAACAAACAAACAAACAAAAAAAACACGACATTCCTGATGTACTTCAGTAAAATCTCTTGCTTTCATGTAAAACTGTTGGTCTGGATGCAGACACTATATTTAAGAGTGCTTGCTTGTAAACTTACCAATCATACTGTTCTGGCAAGTTGTCATATATTAATCAGCTCCTATATGTATCTTAATTATGTGATTAATTGACACATGTCAACACTTTACACATGAAAATGGAAATCTTTAAAATGGAAAAAGGCTAAACATTACCTCGTAGATACTCTTGGAATATTTTTGTAATCTTGAATACTCCTGTTTGTTAAAAACAATTAAAAACAGTTTAAAACAGTTTCCACATCCACTTGTTGACAAAAGCCTGTCTGACTTTATATAACTCTCTTCTTGCTCTATGTCCTTACATGCACAATGGCTACTCATTGTATCCTACTGCTGATAAGCTGTGACTCAATTATGCTGATCCAGTCTGATATACGGAAAACAGTAACATCATTGAAATCTTTGAAAAAGTAATATCCAGCAGAGGAATAACATGGAATCATGTTTGAAGGACAGACTTAGAGCAGAATCACCATCACCGGTCCAGCAGCACTACATCTAGGCTGTCATATAATGTGTATAATCCTATAATGACATGCTCATTATTTGCCTGAATGTAATAAAAAATAAGAAGGAATAAAAAAAAAACAAAAAAAAAAACAAAAAACATCAGCCTGGAAAACAATTGCTAAAGATCACTTTAAAAATATTGATGAGAAAATTAAAATCTGGCTCCTTTGAGGTAAAATATAATCAAGTGAGGGGTGGTTTAAGACTTCTGCAGGTATTGTAAATTTAACTATGCTGTTATTCATGTTCAGAATGTGCATAATTTGCTGCAGTATATGTTTAAATGTTAACTTTAAAACACAGTAATATGCAAACAGTACATTGCAAAAACAGTTGGAAGAGTTTGATTTAATACAGGTCAGAGCATCCTTTTGGTTATCAGTTAAGTCTTTGTTGGGGTTATTTTGAATTAGAGACTCAGCACATGTTAGAGAGAACATCTAAATGTGCTTAGTTTTAGCTTTCTCCCTCAGTTTAAGGAATTAAAGAACTTAACGCTGCTCATCAGTCAGCAGTTGAGCTGCGGATGTTAAAAGCCTTTTTAAATTCTCCATCAAACAGCTTCTTCAGATGGTCTCGCACAGGAAGTAATTCAGGATCATCCTGCAAGAGACCGTGACAGAATGTGTCAAGATATTATTTATAAAAAAAAAAAAAAACAAGCTCATAACTTTATTAATTTTGCACTTTGAGTACCACACGTGAAAACTAATTAAAAAACAACACCAACCGTGCATGGTCCTTACCTTGCTGGTTGTTGCACAGTTGGTTAAAATGAACTGGATGTCAGAGACAAACTGACCAACCGTCTGGTAGCGATGCCCCTGGAGTTTGTCTGTTACACTGCCCAGCCACCTGGGAGATGTCATAAAGCTGGGGTGGTTTTCTAACTGTTAGCATCAAACACAGAATGTTGTTTGAATTTATTTCAGGCCTGCTGATACTGTCCTTCTTCCAGTTACATTAATATTTAGCTGACTTAGTTTTCTTTTAATGAGAGAAGTAGTATTATTTATCACAAATGCAACATGAATAGAAAGAGACTTACATAAAACCTGGGGTATGTGGCAGATATTTCCTCCTCAGCAGTGCTGAACAGATACATGAGGAGATACTGGCATTCCTGTTGATTTAAGACAAGACAGTTGAAGGACAGCAGTGTGACAGACAGACAGGAAGTCAGATGGACAGAGCAGGAAAGGGATAAATGCTAACCAGCATGTGTTGAGCAATTGAGAAAAACATGACAGCTTCTGTCTCCTGTTCATCCTTGTAGAGGTATACTTGAGCTTGTCTGAAAATACAGAACGTGCAGATCCAAGGACTGTCGTCCCTGTTCGCACACATGAAACACACAGCAATCAATAAAGAACGTAGACCCCTCCCCATTTTTCTCTTGATTAGCTTTTCTAATGTGACTTATAATAATGAGCTTGTGCAACAAGTCATATTATGTAACCATTAACATGTATTTATGATTGTTTTTAGATAATAACAGTTTCTCATTTAGACATTTATGTGGTCATTGGGACTTACAGCATGTTTCAGGTGAGTTTAAACTATTTGTCTGAACAATCAGCAGCTGCGGAATTCAGTGAACAAGCCACTCAGCTAGTAATCAGGATTGATTCCTCTAGTCCTGAACATCTGTGTGTTCAGTGCCTTTCTGTAGGTGGTGCTCAGGAGATTCAAAACAAACACCACCAGCCACTGATACTAGGAATAATGTAGTTAATAACATGTCATGTATCACTTAAAAATAACCACAAAAAAAAACCAACCAAGCAAACAAAGAAAGAAAACTTTAATCACAAACTGCTTCAGGCCAGATTCGCAAACTAGTGCCACCTCTGCACTTTTGCACGACACCAACCAGTCCCGGCTTGAAAAGCAAATTGTTATCAAGCTTTGATATGTGCCAAAGTGGATTTTACTAAGAACTGACCAAACTTCTGTTGTGTCTTTCATTCATTTAATTATTTATAAACTAATATTTATTTGAAAGATAATGGTTATCTGTCAAATTTCTGTCTATAGTTCAGTACTTGTAAAAAATCTGCTCACTTTTTTCATGCCTTGCTAATTCCCCAAAAGTTGTGATCCTGTATAAAATGTAAATTAAAACAGAGTGCAATGATTTGCAAATCTCATAAACCTATATTTTATTCTCAACAGAACATAAACAACACATCAGATGTTATACTAAGATAATTCACCTTTAAAGGGAAAATATTAGCTCATTCTCAATTTGGTGGCATTGTCTGGACTAAATGTTGTTTATGATCTATTGGGAACAAAATCTGGGTAAAAGATACATGCAGAAGAATGTATTTTGTGTTAATTGTTGAGTTAATGGAGTCCTACAGGGTTGAAAGTAAGCCTTAGTAATGTCCCATTGCTACAAATTTTACCTTAAAGTGCTGTCTTCTACATGAGGCAGGTGACAGTGTGGATGGAAGGAGCATGGACACTCTTCACATACTACCAGCTCTCCCTCTTCTTCTCTTTTACAAATGCAACACTCATCGTCATTTTTCTGATTCACCTGCAAAGCCAAACAACAGCACTTCTGTTCATGCAGTCTAACTTTTTATGAAAACTCCAGATAAAAGCTCACTGTGAGCTCTTTGTGCTATTTAAATGTCATATTCTAAATACAAGACCCAATGTTCCACTTTTACTTCTCAGACAGAGACAAGCACAGAATGAAGATATGCTAACCGCGTGAACCTGAGTGATCAAAGACTTACCAGGTCTTCTCGGTCTGGTTTGCACAGACTGCAGTTGCACAGCAGGGAGTGGATCCGCAGTATTTCTGCCTGAAAGACAAAGATTAACAGTGTCTTCCTCTTTGTTTAATAATTTAGTACATTGGGCTTAAAACACCATGAAGCTCTCTCATTAACTTCCATCTACATTCATTTTTAGAGCCAAGACATAGTTTGATGAAACAGCCTCATTAATGCTGAAGCTTTTCAGACCGGATTGTACCTACTTGTTAATTCCTGTGTCTTAATTCATTAAAGTGACAAAAGTCACAAAATAATTCAAAGCCAAAACCTATTTGGTACTAGTACTATTTATGGTCCTACTTTAGTGACTCTGAGTGTTTCTATTCTGTAATGTGTTGAATTTTTTTCAAGAATAATGCATATTTATCAATGTCAATGAAAACTGTATTTCCAGTGCTCTTCCAGCACCACAATTTATAAAAAGAAGGTTGGCGTGTAAAATATAAATAAAAACTGATGCAATGATTTAAAATGTTTCAAGTAATTAGGTCAATTGGAAACAGGTTATTGGGTTTAAAAAGAGGCAGTCTCTCAGAAGTGAAGCCTGGTAGAGTTCAGTAATCTGCAAAACACTCCATCTATGAAATGTGGAGCATTTTTAGAATAGTATTTCTTAATGTAGAATTGCAAAGACTTTGGATATTCCACCATCTAAACAACATCTAAAGTTTCCAAGAGAGATCTCTGTGTGCGAGGGACACAGCTGAAAATCAGCATTGGTTGTCCATCATCTTTAGGCCCTCAGGCAGCAAATCAGGCATGGAAATTACTGCATGGGATCAGAAACAATCCCAGAAATCCTTGTCTCTGAACACAGTTTGTTCTGACCATCCACAACAAACTGTAACAACTTGTGTATTACAACAGCATGGCCAGCTTGACCCAGCTGTGATCATTTGGTGCAGAATATCTTGCAAAGAATCCTGCATCACACAAGAATAGGGCAGTATTCCTCCCTTGAGATCAACTAAACTGGCCTCCTCAGATCCCAGATGTTTACAGACAGAAGAAGAGGGGTTGCTACACAGTAATGCACATGGCAAAGTCCCAACTTTTTATTAGATGTTTTCCTTGCTCTGTTGTCTGTCTTATTAGATTTGCAAATCATTGCTTGCTGCTTGTATTCACATTGTTTGGAATTAGTTAAAAGGCTCATTTTCAACAGTTGCTTTTTAGCTCGGTGGTTAAATAATGCTAAAAACAACTGCACACCATAAAACAGTATAATTTGAGATTGTAAAGGAGAAAAAAGACGTTTTAGTTTAAAAAGCAAAAGCATCTGATATAAAACACAACTGAATGGACAGCACAAGCGGAAACAAAACTTTAACATGCATGACAGCAACCTACAGCAACCTGTGGCACTGTGGAACTCTGCTATTTCTAATGAAACAGAATAAAAATCAGACTGAATAAAATGAGAATAAAGAGTCAGTGGTTTGTGATGACAATATGTGTGTGTGTGTGTGACCCTGCTCTGATCACTGTTACCTCTATGAGATCGCTGACTGGTTTTCCATCATGTATGATGTGTTTCCTCCAGGAGCCATCTGACTGACTTAATGCTGCCTTAAGGAACTCTACCGGACTCATCCAGGCAGTCTCGGTACGAATGCTCTTTCCTTGTGTCCCTAGTGGGGGACACAAAATCACAGAAAGACATTTCTCCAAATTCTACGCGTCATAACGCTGTATACCTGAGTCACACATCTCTTATGCAAATCTAATGCCGAGAATGAAACAGGTTGTGTTTCCAGTGTTTATGTGATACATATATGATATGATATATGAGTTACCTGATGCAAATCGTTTTTGGTGCAAAGTCCCAGATAAAGCTCCGCATGTCACCTTGAACTGCTTCTCACCCTGTTGCTCTGTCTTCTCTTCTTCTGTGTGAGACAATAGATATGTAAATACAGTACGAAATCTAAGCCGTTGCATTATTACTGTATACCTTCTATCATTAGAAATATATAAACTTCTGTCCTAAGCAGTACCTGTCCCATCTGTGCTATCTACTGCTTCGCCTGATGAAGACTGGTCTTCCTGCTCTTCCAGGCTACTTTCTTCTTCATTTTCCTCTTCAGTAGACTCTGAATTGGAGAAATGTAGGAAATAAAAGCTAATAACAAGCATGGAGAGTTGCCATATTTTTAAAACATATATACATACAGGACTGTCTCAGAAAATTAGAATATTGTGATAAAGTTCTTTATTTCCTGTAATGCAATTAAAAAACATG
>JBAMHW010000023.1:9801363-9826440 GCA_037177495.1 Rhadinocentrus ornatus
CACCAAATGTAGACATTTTTAAATCCAGGTTAAAAACATTTCTTTTCTCATGTGCCTATGAATGAATTCTGCACGGTTCTCTTTTTAATCATATTAATATAATTTATGATTTTATTGTGATTTATTGTGATTGTATTTATGCTGCCTTTTACTATTTCTTAATATCTGTGGCCAAAAAACATAACAACAAAAAAACAAAACTGTGTTCTACTATTTAAATTTTAAATTCCTCCATAAAAAAAGACTGCTTGAGGGCCATATGTTAATGTTAATGATAAAGGGGAAAGTGCTGTTTTCTTGCATCCCATTTAAAAAAAGAAAAATTTAAAACAGTTTTAAACTTTTTTAAAAATGCACTTTGAATTGTCCTGTACATGAAATGTGCTATTCAAATAAACTGCCTTGCCTTGCCAAACTGCCATTTCACTTCAAACAACCAGGCTGGCAAAACCAGTTGATCCATCAGCGGCTTACATGGAGGAGTAAATAATCATGAACTCAAGGATAATAATGAAAAAATGCAAGTGCTCCCTGCTCATTTATTATTTCAACCACTTACAAACTCTTTGAAAGATATAACAACGTTGTTGTGATCGAATAACATAATTTTATTTAGTGATGTTCTTCTAATGTTGCTAATATGGTAACAACATTTAAGAAATCAGTCTCCTCCCACGTAGCACTAATAATCTGTAATATACAGCTGTGGAGTCTATTTGTCAGCAACAAGCATCAAGGTTGAAAGGACAGAGACATCAATTTGGCTTCTTGTCATCAGCTAATTCTTGAAATTGAAGTAGGATTAAAAACTCTTCTAGTCACATTTAAAGCTGAATCTTATAGCTCCATTGCATCTTAAAGATGCACTATGTAACTTTTCAACTTTAAAACTTCATGATCTTGACTTGTTTAATATCAAAGTGAAATTTATTATGTTAATCTTTGGAGCTGGAGCTGCCCAGCAGTGTCCAGAGGCTGAGAAACCGCACTTCACAATTTTTTTTTTTGTGTTTTCTGTCACAATGACAGAGCACTGCATGATGTTGCAGCAGAGTTTCACTTTACACACTGTGTCACACACAAGCAAGTGGATATCAACACACTGGTTGTTATGAGTGTGCACAGTGGTTAGTTACAGGTTTCTCACGTTTAGTTTTTCAATCTCAGGTCGAACTTTAAACAACTGAAATGAACCGAACTTTGAACTTGTTCAGAACCGAAATGTTGAACTATAACCGTGTACTATTAATTTTAAACAGAATGAACTAAACGTTGAACTAGTTAATGAGAAGTATGAACTTGCACAGAACTGGAGGTTTTATGACATCACTGGATGATTGGTGAGATGATGCTGTATGAATTCTCCATTATGATATACAACATGGACAGATGACGCAGAACATAGAGAAGTACATGCTGCATTTACTGACCCTTGGACATCTGAAGTTTACCCAAGTGAAGGTAAGTTAACATTACATATTTGTATTAACATTTAAAAGAAAAAGTATATATAGCTTATGTAAGCATTGGCTTGCTCTTTCAGTTGATACAGTAAAAAGGGCATATTTCCGTGATTAATCAAGATTTATGGATTTGTAAGATGTGATTAATCTGGTAATTTTAAATAATTTGACATCACTAATTTTAAAATAATTGAGTAGTTTATACCATTTTGAAAATAAATATTTTTAAATGACCCCCGTAAATCGTAGAAAACAACAGTAGCTGTAACAACAGCAACAGTAACAACAAAAGCTGCTTTGTTGAATGTGAGGAGCTACCTCACATTACCTGCCCTCACATCAGCGTTCTCGCGTGCGCAGAAGAGGGTGCGACGACGCGGCATCTTACCTTGTATCTGTCCTCTGTGATCAGGTTGTAATCCTTGAGCTGGCTGAGAAAGGTGCGAGGGTTCTCCATGCAGGACATTTCGGTTTTATGACAGTGGAAAAACCGGAGCAGTTCCTCAGGCTCTAGGAAATCCAGCGGGTCCATCTCTGGTCTGCAGACTCCTCAAACCACTTTTTTTTTTTTTTTTTTTATGCAGACGTACCAGCTTGAAAAAGATCAAAGATAAATGTACTTTATACAGACGTTTATAAACTGCCTTTAAGTCTCCCCGCTGCAGCAATCACTAAACTCCTTATAAATCCCGTCGTGTTGTGCAACTGTCCAGAAAAATTGTCTCTCTAAAGTGACGTTTGGAAAGTGAAACTGTTTTGGTGGGCGAGACTTCAGCCTGCGCAACTGCAAAAACCACACGGGCGCGCCAAAGCAAAGCAGAAAAACCACCAGGATGAACTCCTTTTTAACTTCTTTAACCTCTAAACTGCTTTCCTTAGCAGAGATGCTTTGGGAGCACGGAATTATCATTATAAAACTGTTTATAAAAAGAAAAGAAAAAGCTGTAGAGGACTGAGTTTATATTAGGTTTATGATTCATGAGAATTCACTTATAGTTTGTACTTTATTAACAGTCTATTACAAAGTTGCAGGAAATGTTACTGGAGCTTGATTTTCTTTAAAAAAAAAATTCTTTAGCATGTTCAATATTGGACAAGACATAAAGATAAGTCATATTCAGCAGATGCAACATAACATAGAGATATAAAGTATGTACATGTTGCCGTGGTTAATGGACAACACAGCACTACCTATAAACAACATAGTGATTAAACAATGAAGTGTGTTCATTCAGAGGCTTCTTCAGATCTGCTCCACCAAAGAATAGGACAGGATGTCAGTATTCCTACATAATGGATGCTTAAAATGATGAATGACTCATTTATTTATTTAATACTGCAACATTTCCCTTTAGAGATCACACCATTTCAACTGATTTAAACTCAATAAAATTTATTAGAATTAATGGGAACAAACCAGGTGCCTACGTACATAGTTAGTGATAGCTCTGAATGAAATGTGATCTTGCGCTAACATAGTTTTAAGTTACTAAATTAACTTGGATGAAATATCAGACAGATGCTGTGTACAGAAAATATATAATTTATTATTTTGAATTTTCTTAGTCCGGATGATGATCATGGTTTTGATCATATGTCTGTCTCCAAATCGTCATAAATGACGTCGTTGTGCTTTCCCTGACAATTCTGCACCACTTCCAGGACAGTTTCGAGGCGTCGATCCAAAGCAGATAGGTGTTTTTCAGAGAGCAGGGGGGCGACACTTGCCAGAGGATCTTGAGCCAACGATTCCCGCATTATATCACTCAAACGGAAGTCATGAAGGGACAAGAGCTGCAAGCGGAGGAAGGTGGAGCGACGGATCCTACAAAGATGGAACAGGAAGGGGAACAACAAGAAAGTAACAGAGAGACAAGACAAGAGAGACAACTGAAAGAAGGATACTTGCACTGACACACTCATTTAATAAATGTAATAATCTCTACCTGCAACACTGTTTTAAGGGTGCAAGAATAGATGGCTCATCCTGAGAGTGACGCCCAAACCTGGAAAACAGTAACAGCAGGTTTTTAAAGTAACATCCACATAGTGAAATAACAATCTTTGACAGCTGAATGGTAAATGAGCTATTAAAGAAGATTTAATAGGCTGGCAGAGCTGAGATTACTCCATTGAAGATATGCTACTCACGCTCGCCCATTATCTAGGTGAAGCAAAAAAGTGTCATTGCCAAATGCCTCAAACGTCTCATAGTGATGTCGATCCATGTTACCTTGAAGAGAAAATAATCAATGTTTCACTTATGTTTGCAAAAATATAAAGTTTTTTTTTAAAGCTAATTTGGGCATTTATTGATTTTTTGTAAATTATTTTATCCACACAGATGAATAAGCACACCAATAAACAATTGAACAAACTGACTCATAAGGAAGTCCAGCACAGCCATGTCTATGAGATCCACCAGTCTGGTGCCGTGGTTGTAAGGAGGCGTCTGTTTCACTATGTCACAGTAGACTGGGTTCTTTTCCCACCTGGGAGCCAGATAGCATTAAGAATCAAAGAAGAAGAAAAAAAACAAGTCAGTTTTACTTGTAAGCCATCTTTTCTTATGCACTCTCTAAAATATATGTCTGAAGGCCTAGCGAAGACAAATTTCCTTTGTTGTTGCTTAGTTTATGTTGCTTTAACTTTATGTTAGAATGGAGAGAAGTGTCCTTAGGCACAATGTCAACAATAAAGAGCAAGTGTGAATGAGCTGAAGCATATAAACAGATGTAACAAACAACATAAGATGTCCAAAAAATGACCTAAAACAGCACAAGTTGTCGCAGTGTTATGGTCTCTGTAATGTGATATAATGTTATGTAAGGATAACTTCAAGGAAGAAATTGTCTTAATAATATTTAAGAATATACGGCAACCATTTAATAGGATATGGTTTTTAAATAGAATTTTTCTTTTAAATTATAGCCTAAATGACCACAGTGTTGTCTGTTTTTGGTTTAAGTACACTTTTACTGTGCTTGCTTCTCTGGATATTGTTGGGTTGCAGTTCTTTTTTAGGACCACTAGATGTCAGTGAATACTCATTTTGTATACTATCAGGTAAGTCAACACAGCAAAACTATATGAAAAAAGCAGCTGCAGAAAGTTGTTTTTTTTTAAAAATATCCTTACATGGATAAAATTAAATACCCACAGGAAACTTTAAAATCAAAATATTCTACTTATATCTAAGAGATGACATTATAAACCATTGTACGCACTGTGCCAGCTTGGTTCGGCTGTAGGAACGTCTCCATGGTGACCTCCAGGACCTACGTGGCGCAAGGGAGAGGTCAGGCAGCATGGCCGCCAGGGAAACCTCTAGTGCATGTGGCCTACCACACACTGGGTGCTCTGTTGAACAGTAGTATTCACACTGACCATAGAAACACACGTTTCCAGCTACAAGGGAGTAAAAAAGAAACAGATTTTAGTAGAAAGTCAGAGAAGTTCTAGACCAATATTCATAGCTGCAAGCACACACATACCAGGTGAAGTGAAGAAGGTCCTAGACAGCTTGTGGTCAGTGGTAATCTCTCTGATCTCTGTGGTGACGTTGATGAGTCGTCCAACCACTGGAGGGACCCTGTTAAAGCCAAGCAGTCTGAAATGGCAGAAAATAGAAATGAAGATGAGGTATTAAAGAATATAAATTAGGATGAAGGAAAAAGAAAAAGGACATAAAAAAAAATCTAAAAAATCTGTGTCCTCTCTTTACAGGGTCACATTTACACATTATACCTGGATGTTGGCGTAAACCAGGAATAGTTTTAACCCCCTGAATCACTGAGCAACTGTAAAAGTGTAGATGAATTGAAGAAGCACAGTCTCACTGTAAACTGTAACATGCCCACAAAAACATAAATGATTTATTGCACAGACATTATTTACGCTGACAAAAATAAAGAAACACACACTGTCACAGAATATTGAGAAATGGTTGCAAAACAACTGTTGGAAAAGTTAAATGGTAAAGTTACAAACACATGAGTCCAGCCAAATCACTGAGACTGAGTCCTATCCCAGCCGCTGTCTTTCAACCAACTGAACTTTGAAACATTATTTAGGGGTTCACTTACGGCTTTGTCAGTGCTCATTATGTCAATGAATAATGTATCATCTTTCTAGATAGTAGTTGGTAAAAAATGGTCCCCCCCTTAAGACCCGTCATGACAAATCCTTCTCTCTTTCTGTTTTGCGTGAACATGTTTTTTGGTGATTTTGCAACGCTGTTGCTAAGTGTGTTTGGTATACAAACATTAAGCAGCTGTTTCAATCTATCATAGCCTCGGTTCTTTTTGGGAGCCCATTTTCTGTTGTCACCATTATAAGGATAGTGAGAATGTTCAGATGAATGGAGCAATAACATTAGCTCATCTTATAATGAGCTCACCTTGAATGCTGTTAGCTTCTTGCTTAGCAACGGCCGTCTTGGTGAATAACTCAAGAAAGCTGCTCTCTGTGAGCTTCAATTTTGTGAGCTTTCACTGTGAGCCCACTAAAGAGCAGAAGCTAATAAAAGAATACTGAGTAAATGCATGATTTGACTCCGCTCCTTTTGATCTCAACAAAAGGTTCACAAACCACTTTTCACAACATCTTTTCATAAAATCTATGACTTGCTATACCTTCACTTGGAACTCTGAAGTATCTTCAATCAGTTTCATGATTTGGATGATTGAAACAATGCCATGTTAAGGCATTTTCCAGCTACCAATAACATATTAGCCGCACACGCTCTGTTCAGTACAGTGCATACAGTACCATTTAATACAGTGCTTCCCAACCTGGGGTCCGGGACCCCCCAAGGGGGTCCCTTAAAAAGTACAGGGGGTCCCTGAGGTTTTGAATATTAAGAGCTATTGCATTTAATGTCCACACATTGTCCCCATTTTAAGACAAAAAGGTTCTCTGTTAATTTAATAAACTTTGGCTTTATGGAAGGACAGGACTCAGCCAGAATGCATTATTTATGGTAAGAATCTCACTTTTGAAAGCATTAAAGCAAGTAAGGTTTCAGCACGGGGTGGGGCAGGGGGTTCATGACTTTTAGTATATGCATGAAGGGGGTGCCCAGGGAAAAAGGTTTGGAACCACTGAGTTAATATTAGTTACAACTAATGATGTGCATGAAATTTCACGTCAATACAAGCAATATGACCTGCATTGCCTTGGAAAGGCATAGTGAGTGGCCAAAAAACACAACAACAAAAAATAAAACTGTGTTCTTCTATTCAAATTTTAAATTCCTCCATAAAAAAACACTGCTTAAGGGCCATATGTTAATGTTAATGATAAAGGGGAAAGTGCTGTTTTCCTGCATCCCATTTGAAAAAAGAAAAATTTTAAACAGTTTTAAAGCATTTTTTAACAAAGAAAAGCTTTTCTTTTTTAAACTAAATGTCTACACTTACCTTTTATATTTTATTCTAATGTTAATGTTCAAAAATGTGCACTATTGTTTCCTTGAAACATTACTAGATGGTCAGGAATACTGTAGATTATTTCAGTGTTACAGTCCAGTGAGACATAGAGCCCGTTTGCCCAGACAGACACCTGATGCCTGCTGACAGTGTGCATAATCATCAGTACCTGTCAAGGTGAAAGGCAGATGTCTCTGCATTGTGTCTCTCAAAGTCAGAGAAGTAAAAGAGGTTTACATCTGTCTCAGCATCTCTGGATTGTCTGGACAAGAGAAACACACACACAAGTGGAATTATGAAATGTGATACCTCTCCAAAAGTATCAGAAAGACGCTGTCTCACCTCATGGGTTTGAGCAGAGCTTGTCCATAATTTGGGAATGACATGAGCAGTTTCAGCTGGGTGCCTCCTGTTTTCTGAACTAACAGAAACACATCAAGCAAATGCAGAGAACACATGTACAGTCATATACCATGATAAGAAATAAATTCAAGCTATCCAGAGAATGAGATGTACTGAGAAATGGATAGATAATTTAATCAAGGTAGGCATTAGATTTGTTTATCTGCATGGTGTTTTTTTGCATAATAAAACCATCAGGTGCTGTTGGACCCTCCATTTAGCACAACATTGCAGGAAGACCAGGATAAAACACTTAAACTGATTTTGATTGTTTTAATAGGAGCTATGTGACTCACATTTGTTACGCATTGTCTAAGCAACATGTGTGATTATTCCTGCAACCTTGAAGTAAATTTTCCTCTGTAGCTTATAATAAGGGGATTAGCATGTAATTAGGCTATTGCACATTGTTAAAATAGATTTTTACCCAGCTGAGCTTATATTGGAGAATTTGAGTTCCTTACTTTTTTTTTATCCCAAGAAATCTAATTCACTTCAGTCAAACTTTAGACAATTTGAATGGGCAAAAGTAAACTTAGTTTAAAACTGGTGTACCATTTTCTTGCATTAGCAAGTTATGCAAATAAATTATTACACAGTCAACTATTCATATTGAAATAAAAATCTACCTAAATTCATAGATTTATACACTGACTTGATTGGATTATGTAAAGTGAAAAAGGGATGATACAGTAAGGGAAACAGTCTGCCTGTAGCTGAGATTAGAGCTTGATCTGCAGCATGGAACACAGATCTTAATACATTATTCATTTTGCAGCATGCTGAAGACAGGACCTCATGTAAACATGATGAGAGGAGAAGTTTTGTGAATATCTGTTTACACATACCCCCCCCCCACACACACACAAACACACAAAATGCCATTTGATCATTTGTATATGTTTGTTTTATGAGTGTATGACATTGTGTTTGCCACAAATGTCACATTCACTGTTCTTCAAACAGGCTTTGGCAAACATTTTATTCATTCAGTGAAAACTTTGTTAAAAACTCTGTTTTGCCGCTGGCTTTTTCACAGGATTTCTTGTTTGTGTTTAACGGATTAGAGTTAAAAGAAAACGCAAATCAACAAAATCCTTGTGCTATTAGAACAATCAAGGCAAACACAGATTCCAAGTTTAATCCCGCAGTATTGAGACATACAACCCAGTAAGGTGTCTTTTTTAAGTAATCCAGTAATCCTAAATGATAAAGCATAGTACAGACTGATGCAGATCTTGGCAGAGCGAGTAGTAGTTCGCCCAGCTGATGCAAAAGGATGTTGTCTCTAGGAACAGAAAGTTGAATGAAGGATATTTTAATCACTGGTATTCCTCTACCAGCTTCCTGTTCACCATCCTGCTGTTTTTAGTAGTGTTTCCTGGACCTCATCCTTTCCTTTCACCTGTTTGCTCCCACCTGCCCCTCCCCATTTGCTCACCAGCTCCAAGGATGTGCTGCGTTGCCAAGTAATGAGTCAGCTGGGCCAAGCTGGGATCTTTCCTGTCGTATAGCTCCCAGCGAGTGATGCCCAGGTGGAACCGTAGCCAAGGAGGGTGGGTCTCCTTATCTGTTGTCCAAGTGACTTTGTCGTAATCTTTCTCCCGACTGGCACTTTGCCTACAAGAAGGGATTTAGAGGTAATACAGTAAACAGGCAGAGCTATTAGTGGTCATTATCAAAGAACTGCAACAGAATCTAAAATGTACAATTAAGAAAACGTGTTTCTTTCTCTGATAAAGCTGCTTTTAAGTTTTACAATGCTATTACATTTGATTATAAAGGACTTTATTTGATGGCATGAAACTGTGTGAAGTATAAAAGTATGTAGTGTTGCAGTGCAGTAGCAGTTGCAATGGAGCTCAAGTTGAGTGGGTATTTAAGCTCAGCACAACCCACTCACACCTCAAGGCCTATGCAGGTCCTATAAATAGGTTCACTAACATGCATTAGCAATAAACTAGCCAACAATGCCATCTTGCATATATCTGATAAATAGCTGGCTTTCTGCCTTCATCACAGAACTGCCTGCTTCCCAGATGCCAGAATGAGGAGAACTTGGACTGTTCACTCATTGTGAAAAAAGAACATGAAGAAGAAATACATTTTGTGAAAAATGAAGATTAAATGCGGCAGCACTGCGCAGCTGGCAACACACCAGCTCAGAGAATTTCATCATGCTCCGTGTATTGAAGGGCCAAGTTAATGATGAGGTACCACAGTTGGTCGGTATGGAGCTGTGTGCTCACGGACCGGGTCAGAGTAATGTGCATACACTCTGAAAAAAGAGTGACTGTGGTCAGAGGAGGCTTGGTGGTGATAATAAAGCTAAGAATTCTCACCAACACCTGCCCCATTTTCCACCTAGTTTAATAACTATATCCAATGACAGCAGAGATAAATAATCCTAATCCTGACAGTAAAAACAAGATTCTGTCCCCCTTCAGTGCTGGCCTACAGCAATTGCTCCGAGTCTGTAAAAGTTAGTTTGTGCTGTATGAAATGACATTTAATTCTAAAAAGAGTGTTGTCATGATTACTAGAACCAAGGACGACCAGAAATGAAAATTTCCTTTATTTTATTTACCTGTCCAAGTGTGCAATTTGGTGAACAAAGTCAAAGATTTTTATAATTTAATTAGAAATAATTTATGTGAGGATGATGATAATCCATCCATCAGTGCAATAAACTGAATGCACAAGCAAATATGCTGGAGTGCAAGTTTTACATATGTGCAAACAATGTTAAAATAGTTAGTTTTAGAGGATACTGCACTCATTTCTTCAGCCGTTAGTGTTGTAATTATTGTAAAGCTTCAGCTTTCATTTCATGGTGCATTCACAATACTTCCAAGATGCAAGATGCTTTTATCTAATAATGCATCTACTTTTCATGTTGTATTGATGATTTTATGTATAAATTCAAGTGTCAATAATGGTTACAGTAAATGTAATTATAATGGTCTTAATCCAGCCAGCTTAGTGATAGAAGGTATTGCACCTGTTTTTGGAAACACTGGAATTAGCATCTTTTCCTACTGAGATCGTCATAGTCTTATGTTCGTATTGTTGTTTTTATTGCTGATATGGACCGATGTGCCTAAAATAAATAAAGGAAATAAGGATAACTTGTATTAAAAGAAAGGTTTGGGGCAGTTAGGAGATTTAATTCTTTGGACTCCATCCTATAAAAAGTTTCGGTCTGGATCATCGTTGTAGGTTGACAAATTTATCCATAGATCCAGGTCCAGAGCAGATTTTGTGAAGAAAACTAAAACTTTGAATGTCAAAATAAAGATACATTGCAGTTACAGTTACATTACAGTTTGAGGCTGGATGCCTTAAAGTCCTTAGCATCATAAAAAACCTAAACTTTCACAGTCCTGTGACGGTTACTCAGGAGGACATTTAGGTTAAATAAGTCAGAGTTTTTCCAGAGCACCTCTTGTCTGGTGATATATTTTCTCCACTTATGTCACTTACCATTCACTGTCATCATTGAAGAAGTTCTTCTCCTCTTCCTGACTTCCTGTTTGTTTTGCCTCCTCATCTGTCTTCACCCTCAGCAGCCAATCATCTTGCTGTAGCTCTGGGCGGGGCAGGTTGTACAGTGGATGTTTAAACAGCTCCTCCAGTTTAGAGCGACCTGTTTGTTTCACGTTTCCAGCTTCAATTAGTTTCTTTGCCTTTTCAGTGGCTTTATTGAACAATCCAATTTGTTTATGCTTAAAGGTGCTGGCAGTCAGTTCGTGATGTTCATCATTCTGGGGGCCGGTTGGCAGTTTATTTGAGGAAGAGGCAGCAGAAGAAGAAGAGGAGTGTGAGACAGTTTGATGATGCTGACTTTCTGTTCTCGGAAAGGAGGAAGAGGTGGCAGAGGAGGAGGTGGGAAGGACACAGGCTGTTTGGAGGACTGTGAGGCAGAAAAATGCCAGAAGGAGATGGAGAGTGAGGGACAGGCATGCCAGGCCCAGATAGATGGAGCGAGTGGACTGACCCAGGTACAGTCTCACCATGCTGGCAGGATGAAAGAAAAAAAAAATCCATGGAGCCTCGTCAGCACTTCAAAAGTCATCATGTAATTTCATAGCTGAATATTTAGGCATTAAAGACATCCTCCACCACAACCAATGCTGTGTTTACCAGTTTTAAAGAAAACTATTCTTTTAATTGCCAAAATTGAGCATTTTATCTAATTTCACTCTTAATCAAACATAAAGCGACAATCACAAAGTTCTATGTTTATAATGCCCAAAAGAATTGAGTTGATCAAACTTAGCAATAAGGCAACTAACTGCCTAATAGAGTTACTGAGTTTACTGTCTTAACCTTTTTGAGGCTAATGGATCACGCATTGATCTATTCACCTAAAAAACCATTATACTTAATGCTCTACAGAAAAGACAGATACGGAGCATTTTGCCTCTCTTCTGTATCATTTATGTGCGTAACCTGATCCGTCCCATCAATGTTACTAACCTACATGCCAAACAAACGCTGAATGCATGGCAGCCATGATACGTATGCGGAAGTATTGCTAGCAGCAAGGCTCAATCCCAAACCCCCCTTACACACTACCCCTACATCTAAAGGCCCATTTATGCTTGATGCAGCAGACGGATACGCAGATGGACAGACAGTTTTGTCCATCTTCTGCGTCGGCTATATACGTAATTTGGTCCATTTTCAGGGAGCTTAGGTATCCGTCGCTTGATGCAGAAGAAGGAGCAATACCACTGGAAATTGCGGGGTCATTGCTAAACAGAATAGCTGATATCCGACCAGCAAAAGAAAAAAAAGAAGCGTATCAGGAAGGGGACAAAAAAAGCAGAAGAATTATAAAGATGAGTGCAACAACTGTAGAAATTGCTCAACCTTTTGAAGTAAGACCATATGTGAATGTTTAGGGAGTGTTGGGCAGTTGGCTATAACTTTTACATTACTGCTGCCAAACGGTGTGTCTGAAACTGATGTCGGCTCGCAGGTGTGACTTCTGAACTTAGCACTAACCACTAGAGGAGGAACTGACTTAACAACCATGGCAACCCAAAACACACATGGAAGTATGAGGACGGCGATGTATGATGTTTGAAACGGACGTTGGTATTTACCCACGTAAGGGATCATAAATAGGCCTTAACCCAGTTAAGTTAAGTGACACTCAGTAGTGAAAAGGTTGTGTGTTGTGGGTAGTTTGGGATTGAGCCCATGTATATCCCAGCCCTAAGTGGCCCTTGCAGATGCGTAGCCTGACGGAACACACCAAGTAATACCACCGGAAACTGTTGGGGAACAGTAAAGCCAATACACATGCGGAAGAAGAAGCTGCCAGAATTTTAATTTTAATGACATAAAATGTCTTTTTATGTTTTTTTTCTGAGAATGCACTTCATCATGATCTCCTCCACCGATGCAATATTTGCTATGGTCTGAAACTGACGCCAGAACTCAGAGGTGCACCATGAACTCTGCACTGCCCTCTGGTGGATGTACTGGCTAACAACCATGCTAATGCAAGGGATGTGTGAAAGAAGGCAACGACGTTTGAAACATACCTAACTATTTACATACGTAAAGGGAGCATAAATGGAACTAGACAGATCTAGCTGAATTTTAATTGGATTTACTTTTCAAAAGGCAAAAACATTACTCTTCTGTTTGTCTCTTTGTGATTGGTGCAGAAGTAAAGCTGTCTTTTAAATAGTCTATCAGGGATTAAGTCTTCTGTCTGACAAACATTCATCATTCTGATGAGATCCTGAAGCTAGACACACAAAAGTTCAGAATTATGCAATCTCATTTGTAGCATTTGTCAGTTTGCTTTAACATTATAAGCAATACACAACACAAAGTGCAAAGTGATGATAAATGTGATAATAAATGTGATTAAAGTTTTGCAGCTTGTTGCTGCCTCATTTTCTGTTTTAATTTTCCTGGCCAGATTTCTATTTTCACAGTTTCTCAAGAACATTATTCACCATGTTTCTGTCAACTAATTTTAATGGAACTCTATCAAATTATGAAGATATTGCTTGCAAGTGAATTATTAAGCGTATACTTTTGAAAAAGGAAAAATCATCAAAGACATTCTAAAATTAAATAAATTTACACCGAGTCAAGTTAAAACCACCAATAATATTAGACAAAAAATATACTATAAAACAGCTAAACAACACTAACAAAAAACACACCCAGCAGTGGATTTGGGTTCATTACCTGTTATAGAATTTGATTGTTTTTCCCAGTGTAAATATAACAATGATTTTATTATATGTCCAAGAATAACGTTTTAACCTCCCTTATCTTTTGGCAATAATTCAGCAAACCAAAACTGTCCGCTTTTCTGAGGGCTACTAGTTTCACTTTGAGAGTTTAAGTGAGTCTAATTTCATTGTATTGGGAGGCATTTAAAATGTCAGAAATAATAGTGGAGGGACAGGAATCCATAACTACATCCACAGTCATTCAGTAATAAAGTGTCAGATAGTAATTTGCACCAGAATGTAAAAAAAAAAAAAGCTCTTAAAGAAAATCAATACATTATTGAACAAATTTTGGCTCACTGATTCCCTATGAGGAGCTACAGACTGGAGAAATTACTTACATCTCTTTGCCTTCAAGTACCTTTTTCCTCCACCTCTGTTTCTGTACTTCTCTTTTGTAAATGACACAGAAATTTCAGGACTATTTTCTTGTCATGTTCTTTCCCAGTGTGTTGTCATGTGGTCACTGCAATGCAAATAAAAATGAGAAGACAGGCATGCTGCGATGACCTGTGTCAGCCTGACCACAGTTAAGGGTGAAGGCAACCGTAAAACACTGCCAAACGATCTTTCAGTCTGCCAGGATCAATGCAGGCTAAACAGGAGTCCTGCACAGAGGTCTGACAGAGTAGCATCAGAGAATAGTATGACCCTAGACCATAGTTTAACATTTTGGTAAATACATTAAGACATTGTAGACTCCTTATAGGAGCAAGAATGTTTAAATTTACTAAACAGTCTTTAAGGTGGAATTACCCCTTTATTCTCGCGCTGTCCTCACCTCTTTTCACCCTCTTCCATCTTTTACTCTTCCATGTTCAGGGTTAATGATTTCACCCCCTGGGTTTAACTCCTGAAAAGAAAGTTGTTGTAGTTTGTGTTCATTCTGTAAATCGAAGAGGCTCTTTTATTATTATGCAAAGGTTTGTTAACACTCAGCAAAAAAGAAGCATGTTTAATTTTCCTTAAAAACATTTCTGCTGCACATTCAGGTGCAAAAATAAATAAAAATATAGAAATGAATGAATTAATATTCTGAAATAAAGTCATAGTAAATCAAATATTCATGCTCCCAACATAATCGCTACCTTTTGTCATTCTTTGAACCTGGAACTTCCTTCATAATATACCATCTGTTTAATCTCCAGCAATGACTTTAAAGCCTTTTCTTTCCGCTGACTTTAATTATTTTGCTTCTTCTGTGTTAAAAAGTCTTCTGACATAATGTTCCTGTTAATTAGCTGGCTTTGCTCTGAGAGACCATATTTTGTTTGTATGTTGCAGCATTTCCCAGCGGAATACACTGATGTTTGTCAAGCCTGCAGCAATAGGCTGTGGTATATGAAGCTTCTGTTCTTCATGTTTTGATGTGCTACAGCTATATAATGATTTCATACACTGTATTTTCAAGAAAGAAGTGCAAAAGTTGCTGAGAATCTATGTGGATATTTATATGTCGTGGAACAAAGTTATGCTATGTGTTGGCACTAAAACAAGTCACATTTTTTCTTTTATTGCTGTTTTAATTTCAATGCTTTTTATTTTAGACTTCGCTATGGGTAACACAACTATGTGTTTTATCATACTAATTCATCCTGAAGAACTGTGATGTGAAATTTGTTGCCAAGGTGTATGGTATCTGTTGAGGTAACCCTGCCTCTTGTTTAGATTATTAGCTTGTTGTGACATAGTGAGAAAACACTGCAGTAAAACAACTTGCAACTACATGTGGAGCATGATTCCTTTTTAACTGTGAACAGAGATTTCAGATACTTAAGTTTTTACCATGTGCAAAGAGTAACTAACTGTGTTAGTTGAAGCAATAGTATCAAACAGAGAAAGATCTGTTTGGAAACTTACTAATGATTTTATGGACAAGGGCTCAGTCTATACACTGACATAGAGGATTGGTCATTACTTTCTAACAGCAATGTAGTCTCGAGGCATGGAAGCTCCTCTTAGTTCAATTGAACTGCCAATTAAAACTTAGTAAAAGATTTTAGATTTTGATTGTCACCTTAGAAGAAAATAATTTTAGGTATCATGACTTTGGGCCAATTAAAACTCAGCAGTTTTAACAGAGAATGTGTGTAAGGTAGGCATCAGTCTGCTAATTACTAGCAATGTAACAGCAGTAGATGGAAGGTGAATAATGCAATGATCAACATTTTTTTGATTGGACTGTTTAGACTTTTACTGTAAAAACAAGATTGTGTTAGATGGAAAAATATCAGTCAGTGGGTATGTTCAGATGCACAGCAATATTTTGACATTAACCTAAATTAGGACCTCAGAATCTGTGATGTAAACAGTAAACAATCATCTTAACCCAATTAAGGTTAAGAGTTAGCAAATCAAATTAATGTGGAATATTCTTTCACAGTGAAATTATATAGATGTGTACACAGCCTAATTGCATCAGTAGATTCTAGCTTTTACAGCATTTGGCAACATATGTGGTGCATGATTAATGAGAACATTTCAGTCCTGTAAATTAATATGTAAATATTTCATTAGCAGTTAAGCTTTAACCTGCCTTATTTCCAACTGATGCAACTCTTTTGCGTGGAACAACCTTTCAAAGATGCAGAAGATTTATCAGATATTAGGTAAAAAAAAAAGCATGGGTCATAACCTAGCTGCAACCTCCGGTAGTAAAATGTGAATGTGAAGTGCAAAATATTGCAGTTCACCCCTCATCCGCTAGGGGTGGCTCCAAAACAGTCAATCCCCATAGACTCCCATGTTAAAAAGGCCAACTTCACAGCAGAACTAAACATGTTCAAAGCCGGGTATATATAAAAAAAAAGCCATTTTAGGATTAAAAGGTCAAGTTTACCTTCATGAAAACTTTGAGGGGGGTGAATTTTTTTCTAACTCATCTGTTGGATGTTATTAAATCTTGAAATTCGGCATAATTAGGGGTGTGTCCTTTTGATTGACACGTATCCAATATCCTTGGCAAGAAGGTAGAGTGCAGCACAACTGCGGTTTTTAGTTGGCTAACAGCGCGCCTTAGCTTTAGCCGGCCTACCTCCGTTAGCTTGTTAGCCACAGTTAGCTCTGGGTTAGCTCGGTTACCTCTTGGCTACAGGCAGCTCGGAGTTTAATGGGTGTCAATCATCCACCCCCACCTTCACAGTCCCTCTCTCAGCTCCACTTTGCCCATTTTTGGATTTTCCGGGAATGAAAACATGCGTGTAGCTGCCAAGATGGCGACGGTGGGAACCCTCCAATGAGCTTCAATTCAGCTTTTCAGAAACCTATGGGTGAAGCTCCGTCCATATTTTACATACAGTCTATGGTCAAAGTAGTTGAAACACATCTGGATTTTTAAAGTAGACTTCAGAATGATAAACAGTGTCAGTAAAGAAAGATTTTACAGGCCAGAGCTGAGTGTTGGGCTTTGGATAGACTGACTAAACAGAGATTTCCTGTTCAGATTACACAGCAATACACGACACAGACATTATCATTGTTCACAGAATGAGTCATGCTTGGTCAGATGCTTTACAATAGCCAAGTAATTTCTTTTTTTTTGCCGAGCTCCTCTGGTCAGTGAAAGCACAATCCCACATTGAGGGGATTTGTTCTGTCAGTGCACTAATCTGATTATACTTTGTCAGCAAATCCAGTTTAAAAGCATATTGCGAATTTCTGTTGCTGTCAATTTCTTCACATCCTCACCTTTTCATTTTTATTGCTTTCCTCATATTTACCCTGTCATAAAACACACCCAAATGCTCCCAAATGCATCAAACAGCGAAAGCATCCTTCAAAGCTTTGAAGCCTTTCCCTCACAGCAGTTGCAGCTTAATGTAGGTTGCTTGGAAACAACCCAAAATTTGGCAGCTAATTGGAGCGAGTGGTTGCTGTATCTGGCAGGCAGGCAGTCGTGGCTGTTGTGCAAACTCAAGATAATTAGACTCAGTGAATTCACAATCACATCTGGAAAACTGCAGGGAAAATGAGCATCTAAGGACCAATTGGATGATGTGGAGAATTGACCAATGAAACTACAGGGATGTATTCTGCATGTTAGTGTTTGCTTGTGTTGCACAAGTAATTGTTTTTTATACATGCTTGTGTGCTTGTTCATCAAGCAGTAGCAGAGTGTGTGTAATAGTTTAGTGTTTGGTCTGTTATGTAAGTATTATGAATGTCCAGAGCTACTGGTTGGGATGTGCATTTGTGTTTGAGAACAATAACAAAAAGAAAAACCCTTTCATGGGCTTACGATTTCCTCTTAAGTGTGAGTGATTTTTATATGAAATACAATGAAAGCAATGTGTTTAATATTGAGTTGGTAAATATTTGAAGCGTGGAGGTGTTATTTTCAGCTCCGTGCAGAAGTGTTTTATCACGTCATTTTTTATTTGTTCCCAGGGAAGCGGGAAATAGATGCAGTGATTTATTAAAACAAGAGTACAGAGATGTTATTCAAGGAAAATACAAATGTTTAAAAAAGGGATAATATGAGAAAGAAAGAAAACTTGTATAATTCAAATAAATTCGAAAGTCAATATTTGGTATGAAGGCCTTAACAATCGTTCCTATAAGTCTTCAGGAGGACATTCAGAAGAGATCTGGGATCTTGGAAGGGTTCATCACTCCATCAGACCTGTTGCCACTGATTTCCAATCAGTTCTAGTTTCATTTAGGCACACCTTAGCCTTTTCTTTCTGTTTCTTTTCATCAAGAATGACTATTTTTAGTCAAGTGATCGCTCTGATGATTCAATGATGCACAAGTCAAAAGTAAGATAACTGAACAAAAAACAAATTCCCCTGAAAAGACTGGGCTGATAATTAAATTAAAAAAGTGCTTTATAAATCCCCAGGAAATGATTAAAAGCAGCCAGTGCCCAAAGGAAAAGACTTTCAGAAATTATTAATCTGAAATTTTTGCAGAGATCAAAATGCGGAAAAACTTTTTTTTTTTTTTCCCCGATAACTGTTTTAGGGTTCAAGCTGTATTTTAGACTCATGCCTCAAATTATATTAGGGTTAGGGATCAGCTAAGGGTTAAGAAATAAAAAAACTTGGAAAGTCCCCACAAAGATACTAAAAAGGAAAAATGTATATTAATAGCTAAATTACTGTTTAATGTTTATTTATGTGATTCTTGGGGCTTGATGTGATGGAAGCACTCATCTTCCTAGTTCCCCTCATCCTTCTTGCTCTGATGCATCTTATCTTTACATTTCTATCTTCCTCTGCCTTCGCATCTCTTTTTTACATCTTTTTCCCACTCTTCCTCCCTCGCCGCCTCTTTTTCTTTCTCTTCCTCTGACTGTAAGCTCTGAAGCCCTATGTCTTTGAAAGCATTGACTCCTGTGGCTCTAACTGCTGCTGCAGCTGCACTCCTTGTATGAATATTTAATCTTGGGAGTGGGAGAAAGAAAAGAGAGGGGGGAGGCAAGGACTAAAAACATGGGAAACTCAATAAATAAATAAATTTAAAAAAGAATAAAAAGGAAATGAAAGGGAGAGTTAGAGAGAATGGAGCAAAACAGGTGAGTGAAGAGATACAAACTAAGGGGAACATATGTAAATTAAGAGCAGATGGTAAAAGGATAAAATTAAAGAGGAGGAAGAAGGGGTGAGATACATGTTACAGAATATTGAAACCAGAGAGAGGAAACTTGGGTGGAATACCAACTAGAGTACAAGCAACAATTTGTTTGTAATGCACATTTTATCCAGAGACACATATTTACCCGCACCCCCCAAAGAAAACAAAAAACAAAAACAACAACAAAAAAAAATCCTTAGATATTTGCAAAATCAAACAAATCCCTCTACAATCTGGCTTTCTTGTGTATGTACAGAGTAATTCAACCTTCCTGCATCTCTCTCTTTTTTTCTCTCCTTTCTCTTGTACTCATCCATTTCAAGGTGACAGCCTGTGAGATAATCTAATCTTGCATCTCTTTACATGGGACAATCTGTCATCGGCTGTAGCTGAACAGCAGATCTGTGTTGTTTCTGAATGTATTTGCTACTGCACTTAAGATAGAGAGCAAGGAATGAAGCAGAGACCAGTTTAAAGATGTTTTTATCCAAAAATGTGAAAACAAAATGTTCTGTTATCTCATATTAATGTAAAAAAACAACGTGTCATATTTACATTTGCAATAATTTCTGTTAGTGGTTACTTTCACAAGAAAACTGAGAAGAACATTTTGTAGCAAGCAAATTTCCATTTAATACAAATTGGACGTATCTCAAAGCTAGTTTGTTGATCTGTGGGACTTTTTGTTGTAAAACCTACACAGTGTACGTTGGCCCGATCATAAGTGAGCCTGTTAATATGGCAAATAAACATCAATGTGCCCTCAGTATGAACAGGTTATTGTAAAATGTTGGCACATATGCTGCTGGTAAAAGCCATCTGTATCAAATATATTTTGGTTGACCTTATGACCTGAATTGGTCCATTAATATTTAACCAGACATGTAGGGATGTATTGTCAAGCAGTTGTCAAGTTTTGGTTTTTGTGGTGGCCTCACAGTAAGGAGGTCACTGATTCGAGCCTTGGCTGGGGGGAGGTTCGAACAGTGCCCTTTTGTATAGAGATTGCATGTTCTCCCCGTTTATGTGTCAGTTCTCTCTGGGTACTCCAGCTCCCTCCCACTGTCCAAAGACTAATTAATTAATTAATTGGCCAAAATTGAGGATAAATAATGAGGAACAGGTCAAGCGAAGGAGCTAATTAAACCAGGTGTGTTGAATCAGGAAGGAAAGCGCACAGAACATACAAGGGTGTGGTTTTTATTTATTCTCTGCCATTTGTTTTTTGTTATTAAAACCTTTGTTCCTTCACCCGTTTGCCTCCTGCGTCATCTGCCTGCATTTAGGTCCTCACTCCATCCACACCAGAAGTAGGCAAGGCTCCAAAAATCCTTGCCTCATACCACTGCCACCAGCTCCGCGGCCCACATCTCCTGTGCCGCAACCAGTTCCACGGCCCATGTCTCCTGTGACGTCTCCACCACTTTAGTGTCCCACTCCAGTGCCCATGTCCAGACCAGCAGTTCAGTGTCGCATGCTTCAAGCCCACAACATGCAATGTTCCTGTTTCTGAGTGTGTTAAGATTCCTGTCTGTCTCCTCTGTGTGTTGTTTCCTGGAATACCCCAGTGTTTGAGTTTGGCTCTTTCTGTCTGTCTTGTGTGTCATGTCTGTACCTGGCCAGAAGGCTTACTGGATTATTCCAGGACTGCAATCATCTCACTTGGGCTGATCACCACACCAGGAGCTCATCCATCAATCAAGCCACCTTCACTTCCCTGCAGTACTTAAACACCAGATTATTCTACCATCCTCGCTGGATCATCCAGTTACCTATCTGGTATATTGTAGCCTCACTAGTCTTCCACTTTGAGATTCTGCTTGTAATTAACAAGATCTGTGGCTTGCCGGCTCTGTCACTGATCCTCTGTTGCTAGGTTACTGGCCAGCCTCCAGATCTCAGTCTCCTGTCGGCGTGGTCTCCCGGCTGTCCTCCAGAACCCTGTCACCAGAACAGTTTTTGGTCAACTGACCATCATCCTTTGTCAATGTTGCACATAAAAGCCTGGTTTCTTCACCCACCAGTCACCATTCCGTTGACTTATCTAGGAATTCCTGTTTCAGCATCCCACCTTGAACGTGAAACTTGTGGAAATAAATTCCTCTTTGATCCTTACCCATTTGCAGTTTAAGTCCTTTCTCAAAACATGACATTTTTACAAGTCAAATGTTTGACAATTTCATACTCTTGAGCAATGTTGGGTGGAAAAGCAAAGATTTCAGCTGGAGCACTTGGTTTCACCAGTTCACAATAGATCTGTTGGGACTTCTGTCTTATTATACAGCAGAAGAAAACTAAAGCACAAACAACAATACTACATTGCTGAAAATACTTCAGAGTTGTTATATTTATGAGACCTAAGTGGCAGCTTAGACCTCATACACACATAAAGATTATCAGGCTGTTTTTGTCCCGATTTTGCCCCTTCCCGACCAAGGACGACAAATGATCGATTATCTTGAGTCTTAAAAGATTTTCCTATAAAATTATCATTTGGTCTGAGGTGTGTTACGAGAGAATTGGTCCCGATAATCGGCTCCGAAACGGGTTGTGGCCGACAATCAGAAGTATTGAACATATTCAATATTTACAACCAAAAATCCTCGTGTGGGAGGAAAGCCAATGACTCCTGAATTGTGACTCTGTGGATTTTGACGTGGAATGGAATGTAACTAATCAGAATATGAGCTGACTGGAGAACAAGGAAGTATATAAAGTCCATATACACGCTGTTAGTTTTTTCAGTTCTGGATTTTTCTGTTAACAATAGCCCAAAGACTGTCATTGTTCTTGTCTTTTTCTCCTTGTCCTATATATCCTCTTCCATGCTGGATGTTGTGTTTTTTGGTTGTTGTCATGGTTCTTCTTTTTCGTGTTTTTTAGATCACGTTTGATCGCAACAGATTTCTGGCTCGGAGGACTAGATTTTAGATTGGTTGCGGGACAGCATCGTTATGTGCATGTTGTTCTGTGATGAGATTATCGGACCACACTACACACCAGACTTTTTATCTTCATGTGTGAGGTCTCGAACAGATAAAAATCTCATCTTATTTAAAAAAAGTCTTGTGTGTACCAGGCCTTAAATGCATTTACAGATATATCACATCAAGATTTTCTTATTTTATTTCTTATGATTTGTGGACATGGACAAGTTTACTTGACATTACCCTTACCCCTAATTTACACCGTGTGTGTGTGCGCTGTGGCCTCTCCAGCTATTCATGGCCATTTTAGTGATTTCATTTTATTTTTTACAGCGGGCACACCACGGCGTGTGTCAGAAGTATCAGAAGTGTCCCAGAAGCGCCTTGTTGTGGCTATCTGCTAAACATACGCCCGAGTCTACTTTTGACAGAGCACGCATCCAGAATTCCAGAGGAAATCAGACACAGGAGCAGTGAGAAAACTTCCGGTAATTTTCTAAATAAAGCCCCCATGCAGATAAGTGCTCGCTGAATCATATAAACATTATGTCATTAATTGCTCAGTGTTTTTTTTCCCCATCATGAACGAGGAGACATTTATTCTTGAATTCACTGATTTTGACTGATTGATTGACTGAGTTTATCCTGGTGATTCTCCAATTCTCCTGTGACTTAAGGATCTTGTGGATCCAGCTAGGTGGACTACACCTGACTTGCTCCCAGTGTGGATGGACCCACCACAGAGGTCGCGGCACAGCCGAAACGTGGCACACATGCACCCGCTGTTAATACAACGTTAGATTGTATTTCCAGTCAGTGCACACTCTTGGTCAAGTTTCAAGCTGCAGCATTTTTCACAGGTTGAAGTAAAGAAATAGTCTAATAACGTCTTGAGGATACAGCAGATGGATAACTCTTTTGGGATCTATAGAACAAAAGGGTATCAGGCAAGCCAGAGGGAGAAGGTGCAGTCACTGATTATGATGATAGCAGACAGGTGTGGTCCAAGATGGCTTGAGCAGATGGTTTCTGGGTATTGTAGTTCTGTCCCTGGTGATTAGTACTCCAGAGAGCTTATATTACTGAGATGAAGAAAATGCTGTCATGGTAACAGCCCCCAAAAAAAGACAAAATGTGAATGTCAAGCATAAATAATAATAAAAAAAAAAACAAGTCTGAGATTCATGCTTTAGATTACAAAGCCATAAATGTTCAGACTCCTTTTATTTTTTTTTTAACCAGCTCAACTGTCTTAGTTAATCTAAATCTTAAGAGTTTAAAGATGATATTTAGCTTTAGCTTCAGCACATCAAATAAATGAAAATATAAAGAGAGATGTTAGCAGAAAAGAATTAATAGACACGGTAAGTGTTCAGTTTGTAGTTGTGTAGCTGGGCAGACTAAGCTGCATTGATATCATGCTGCAAAAGCTCCATGCTGATGGTTATTATTCAGAGAGTTTTGTTGTGAGTTTAAGCCTGATACTTTTCAAAGGATCAATACTTTTCAAATCTGAGAATGTGTGACAATATTTTTCTTTAAACAGAGAAGATTGTTCAGAGAACAGGGAGAAACATGGTATAATCTTTTATCTTGTCTAAATAAGGTTGTCAGCAGAAAACATGGATTGTAAATTGTACATGTTTGTGTGTGTTTGGACACAAGCTTACCTCTGTGTGTTACACCATCCAGTAGAAAATTGATTTTGAGCAGATGGCATGAAAAGCTCTCAGAGGACACAAGAGTGTGCTCACTCAGAACAAATTTGGAGGACAAAATACAAAACAGAGATGGAAGCATTTTTTTTAACAGATCTATTCAGAAACACAGATGAACTTTCTTGTTTTTATATTTTATTCACAGATGGAGGGAAGAGGAGCTGGAGAGGTTTTTGGTGAGGTAACAGTAACACCACAGTTTACAAATACTCTAAATATGTGCTCATCAATCTGGAACTTTTAATGTTTATTATCCTGCTATTGGTTTGTATGTTTCAGCACTTATTTTACATTCATCTAGATATCTTTTAATTTTCTTACCATTAGTTTATTTTGACATTTTATTGGCAAGTTTGGTGCATAAATAGGCCAACAAGTTATATGGAGAAAACAGATATTTTTAAAAAATGTATCAGCTGTAAAGACTGAGACCGAGTAAACCATCCAGCAAATTTTATCTCCAAAACATCAGACTGACACAAACTTCCTTGGAAACACACATACACAATCAGTGGTCACTAAGCCAGCATGTCCATGTGGGGCCCAGCTATAACCCAGTCAGAACCAACTTGAAACCCGAATGGGCAAACACAAGTGAGGCCAACATGGAAACTCTGGACAAACCCACATGGCACCCTTATCTGTAGCCCAAATTTAACCCTTATGGGCCCCACATGAACATGCTGACTGGATGTAAGCCAATATTAGAGCTTGGTTTCCATTCATTAATAAAATATATCTAAATAGAATTGGTAACACTTTAAAAATAAGGGCCTTTACAACATTTTAATACTTTACAATAATTGGCTTAGTTACTTAGCAACTAATCAAGAATGAATTGAGGGGTTAATGATTTATTAATGATACATTTGCTAATGATTACTGAATGATTACTTAATGGTAAGTTATTTGCAAAATGACTACAAAACTATTCAGGGAAGTGAGAACACACGTTTTCAGTGCAGGCCTCATTTCACTGGCTTTCTGTGCATTTGTGAATCAATTTTAAAATGATTTTGTTTTTAAATCTTTTATTGCCCACACTCATACTTATTTGTCTGACTTATTGCAGCCATATGTCCCTTAATTTTCCCTCAGGTCAGCTGATCAGTCATTCTAAGGCCACAAAAGAAAATCAGAGCTGTCGAATAAACTTCAACGGCAAATCAGATGGGGTTCCTCAATAGCTGTTTTCATGTAAGTATATTTATTAGAAACAAGTCATGCTATCTATCTATCTATCTATCTATCTATCTATCTATCTATCTATCTATCTATCTATCTATCTATCTATCTATCTA
>JBAMHW010000023.1:9831435-9851540 GCA_037177495.1 Rhadinocentrus ornatus
CCTGTACACTTCCTCCCTCGACTCTGTGTGTTCTGCAATTGGGTCCTCCTTCTGAGTAACGGCACCCGGCCGTGACAATTTGGTGATTAGACTGATCACCTCCTAAAGTCTATGTGATCTAAGTTAGAGGGTGGCAAATATTTATGATTTGACTCTGGTATCAGGAAGAGGTGGAGATAAAGAGGGGGAATTTGGAAATGACAGTTTTAATGAACAGTGAGAGAGACAGACTGGCAAGCAAAAAAGACAATTGGACAAGAGTTGCAATGACAGAATTTAACAATGAGGTTGGTTTGACAGAGTAGGAAATGACAAAGTGTAGCAGGATGAAAGCCCGAATGCCAGATAACGATGGCAGACCAGACGGAAAATGTCTTCCCTATGAACTTGCACATAAGCCTAATCATTAAATTACAAAGGGTATGTCCACAAAATTAAGACAAATGAACTACAACTGCAAACCTGTAGCAAACTAAAAATGTAAAATGATTTACAAATCACTTTTACCCTGTATTCTGATAAGTATACTTAAAGGAGGAAGTTGTTTTTCTGTCATCTGCCAGAACTAAACAGGTATTTTCTTTCCCTGCTTTAGTGTTGTCTGTCCTTCCTTTCTGTTAAGAGAGTCCATATACATTTTTTTAAATCGTAAATGATATCAAAGTTCACACTAACAAAACTCAATGTTTGTCTTTGTTTGAATAAAAGTAAAACCTGAAATATTTTAATTTTTGTACCTAGGTCATTATTTTTAGCATTTACTTAAGCCAATTAAGCAAGCTTTAGTCATTTTATAAGGTTACAGAAAAAATAGAATAATGAAAATAAGTATAAAGCAGAAAATAGGAAAAGTAGACAAAGATACAGTAAATAGACAATGACCCTTCAATCCAAGATAACACCAGACAAGCAACTGCTACACCTGTACAGAAACACAACAATTTCCCACAGCTTTTACAGGTAAACTAAGCTGAGAATCATCAAGAGCTAAAAAATAAAAATTACCAAGACAGCAACAACAAATATCACAACAACCACACACACACGCACGCACGCAAGCACACACACACACACACACACACACACAGAAACCTAAACAAAAGTGCCTCTTTGTGTATAAACCCACTGGACAACTCAGTGACTGTGTCAGCATGCAGAATATGAGAACTCAGGAGTGAACATAGATGAGTGTGATTGTGCAAATGTGACCATGCCTCCATGGAGGCTAGAGGCAGACTAGGGGCCAGAAACCTGGGCGAACAGCAGCAATTCCGGCACACAAACCCAAGCCACCCCACTGCAAAGACGTCCCTGGACCCACCCAGAGGGTGGCAGAGGAGGAGGAAGGCCCCAGCCAGAGCACCCTACGGTCATGGGGCACAACCACCGGCGGGCCAAGATCAGCAGCTGCCGACCCCGCCAGGCACCGACTATCCAGGGCGGACAGAGGGAATGGCCCAGGGCCCCAAGAGCCCAGAGCTCAAACAAATGAGTATCAGATAACCTCAACTAGTTAAGGCCTTGTCTAAGCCAAATCTCTGATTTACAGAATGACACAACACAAATAAATGCGTCACATCAGGCATATGACACATTGGCTTCTTGATTTCAGAATTAGCTATTTAGAGGATTGACTGTGATTATGGCTCAAATTCACAGTGTTTAATCAATTAAACAACAGTTTGTTTTTACTCTGAATCAGTTGCAGCCTGTTATATTCTGGGACCTACTTTGATCATCATCCAGTTAATTATGAGATGCCAAGTGTAAAAATTCTGTATAAAAGTTGTAGCTGACACATTTTCATTATTTATCTCACTTTTCTCACATTTAGCACATTTTTCGTACATTTTACTACATTTAACATAACTGTTAACCACATTTATAAGGGTCAAACAGAACATCTAAATCTAAAATTTAAATCTAAATCTAAATGCTATATGTTAAATGTTAAATAAGCTAGTAGGAAAACACTCGCGAGCGTGCGCGCACACACACACCCTACTAGCGCATAGGTTGAGGTTAAAAGGGGCAGGGTAAATTAGCATATATTCGAAATATTCAGGTAAAACATTTAGATTAAGATATAAGATTTAGCATTTAGATATGAGATTTAACTTTTAGATTTAAGATTCCAGATTTATATAAATTATTTGAGATTTAAATATAAGATTTAACATTTAGATATAACATATAACATTTAGATTTAGATTTAAAATTTAGATGAAGATGTTCTGTTTGACCCTTATATATGTGGTTAATAGCTATGTTAAATGTAGGAAAATGTAGGAAAAATGCGCTAAATGTGAGAAAAGTGAAATAAATAATGAAAATGTGTCAGCTACAACTTTTATACTAAATGTTTACACTTGGCACCTCATAGTTAATCAGGACGAATTCCATCGGAAACAGTAACTCTTTAACAGTAACGCTTTAAACAGAAAATGTTTAATTGCTACTGGTGTTTGTTTTTTTGCAGGGTTTCCATCTCTGTGGTTTCAAATGATTAATGCCATGATTAATGGAATAGCTCAGTCAATATGCTCTGTGACAGTAAGCACATTGTTGCCTGCTAGAAGTCTAATCCAGCAAAACAGCATCACTTCACTTTTTAATCAACAGTGACTTCTCAAAGCTTCTCAAAGGATCTTTCTGAACCCAAAGAAGTGCCTTTGGACAGCCGTGAATCTGTAGGATGAACATACCTGGTCTATAATTTACTGGGAAAGAAGCTAAAAAACACTTTAGTAAAAAAACAAAACAAAGCCTTGACCATAAATTGACATTAAATCATGGACAAATGGACTATTTCATTTTGCATCGTCTGCATCATCTGCTGGCCTGATAAGATAAACCATTTGATGGATTACATTGCAGTCTGCTCATTCCTTTGGAGCATTACGGATTAGATGGAAGTTGGTAATCCTCAGGGAATGTGGATGAAATGTGTTGAACACTAAAGATGGTCAGCCTGACAGTCAGAAAGGTTTAACAAGAGGTGAAAGGTTGCAGATTAAAACCTTTCTGCTGCCTGCATATCCGCTCCTGCCATGTGCACTGGCCAGCATGTGCTGCAGGCTGCTCAGTTCATGTGATAGAAGGAAAAGAAAGAGCACATGTTTCCAAGTTTGATGCTGTTGTTTGAGATGCTGATAAAGAATCAGCTGCGAGGAGGAGAATGATCACACGGTGAATTTGTGTCTCCTCCCACGTCTCTTCCGTTTGCTGCCTCGAACAAATGTAGAGAGCTGTGGGTAAAAAGTTAACACAAGGCAGCCTGCCAGTTGCAGTGAGAAACCAGCTATGGCAGCCAATTTAGTTAAAACTACACTACAGGAAGTGTAAGACATAAAAACAACAAGTAGTGCATAAGTCTTGCAAATTGCATGGATCAGCATGTCTATTTAAAAGCCAGTATCAGGCCTGAAAACAAACAAGCCATCAAACACCAAATGGTAGATTCATTATTCATAAATGTGCACGGTCAAAAATTTTTCGACTGCACTTCAATATCGTTATTCAAAATTTTAATAAAAGATCAAAGTAAGTTCAACATGATGTGACATTTCAGGACTTTTATTTTAAACAAAGTAAATGGGATTTAGTTGTACAATAATAAGATCATTAGATTTGAGAAAGCTGGATACTGAATGGGAATTTGTCAACATCATGACTCCTGTTAGACCCACATGGCTGAACTACTGATGGACTTCAGTCCATAACTAAAAGATAATGTGTGAACAAATGATGCTCAGTTGCTTTTCACCCAGTAGGAAAGTTCCCCAGATCAACACCATTGAGTGATGGTAGAGTTTGCTATTTTGCTCTGCTACATAAATGGTATTTGTTAGTTACTCTATTCACAAGCCTGAGATTTGTTGTGCTTCCAAAATTAGTCACTTAACTAATTTGTCAAACCACAACTATAATTTTTTAATACAAACAGAGACTCAAAAATAATGTTGCATGACTGCTGTCTTGAGGCAAAGAGGCAAAGACAAAAAGATTTGTTTTTAAATCTCCTCCCAGAGTTTTGTTAGTTTTTTTCTCTTATTTCAGATATCTTGTATGCTTGCTCCCTGTAGTGTTTGCCTACAATTCCCCAGAATATCTATGAAGATGACAGAAGCCGTGAAATGTTGAAACCTCATTTCTGTATGATTCATTATTTATTTATTTATAGGCAAGAAACACTTTGAAGATGTCTTGCAAAACAAAGAGACATGAAAAATGTGGAGCTTAAATAAAGAGCAGGTGCTTGCCAGAGTCAAAGTAATGGAGGATGGCAGAGAGGAGGGGAGATGACTGAAAATTGTATATGCTTTTTTACTGAGCAGGCAAAATGGAGACAATAATCATACAGAGAGAGAGAGTCCCATATGTGATGAAAAATTACCCAGAATTCCCCATTCTGTGGGGGCTGACAGCTATGCAGATAGATGTGTACATACAAAAATTGGCTGTAAGCCGATCCTATTACAACACAAATTCCAAAATAGTTGGGACACTGTGTAAAATGTGAATAAAAACATAATATAATAATTTGCAAATCATAAATAAATAACTCATCAAATGTTGAAACCAAGACGTTTTTTACTATTTCATGGAAGATGATTGCTAATTTTGAATTTGTTGGCAGTCCCGCTACGCAAAAAAAGGGTGGAATAAGGGCAATAGATGGCTTGACACAAATCCAAAATATCTGCAGGAGCATTCGACAACTATTTAGGCTAATAGGCAACACATCAGTAACATGACAGAGCAGTGGGAGCATTTCAGCAAGACCGAGCCATCTTTTACCCTTGATATATTATATAGCAGGCTGACTTTGTGATTTCCTTAATGTTTGTCTCAAAGTTAAGGTCTGAGTCCATCACTACACCCAGATTTTTGGCCTGGTTGGTGGTTTTTAGGTGTCTATACTAAAGCTCTGTGGTGACCTTTAATTGTTTCACTTTGACTCCAAAGACAATCACTTCAGTTTTGTTTTTGTTTAACTGAAGAAAGTTCAGGCACATCCAGTCAATCTCTTCAATGCATCAAGAGCCTCTGTCTCCTGGTGACATGCATGTAATATATATCTGTGTGTCATCTGCGTAGATGTTGTTCCTTGTGACCTGTGCCAGTGGGAGCATGTAGATGTTAAAAAGAAAAGGCCCCAGGATAGAACCTTGGGGAACTCCACGTGTAATCCTTGTCTATCAGATGTAAAATTACCTTTTAACACAAAGCACTTTCTGTTCTCTAAGTAAGCTTTAAACCAGTGTAGTGCAGTGCCAGAGAGACCCACCCAGTTCTCCAGTCGTTTGAATAATATATTGTGGTCAACTGTATCAAATGCATGACAAATTCACAATCTGTAACAGATCTGGCTCAAGCCTTTGAGACGTTTTTGAATGTGGGCAGGATGTCCAAACAGCAAGACGAGTTCAGCTGACACAACATGTCACCCAGATCTTTGCTGTTAATGGGATTAAACTGTGTCATGGTGTTTAAACTGGTTTTCAATGGACACAGTATGTCTCTTTAACCTGCTGTTGATGAACCAGCTGCTTGTCTGATATTCTGGATTCTTTCTGTGAAAAATTTGGCAAACTCATTGCAGGCCTTGGTGGAATAAAGTTCAGGTGCTACTTGCACAGGAGGATTTGTTTATCTGTCGACAATAGCGAATAAGGCCCGAGCATTATGATAGTTTTTGCTAATGTCAGAGAAATAGGACTTTCTTGCATTCCTCAGTTGTAAATTATAAGAGTGAAGTTTCTCTTTATAGATGCCATAATGGATCTGTAGATGTGTTATTCTCCATTTGCGCTCGGCTTTCCGACACTCTTTTTCCATTTTTCACCAGTGTAGAATTTCTCCATGGAGACTTTTTCCTCCCAGAGAAAACCTTCACCTTAATAGGAGCATTTGCATCCACAATGTTTAACATTTTAACATTAAAACTAGTGATAAGCTCATTGGCTGAACCCGCTGAGAGGGCAGGTGTTAACAACAGGCCTGGTTGAACATCCCACTCGTGTTTTTTAGGTATACAAAGGAAAATAATTGACAACATTGTGCCACTTCTAGCTTTCTATTTGTGAGCATTGAGCAGGTAAGTACAGCTGAATTCACTGCACCAATCCTGAATTGTAATTTTTCCTAATTAACCCTGCGATTATAAACTCTGAATTTTATTAGAGCAGAGTGACAGTCTTGCAACAGTGGCTGCAAGTTGACACATTGGGTATTTGATCACTCTAATCGAAACATCAGAGCTAGTCATGTTCACTCAAGCTGAGTCTGTACAGTAAATGCAGGAGGGAATCAAACCTAACCCAAACATTTAATTATTAAGGGAAGATCAACACATTTATTTAAATGTTATCAAGCATTTTAAGTAATACGGTTAACTTCATGCTAGAAATGATGACAAAGATCCATGAAAAAATCAATGACAAACCGTGATACTGAAGCCATGAGACATGCTGGAGATGAAACCAAAAGAAACCAAACTAACTAAAACATACCGACCGAGCTGAAACCAAAAGGACCTGACAAGGAATGACACAAACCCAGGAGTACAAACACAAACAGGTGAAATTAATCAGTAATCAGCCCAGGTGTCCTAATGAACCTGGAGCCTGAACAGACCCCCCCATGACCTACATACAAATTGAAAACATAGTCACTTGTGTAACAGAAATTCCTAAATTCACTTAAACCTAGAACAATAACCTAAAACCTGATCCTAACAATAACTTAACATAACATGACATTAGAAATCAAGAACCCTAAAGCCATAATATAAACAAAAGCCTAATCCACCCCATGATCCCAAAACAATGTCTTAACTAAATTTAACATAAGACCCATGATCCTGATGGACTAGACATGACCATAACCCGCACACATCTCGTGAACATAACCATAATCCCATGAACAAGACAGGACCCACATAATTCCCACATAAACCCCATGATCATAACAGGACACACACACATCCCATAATCATGACACACACACACACACATATATTATATATATATATATATATATATATATTTGAAGGTGATGGTGGGTGATCCCCTCATTTTATTCCACTTTGAGTGAGTCACTCTCCAACCAGAAAATTAGTAGCTGTATCTCCCATGACCGCATATGTCAAATGAAAATGAAAAATGTATCGTACACTGATATTATTCGTGCAAATAAATCAGACCATGACATTCTATTTAATAAAAGAATACAAAAAAAAAAGAAAGAAAGAAAAACAGACCTGCAATGACAAAAAGAAGATAGATTTTAGCATTCATTTACAGTTTGGCATTGAAGAAAAGTTTTTTGGAGGAGTTCGAGAAACTGTGGATGAATTTGTTTCTCCTGCACTTTTAAGGAGTGGTTGCTTGTCTACATCCTTTAATAAGGATGAGTTCACTGAATCTTCAGTAGACTTTATTTTTGTTTTATTTTTTATTATTATTTTAGGAAGTGTTGGGCAACATTACTATTAAAAGTAAACCATTCGACAGGATTACTGTCACTAAAAGTAACTGATAATGTCACCGCTTTACTTGCTATGACAGTACTTCTGTATTACCAAATGTAAACACTGTTTTTTACTAGTTCTTGTGCACTAGGAAAAATGTAGGTAACATTTATGTTTTAATGTATTGATTGCTCCACTTGCATTGTCTGTTTCATGTTATATAATCTAAAACTCCGCAGGACTATGAATGACTAACACAGCAGGGCCGCTACTACACATTTGGGTGCCCTGAGCACATCTGCTTTGTGGTGTCCAATACCATTAAAGGTCAAATTAGAGTTAGAGGCATAATTTAAAAGAATAGACCACTGGAGGTGACTGGAGAGGGGGCCACAACCTCCAATCATATATGTTAATTATAATAAACATGTTAGGCTTTTTTTTATTGCTTGTATCTGTTAATTTTGTTTCTGGGAAGCAACATTAACTGGTGACAGATGTAACTGTGTTCACAAAGTCAGTTCAGCTAAGATATAAATATTCTCTTAATGTAGCAACATTCACAACTGACAGGTGAAATATAACATGTCTTAATTACAATCGTTGATAGGAAGTTATGGAAAACATATAGATAGTCTGGCTTTATGGAATACCCTTAAAAACACAATTAGTTCTGTCTCCATGTGTGTCCTTAGTTCACATAAAAAGTAAAGTAAGCCCTAACGTTACAGACTCAGCTAGCTGCTATTCTGTAGCAAAATTTATGAAGAAGTATAAAAAAGGAAGACAAAAACGGTCAGTTCCATTCTTTTGACCCCAAAGTATGTCCCACTTGTTCAGCGACAGCCTGTGCACAGAAGGACAGTGAGGAGGTGGACTGAGGATGCTGCTATGACACTGCAGGACTGCTTTGAGCCAACGGACTAGGATGTTTTCTTTCAACCACATGGGGATGACGTCAAGACTGCATCCCAGATTATATCGGATTCTGTGAAGAAATCACCATTCCCACCATGACTGTGCACTGTTGCCCCAATAATAAGCCTTGGATCACCAGTGACCTGGTGACATTTTTAAGTCAGGAAGCCAGGAAGAAAAGAGGGTGCAACAGGAACTCGGGGTGTCACTGAGGAGGAGTAAGGACAACTACCGGAGGAAGCTGGAAGCCAAACTCCAGCAGGGCTGTTTGAGGGATGTGTGGATGGGGATGAAGGAGATCACAAGTTGTAAGGAGACAAGCAGGCAGCTATTAGGGAGCCAGGAGAGCTGATTAGTTGAACTGTTTTTTTCCCCCAACATGTTCAGTTCTCAGCTGCCTGGTATCTCCACTTCAGAGCCTGCCCCCCACACACCCCAACTGTTTGTACCATTCACGAATCACCTGCATCTGAATGTCACCAAGACCAGAGAGATGGTGATAAACTTCCAGAGTAATAGGACTCTAACTTCACTAAAGATCATAGGGCAGGAGGTGGAGGAGGATTGTTGAGACCTATAAGTACCTGGGAGTGACCATTGACCACAGTCTGGACTTGAAACCCAACACAGATGCTGTGTACAAGAAGGGGATGAGCAGGCTCTTCTTCTTGAGATGGCTCAGATCCTTCAATGTCTGCAGCAAAATGGAGATCTTTTATCAGTCTATCGTCTCCAGTGTGCTTTTCTTTGCTGCTGTGTGCTGGGGAAGCAGCGTCGGAGCCACCAACAGACTGAACAAACTTATAAAGAAGGCTGGCTCTGTCATTGGGTACAAACTGGAAAATTTTGAAACTGAGGTGGAGGGATCGCTGAACAAACTGATTTCCATCATGGAAAATCCGGACCCTCCTCTTCACCGCACACTGAACAGAGTGGAGCTCCTTCACTAACAGACTGAGACGATCTGCTGTCATACGCTGGGATATTTCACAAGGTTTTAATTTGTAAAACAACAAATGGATTTGATTTATTGAATATAAATTAAACTAATTGTGAGATCAATTAAACCAAACATACAATATTTGAATGGGCCCCAGACCACTTTGGACTGGAAGGGTTGTGCCCCAGTGTAAAAAAGAAAAAAAAAAGATTAAGAACTTCTGCCCTTGACGATTAGTCCTATAGAGGAACTGAATTGGTTGACATTTTTTCAGAAATCCCATGGGTCAAGGGATTCCCGTGGAATACCCACGGGATGGGAGTCATATTTACTATTAATCACGTGATTGGGACTGTATAGGATAAAAAGTTAACCGGTGCAGCGGGAACTAAACAAAAAAACAAACAAAAAAAAAGAAAAAATAGAAAAAATAGAAAAAAAAAAAAGACAGGCGCCGCCATTTTGTAGTTTTATCTCAAAAAACCTACACTGTAACCAAGTAAAAAAAAAATACACTACCCAGAAGCCAACACTGCTTTCAGTCTGCTGCTTCTCCGCCGGTGTTGTGCCCTAAAGGGAATGTCTGCCAGAAACTGATTAGACGGCTGCCGCGCAGCTTGTTAACGCTGAATCGCTCAGTTTTCTCTCTGGTCTGCGGCTGTTCCTCTCGGTATAAAACCGAAATAACATGGATTAATTACAGACATTGGTCAGACATCCACTTTAGGGCACAATACTGGAATTGAAATAAGAAAAGGAATGGAGTTGGCAAACACCCGCAGAGAAATTTAGAAGTAATGACTTGTCTTAGGTTGGCAGAACTGGTAGATATTAATGGACTTCAAGAGAGTCGAGTGTTAACACAATGTATGCCGCTTGTAAAACATGTTTAGTTAATGACATTTAGAAATGAGTGAAATGCAACTTTATATGTTTGTTTGGGTTTCTTCAAATTTGGTAGACATGGTGTGAACCATGTACCATTTTATTGTTCCCGTTTTTTATTGTTACTAACCTCCAACAAAGATAGAAACACGTAGCAGCTGGTCTAAATAAGAATGGTGAGAACGTTTAATCAAATTCAAAGTATTGCCTGGGAGCGGAAATCATTGTAAATGGGAGCGGGATGCGATCGGGAGTAATTTTATCAGGATTGGGACCTGTGGGAGTGGGAATGGGACAGGAGTGAAATCCACTCCCGTGTCATCCTCTAATGTGGACCATTATAATCCAGAAAAATATCATCATTGTGCTTTACTTTAAATAATTAGTACATATGATAAATCGAACTGTGGCAGATATTATGTCTATTATTTTAAGTGCAAGTATGTTAGTTCAATGTAAAACCCTAGTACAGGGCCAAACAATAACTCCTCAGTGTTGCTGCTGGAATTTCAGGTAAAAAATACAAGGTGTGAATATGTTTTACACATCTTGTTTTTGGGTGCATCACTGTTGAGGTTCACATAGAGCTTCCCATTGCCTTCGACTGGCACTGGTGAAGGTGTTACCCACATAGAAAAAAAATCACTATTTCTTTCTGAAAATTATTACTTTAATAAAGACTTGAGGTTTGTACACAGCACATATGCAGAACAATATAACCATACAAGACTATCAACAACATTGAACAGATATGCATATAGTGAAAAAGGGTGTTATAGTTTTCTGTTCCAGTAATCATAACATGATGGCACAATACTATCAAAAGGCCTGCAAAAAGTTCCCACACAAGCTGAACAGACACTAAGCAATACATACAACACAAACACAGAAGACCAGCATCATCAAACAAAGCATCAGGCGCAACAAGAGGATTTTGACCTGATTAAGCATCAGTTTTGCAGAAATTTAAGCTCAAATATTTTAACTAACCTCTTGAAGCTTAAAGCCTTGCTGTGGAGTTCTCAGATGCTTAATTTGTTCAAAACATCTTGCAGTGACAACTTTCTATCAGTAGAATAAAGTGCGTGACTTGTTTACACGAGTACGAACACCCTCCCAGGCACTTTCCACTAAGAATTATTTTATGCAACTAGCTTTTTTTTAGAAATGAACTGTGTTTACCAGCAAATCACATAAAACAGTAAAGATCAGAAAAGCAAGATACAACTCATGCATGGAATGTGTAACAAGTTGGAGGTTGCAGGTTGTTGAGATAAACTGTAAGACTAAGCCAAATGTTAGAATTCTTTAATTAGATTTAGTTAGTGGGGCAAAAGCTAGTCAAATTATAAAGTAATACATCAGAAAAACCTTATTATTCTGCAATAGGTATCAATTTGCTCTGAAACTACAACTTTTTCACTGCTTTTTTATTTATTTGGTAAATGCAACATTTCAGTTGAAGGAAAAAAAGAGACCTATAGACCTTCAAGAAACTACAAAAAAGATCGCCACTTTGCACGAGTGCAGGAGAGTCTGTCGTCTTGCGCTCATGCATGTACTGTGACACTCTCTTTTGTGACACTTGCAAGAAACACACTGCAGTGGCAAGACATTAAACGTACAAGATTACATCATGCAGAGGTGGAAACAATGTAACATCAGTCATAGCACGTATCTGATCTATCTTTTTCTCTTTTCCTTCCCCTTTCCTTTGTCTTTCATCATCTACTGCTGGCTGCCATCTACTACTTAATATTCCCCCCACTTTCTCCAGCATTTTTCATCACCTTACCTTGACTCCAACTCTAAAAGCCATCACAGCCCTTAATTAATTCTGTTCCGACCCCTTGTGAAGGGATTTCAGCTGCCCTGGTTTGACTTCATGCCTTTCATATTTATCTCTCTGCTCTGTGGGTCTGATTCAACACCTGATTCAATTGAGTACAAATTGACTTTTTTGAGAGAAAGTAATCACAAAATGTGCTTTTCTTATATGACATTGTCTCCATTGATACTGACAGTTTTGATATAAAATTCCACATGTTGCAAATTTTATGCTTTGGTCATTAAATTTGCTATTGCTATTCACAAAGTTTTATATTCTTTATAAGGAATTTAACAATTGCAGTGCCACAGAAAACATCATAATCCAATAGCTAATGGGGATTTTAACCTGTGCATCTGAATCTATCTATCTGTGCTAAATGTTTATGTTGTCTTATAATTTGCACCAGGAAGGTGACTTTTGTTTCTGTCTTGTCTGAGCCAAGAAACAATTTGAAAAGTTACATAACTTTTGTCACCTCCTGGCAATACATTAATTTTTATCGCACATGCATGGAAGCTGCAAGACAGTGTTCCCTAAATTTTAAAATAGTTTCTTTAAGTATTAAACTGTGGCTTGTTACTAAGCTGTTCATTAATTCTGGTTAGATAACAACTAGTATTTCCTTACTTGCTTTTTAGTCTTTATGTGGCAGAAGGTTGAGTTTATGGCCAACAGTCTCATATTTACCTTTGATACTTTCCTTTATATGCCTACTGGTTTGCTGACACGACTCTTAATGGACCCACATGGTACATTAGACAGCTTCTCATAGCTGAGAATGCAAATAACTTTCTAATGCTCCCATGCTGCAATTTATCCAAATGAGCAAACTCTGCCAATTTCTACTGCAGATAAGATGGTGACTGCCATTACATAATGGCCTGTTATTTAGCTGTCAATCAGCGCGGTTAGCTTAGTACTGCTATAACGTTTATCAAAAAGTGGCCCCTTGTTTTTTCAAACAAGACAACCTTGATAGGCCATTAAAATTCCACTTTGGTAATTCACTCAAACAAAATAGAGATGGCTGACTGCTGCATTAGCTGAGTGACACCAGGGTTGTTGGTCAGATTTGTGCACTCCGTGATGCTAGCACTGCTTTACACATATAGGCAATTTCACCTCTGTTGCTGGTTCAATCTCATTTGCCTCTTATATTTCACACAGGAAATTATGCTCAACAAAGGCACATCTTGAAACAGCATATTAGCATGTTTAACCTTTTTATTCTGTTGCTAGAAGAAAGTTTGGCTTGTTATTTAAAATGTACATTTAATGCTTTTATTGACTGTTGGTTTGGGTAAAGAGCAGAAGAAATAACTAATCCTACTAATCATTAATCTAGTGTGTGTTTAACCTAAGAACACCTCATCAGATAGCTCTTTTAGTGTACACACCCTGCAGCTTATCAAATTGAATCTATACCAGGAAAACAATTAGTTATAAGTAAACCAGCAAAATTAAGAAATCTTCATTGTATGGCGTATTCAGAGCAACGGAGGTTGATTAATTTAGCTAGCGACTGTATTGTGAAATTTTCCTGTGGACCTCCTTAATAGCATCAGTTGAATTGTTAGAAGTGTGATCAAGTAAACTTATGTACTCAGATAATGTTCCATTGCTTTTTCTCTACTTTTACACACATCACTCCACGCCTTATAGAGTTTTTGTTTTGAGCATCATAAATCAGTGTTAAAACTGGGCAGATGGGATCATTTCTAAACACCCCTCCCCACCATCAGTCATTGGGAGCTCCTGCTGTGTTTACTACAAGGCTCGCCTGGATCTTTGGTTGCTCCACCATATGCCTCAACCCCATTCTCGGTCCAGGGGGCCACATTGCCCTGGGTTACTCTGCCGCATCGAGCCAAGGTGGCCACTTGGGTAGACGATAGGACTCTGTCCCAAAGACCCACCTGGGACAGTTCTCCAACAAGTGCCTGGGATGAGTCAAAACCTCCACTGAGGGAGTCCTGGAGAGGAATTAGACAACTATTAGAGACTTAGATAATTTAAAAATAGGCACATGTTTATCCTCATACACATACAAGCTTAGCTTCAACCTTAGGCAAGAGGAATTTTGGGATGACTTGAGATGCAGTAAAAAGTAAGCAGTTTGAATGTATGCCAACAATGCAAATCAGCCATTAAAGCAGCCATAAGGGAAAGGTTTTTCTGGCCTACAATGATGGTCCCCTTGACTATCATCATTGTATAAGACCAGCATATGCACATCATTCACTACTTAACAACTTCACTCCTAAGCCTCAGAGCTTTGGCTTGCAAGACACTGGTAAAAGTAGACTAAATCTATCAATTCAAATTAATCATACTCAGACTGCAGTGTCAGTGCTACCTTTACTTACAGTCCAGAAGTCCAGTTTCTTTTAGAGTAAACAAGTCAGACTTCTATCTCTAAACTTTCAAAACTTCACTTGCTCATTCAGTCTTAAAACAAAGCTAAAACAAAACAAGACAAAAGTATTTTACTCACCTGCTCCTGCCCCAGTACAAGAACTCCTCCAGGTCTTATGTGATGTCCCGTCGCCAGTCCCTCTCCTTCGCCCTTTAGCTTGCCTCCCTGATAGGCCTGCCACATTCCTCCCTTCTGAGTCCAGCTCACACAAATGTGCTGCCAGCTTCCTTGGGAAAGATTCAGAGGCAACTGGGCCACCTAAAAGTTAGTTAGCAAAAATGTAGGCTGTTGTGAGTGCCACACATTTAATAATAAAGGATGTCATCAGGCAGCCAGAGGTGAATTTGGGTTAGTATCATAAAGATAAGAGGCATGGTATGACAGTATATTTCTTTTGTCTTTGGCATCTTTATTCCTCTATGAACCTTAACCATCTAAATTGGTGTATTATACAACATTTCCTCAACCCTAAAGACATTTAGCTACTACAAGAATGCTAAACGTTTCCTCCAGGCATCTTTCATCATAATGATTTCACCGAATAAAACCAAAAGTCTCCTCACAGCGCCACATAACCTTGTGATGCTGTCAAGGTCGCTCTTTAATCTTTTATTTAAACACTTGAACATGGCTATTTAGCTTGTCTCATAAATTGGTCTTTTCCCTTTATGTGCTGCGCTTAATTTCATGCTAATTCATAGTGCTGTTTTCTATTTAAAAACAATAGACAGTCTAAATAAGGTTATAACTCAAGATTTTTTTTAACATACCCTGCAAAAATATAAAAAGAGATAAAAGTTAACTGCGCATGTAAAAGTACCTAAGGTTTTATAAAGAAAAACCGATTTAAACAGCCAATAACGAATTGATATTTCAAGGTATGACTCACAAACATTGACAAGATTCTTCATCTGAATGATAAGTGCACTTATGCAATGGGCAAGTTTGAACCTAACACAAAAAGTAAGAAACTTTGGATTTAGTCAATTACCTTAAGTACTACAAATTGGCATTGTAACATTGAAAAGCCTGATTAGACACCTTTATAATGAGGTGTAGCTTGTAAGGATCATGCTTTTGTGGAATAAGCAACAAAGCTAAACATGTAGGTAATGCCTGTTGGTCATGTTGGTAATTACTCTTGTTTTTAGATTCAAGTGCTGCCAGGTGTGTCAAAAAACGTTTAGACACTTTCCCATTAACTGGCCAGCTGTGAGTCTACACTTCAACCCAGTTGAAGACTTGTGGGATCAGCTTGGGTGTGCTGTACATGCCAGAGTGACCACCACAACCATACTGGTTGACCTTCAACAACTCTTGGTTGAATAATGGGAGGCCATCCCACAACAAGATATGACCAGACTGGTGACCAGCATAAGTGGGAAGGTACCAGGTTGTTGTGGCTGTGTATGGGTCTTTCACATGCTGCCGACGCCCCTGATAGTGTAAAATGAAAATGTGTAAAATTATTAGATTTTTCCTTATTACTGTGGGAGAGTGCAATCATCCAGTTGAGCAAGAAACTCAGAACAAGAGTGAACACCAACAGGAGAATATTGCAGAGACTTTTGGCACAATTTTAGGATTGATTTTACACATTTACACACAGAAAAATTATCATTAGGTGACATATCAGGCTTTCCAACTTGTATAATACAACAACTCCTGGGTTTCTTAAAATGGAGAAATAACCAACCAAACACAAATTTCCTTATTTTTTGTGCTAATTCAATATTTATATCATACCACTGCAGACTACCTTGTCATTGATGAGCAGTTCAACAGGCAGACGCAAGCCTTGCAGAAGGACCAGTTCATTCGGCTGTTCAGGAACAGCATAAGACAGAGGGGTCCCAATGCCTCCCCCCGCAGGCCTCAACCACAGACAGGCAGTGAAAGCCCGCATCTTTGGAATAAAGTGTTTCACTAGAGCGAACATGTAGTTTGTCCGTGCTGGGAAGGACAATCTGTAGCCCTCTGGGAATGAGTGTCCCGCTATACCTTGAAAAAATAACATAAATGTGGAGTAAAGTGACAGAACAGAGAGATATACCAGTGAAGTCATTTGCAGTCATTTGGCAAAAAAAAAAAAAAAAAGTTAGAAAAGGTTTTATATTTTTATTTTCCACAAATCTTAGGTGGATTTTTCTATTAAGCAGAGTGTGAATTTCTTAGTCTTTATGACGCTTTCTTTTTTCCCATTAAATATAATTTATTCATCATAAAGAAACCCTGTGGCTTGATTAAAATTAATTAAAAGTAAATTAAAATTAAATCTCTGAGGTCATTTTCATGCTAGATTATTTCCCATCATTAGCATTTTAAAACATTGTGTCTAAATCTGTCACTCAGCACCTCTGTTGTCATAGTGCTCTTCTTTTTAATGACATCTTGAAACACACATAAGCATAAGCCCATAAACAGGCACACTTTCTGTATCTTTCATTTCTATTCCTTTTATACTTTACCTTCCTCCAGGCCCGTGATGCGGTGGTGTAGTTTATTGATGCCTTGGTCGATTTCCTGTCTGTGCTTCTCTGTTTCCAGCCTCAGGGCCTTTCTCTCTTTCTCCAGCAGCTCCACCTTTCTTCCCAACTCCCCTTCCAAGTCTTCAATCCTCCAAGGTCTGTCAGTACCAGCTCTGTGCCCAGGATCGGCTGACCTTTCTGAGCCACCAGACACGTCGGCTTCCCCTGGCACATCGGAGGTGTTGCTGTCCGTCCGGTTGTGTGAGAATGGGCCAATGTCTGACTGTAGAGGATTCAGAACAGTAGATGAAAACTGGATCTGAGTTTGTGCAATGTTTTTTATTCAGATGTTAACAACAGAGACTGAGTGGGCTATGTCTTTATCAGCAAAGCAGATGCTATTTATGTACGGCAAGGTCCAAAGACCCCAATAATAATAATAATAATTAATATCTTTATAGCATTAGATTAAGGGTGGAGAAAGATAAGTAAACAGACTGAGTTGTGGTTAAGTATATTGGTATATGTGAGGTATTTTATGTGGCTTTACCCTAAAGGAATATACTCTGGAAATGAAGAAAATTTGTGATTTTTATAGAAAGTCCTGGCGCTCTGCACATTTAATTGGATCTACAGTTAAAGCTCAACAAGACCAGGTTATTGGATTTTTTTGTCCCAGTATACAAGAGCAGTAAGGGAATCGATTTATTGACCAACTTTTGTCTGACTCTGCTGTGAAATAGTGTAAAATGCCCACTTTGACCTTGCTATTACTGGACTTTTACAAGTGTAAACATCATGCCACAGACCAAAACAATTGACAAGCAATTTTGCTGTCTGTAAGTTGGCACCACATCTAATTTATTTAACTTTTTTGCTGAGTCTTTTATTAATCCAAAGATAAGTAGCTTGGACTTTTCCATGTTGTTGTTTGAAAGTCTTTGTTTTTACTGTCCTAGTCTTCTGTTTGCTAGTTTCTTCTACTTTTAAAGCTGAGTCGGAACTGTGAAGCATGCACGAGTGTCTTGTCCAGTTTGAGGTCAGTTGAGCATATGCATGCAAGATCTCTCATCTGTGTGTTAGCCTGACTTTGATTTTAGTTGGATTTTCCACACGTTAAAGACAAAAACCCAGTTTGAGTTGGACTAACAAAGTTATTCGATTTTTTTAAACATATATAAACATATTGAGAATGCGGCTGCTAAAACACCAAAAATAGTAAAACATGATGTATCTTTAGATGCACAATTGAGTCAAGCTATCCTGCAGCTACCAAGTTATACCTTTATTAGGCTTTTTGATTACATAACTATCAATGTCCCAGTAATTAAGCAGAAGAGGAGTATTAGTTTACTTTAGTATGTCCATTTCCTCTACATTAGATGATGATATATCTCCTTTTACTGTTTGTTCTTTGTTTGGTCCATAATTTAAATGTTCAAGCAATTTAGCTGCTTGATATAATGTAGACCAGGAAATTGGAAAACTTCACACTTATTTTTTTTATTTAAAAGTTTTTTTTACAACGTTATCCCTTGTGGTTATTATGTAGGTCTGTTCTGTCCTAGCATACTCATGTCGACTGAAACATAGACATGCAGGAATAATTTAACTACACATAACTAAATCTAGGTCCGACTGACATGTTGACATGTTGACATGTAGTTTTGTTTTAGTAGAGAAAAAAAAACAATTGTTCTAAGATCATGTAAACATACTGACTGTAAATACAAAGAAGCAGTCTCTACAGTTTTTGTGCTCAGCTGAGCTGACTGCCAGTCGTCTTAATGCTGACCAGACAGAAGGTGGAGGCTGATAGTTTTTATGCATTTCTGTAAATGTTGAATTATTATCAGGAATTTGCATTTATTCTGCATTACTGCACCTCACAGCTTACACCAGCTTAACTATTCTATGGAGCATTACATTAGCAAGACTGCCTGAAACTGACTCTACAGAGTTTTAGGTTTTACATTACAATTGCTGTAAAAGTAATGGCAAGGACGGCCTTTATCACGCCTTAAAAGTAGTTGCTGTTACAGAGAAAAAAACCCCATCTTCATCCAGTTCCTAATGAAGCTAAATCTGCACATGTCCAAAGGGATATCTTTTTTCAATTAAGTATAAATCATACAAAGCAAGAGGGCTGCCAAGAGAATAGACTATTCACCACCAACAAACTGCTAAGCTCAGCTGGATAGTAATGAGGAAACATGCAACTCACAAGGGGGGGAACATAGGAAATACAGACTCTGCAAGTTTCTTAAAACCAATTGTCCATCATATTTTATGTTCATTTAAAATACAAAGAGACCATCAGGGAATATGTAAAATAGAAACACCTTCTTTACTCAATACATAGAGTTATGCTATGTGCATATGTACCAAAAAGATTCTAACACTATAGGGGAAGCTATATCTTCTCACAGTGACAAATAGTGATGATATGCAGTGGTGTTTAACTCAAAAAGTCCTGTTTTTAAAAGAGAGTAGGACTGTTTGGCTAAAAACTGTAGCTTGACCTTCTAATTTCCAATGCAATGTGGCACCATGTGGAATCTTTTTAATATTTGTGTTTCACCTGCCTATGTCCCTTTTATTACTGCAACACATATTTTTTTTCATGCCAACCCATAATATGCTAAACCATGATATATAATAGTATTTAAGGTTTAACACATTGGCTCCAATCATTAAAATGTCTTTGAAAAACTGAATTAAAACTTGCATTAAAATCCACACTAACCACCTAAAACCAACATTTATTTAATATACGCTGGAAAATATCTGAAAAAAAGAGACTGGAATAGCATTATTACAATTAAATATAAAATAAATTAATAACCATTCATAAATAAAGATATTAAATATTAAAACAAATACATAACAAGAGTGAATGAAAGCAAATAGATTAAATGGATTAGTTAGATTAAAATAATAAATACAAAAAAGGCAAAAATTGGCTTGTTGCAAAATGGTTCATCTGGATGTGATTTCAGCAAAATGGATGTTCTTCTTTATAAAGAAGAGATATTTTGATTAAAGTTAGTTGTTGTGAATTTCTAAGAAACATAGTTCACAAATGTTTTTCTTAGCTACACCTTATGGTGCCCCTGGACACATCATCAGTGATGTAACCTGGGATCACAGGGGGTTTCGGGTCTTTCAACAAT
>JBAMHW010000023.1:9885207-9907761 GCA_037177495.1 Rhadinocentrus ornatus
TTTCACAGAAGTGTGATTGACTTGGAGTTACATTGTGTTGTTTAAGTGTTCCCTTTATTTTTTTGAGCAGTGTATAAAAAACTGAAAAATATTTACATGCCTCGACATATAACTATGTGGACTATTACAGTTATTGTGCATTCTTTAGTGAACTCAGTGCTTTTAAGCTTTGTAACATCCATGATGAACAAGATATCGATTTTCAGGCTTGAGGCACTGACTGCTGGCAGCCACCACAGTAACCTGCCAAATGAATGAGGATTTAAAAGAAGAATAATTTACAGGTTTTGGGAAACGTATCTTCTTTCTGCTGTCCCTTTCTTTTCAAGACAGTATTGGCGTCTGGAAATGAGGCAGACAGTCTGATTGAGGAAGGTTATAAGCCTATCAAGCTCAGTGTTGTAGACGGTGTAATGGGGAAGATGAAATAAAAGAAACTGTTTGCAGATTCACTTCCTCTCCTTTCAACATTTTACCCCCCCAAGTTACAATTCTGATTGGCAGGCATGACCACACAGTACAGTACACACATGCAAAGCTTAACTTGACATGATTCTATTACAGCCGTCTTTGGTGAAGCAGTGTGTACATGCTGCAACAATACAGCAGTTATTTCGGCTGTTGTTGTCTTACAGCTGAATGCTCAGGTGCATCAGCTTCCCCCTCAAAACATCCACACACTGAACTTGAAGTCTCACAAGATAATGTAAAAAGCCTGTTTTTTCATAAAGTGGAAAGCTCTGCAGTATTTAAGGGAGAGTGGAACAACTGTGACACATTATTTTCGCACCATGAAAGACAATTGTCCTTGGAATATACAAGCTTACATGTGACTGTTGCTATAAGGCTTGTCTGTTTAAGCTCATGCATGTGTCATAATCTTTATGAACACAGAGAGCTATATTTACTACATTTAAATGATTTATTTATTTAAAAAACCACTGTTTTCTTGAAATGTTTAAAACTTGCAATGCTTATATTCTCGTTAATGTAACTGCTTTAACCTGTTTTTCATCACCAGTGAGGCACATGTCTTACTTTTCCACCTTTTTTTTCCCCCTTAGGCGTTTTTGCACAGAATCAGACAAACTGCAGATGATCAACAGTGTCTTTCACCTGAGCATGTCAAGGTAAGACTTAGTTAAAAGACCAAGCCTATAAAATGATGTATTACATAGAGATATGTAATGGTTTCTTTCTTGTTGGTTTCTCATCTCATTACCCTTGCTGCCTTCTTCTTCCCACCCTTCCTCTTTATCTCATCCTTCCTTTGTGTTTGTTTGTTTATTTATTTATTTATTTATTTATTTATGTATTTATTTATTTATTTATTTTTTTTATTTATTCATTTATTTATTTATTTATTTATTCTTACACAATCGTTTTTTAAATTGTTGTCCCAGTTTCCATCAAGACAGTCTCCATTTCCCTCAACTCCTTGGCCACCTGGTTAATAGCGGTGATGGTGTTCCTCTGCACCTGCAGGACTTCCTCTGAGGATACGTGGTGCTGGGTGGACTCTGCCCTCACTCCTACAGCCACAGCTGCAGCACCACCGACCCAACTGGATCACCCAGGATCTAGAAAGAAATCATTTTTAACACTAAAGAAAACTGCTACCAGTCTCAGATATATCTGTACATATTTATTTTCTACATTAAAACCAAAGACGACATTACCGGCATCATTACTGTCATTTAGCAGCTTTTTTCCAGAACGATTCACTGTGGGCTGCAGCGTCTTGCCTAAGGCCCCAACTGGAAGGTGTTACTGTTCCCCCCTGTGGGATACAAACTTTGGCCTCGTGCGTGACAGACGGATGTTCTACCGACTGAGATATCAAGCTGCATGTTCCGATGCCTCTGGCGTGTCTTCCCTTCTGGCACTGCGCTCAGAGCATCTGCCACCTGCTGCCACGATTCTGCCTTTCTGACACTAGTAATGCCCACCAATTAAACACGTTTTCCAACGTGGTCCATCAGGATCTCACACCCTGAAAAATTCCACTTCTTCCCTCTTTTTACCTCCTGAGGGAACGGAAGTGAAAAACTAGGTCGTGCATGCGCACTCTTTTATAAATCTGAAAGTTGAAGTGCCCAGCAGCATTTCCTTTTTGCGGCACCAGGTCTTCACGCACAGGCCAGAAAAACCTGTTGACCCCAATTTCGTGCATGCGATGGACCTCAACATCTGTTTCACTTGTATCTCTGATGACACCTGGGTAGAGGTCAGCATCATACTTCACTACACAGTATTTAATTTTTATTTATTTATTTATTTTATTTTTTAATTCTCTCTTTGCATTTAACTCATCCCAGTTGCTAGGAGAAGTAGGCTGCCATATTCCAGAGCAGTTTAAGGTTGAGGGCCTTGCTCAGGGGCCAACATTGGTTTTACCTTAGTTGCCAGCCCGGAGGACTGGAACCCAGGATCTCCAGACCCAAGCCCACCTCTGTAACCACTAGGCTCAACAACTTAGATCATTTCAAATGTAAAACTTAAAAATCAAGTGAATACTGTAATATCAACAAATATACAATCAAACAGGTCATTGAAACAATGGACTCTACTCAGGACTGAGTTTTTAGCATAAAGTTAGCAAAAACATCCATAATAGCTGCATGGCATCCTTGCTAATAGCATGAGGATACTAAGCACAATCTAGTGATTCACCAAAAACTGATAAATAATGCAAAATTCAAGTAACAGGACAGTATTTCGAGATTGACCTCATTGGTCATAGTTAAAATATTATTAAATATGAAGAAAGAATTAATGAGAGAACTTATTTTCGGTCTTCCCGCAGCCTTCAGAAGATCCAACTGATGCAGCTTCCTGTTGTGCATGTGTCATTTCTAGCTGACGCGACTTACAACGGTTAGTCAGTAGCGTTCAGGGTCTCGCCTAAGGACCTAACTGAAAGGAGTTAATGTTCATCCCCTGGGGGATTCGAACCCCGGTCTCCCACATGGGAGACTAATGCTCTACCAAATGAGCTAACCAACCATGTTCCAAATTAATAATAAGAATAATGTGTTAGGGTAACAGGACTGAGTAAAAATCCAGGGACAACTAAAATGTACATTTTATCAAAAAATACTGATTAGTTTAGAAAAAAATATTTTTGAATAATAGATGAAATTTTGAAATACTCAAAAATGCAAAAAAGCTAACATATTTTTAGGATTGCATTAATAATATTTTATTCCAAATTCTAATGTTATAGAGTCAGGACAAGTGAGAAATGCAACTTTTAAAGTGTTTAAGGTAGGTTTTATTAATCTTCCCGGCACACATTTTAAATTTGGGAGTATATCATTCTGCAGGACAGTTAGCTGAATAAGAAAATGTGTTTTACTGTTAATTTTCATGCACATTTATACATGTAATGACCTGGTGACAGAAATGGCACCCTTTCGGTGGAAGGGCCCAGATATAACCTCTTTCGCTCTCATCTAAAACGTTAGTCTATCACTAATCAGACCTGAACCTCTGCTGCTGCCATCTTGTGTTTTAGTTGGCATGTGTTTTCTTTTTCCTGTACTTCTTTGTAAACTGTAATTGTATGTTTTAAGCCAATAATAATAACACGTTTTAACTGATGTGCATAATACTCATATTGCTGCTTTTACATTTTTACTAAACTTTTTGTTGCTGCATGTGCTTATAACTATGCTTTTTTTGTTACATTTTTAAAATTTTAACAAAAGACAGCTTCTAAATACCCTGGATTTAGCTAAATGGCTAATTTTTAATTAGTTAATGGTAAAATTGATCAGAGAGGTGAAAAGTTTTGTGAAAACAAATGCAAAAAAAAAAAAAAAAAAAAGAAGCAAGAAGCATGATGGCCTTTATTGGAAGTAATTGAAGCAACAAAGATCTGCTCATTAACAAGCAGGTATTGAGTCAAAATTGACTTTTCTACAAAATCCAACGCCTGTTTTATTTTTGGTGACTTGTTTCTGTTAGTTAACTATAATACTTCCATATTATACAATCATTTATCTTGAAGTTCGTGAGTCACTATATTGATAACAAAGATGCATGTTTTATACTACCTCTTTTTTAACATGCAGTGGACAGATGTGTTTAACATTTTGTTATGTTGGCTGTTCTGCTGGTTTTAACACATCATTGATCAAAACAGACATTTTTCAACTAATTTATTAACAACTGACAGCTACTATGGTTAACAGCAACAGGTCAGGTGTGAGGCTGTGTTGCAGCACTTCTTATTGGGGCATCTGGGGCGACTGGTGGAACTTGATGACAGTCATAAGAACCACAGCAGCAGGATGCCACCAGTGTGTTTTCGTCATCTCTGTCAATATTTGGAAAATAAATAGTCTTTTTGCTGCTCAATTACAGTTTGTTTCAAACAGCCAGTGAGTCACATCATTTATATCTTTTACCAGGTCAAAGTTGTTTCCCATCTTCTTGAAAATGAGAAACAACCCCTCAAGTGATCTAAGTGGCAATTTCCAATCACCTTGTCTCATTCTCATCTTCTAAATGGGAATCAAGAACAGCAAAAGAAATCTCTCTAATTAGTCAAACTCATTCCTGAGCTGGAAATGGCACCATTCCTTACAGCTGCCATCAGAAAGCTGCAGCAATATTTAATATCTGGAGCAAAAATTCACCTCACTAATGAGTAATATTGTCTGGAATTTGGTAAAGGAGCATTGTTAGTTAAACAGACTGCAGCATTTTCAATTTGGACACCTTGGGTTGACATAAAATACAACTTAAAGTGGCAATGCGCGGAAATTCATCATTTTAAATTGGGGGAATTAAAAAATGTCTATGTGAAAAACGAAAGGTGTAATTTTATCTAGTTTAGCATGACGTCATAAGTCTCTCTGTGTTGATTTCCAACCCTGTGTTTACCAGCCGGTCTGTTAATGTGAATCACCGCCTCCTCCCTTCTCTCAGAGACCTACGTCCTCCCTTCCTATAAAAAGTTTTAGCCAGCGAGCCATGGCAGCTCATATTTTTTTTATTTTATTATTTATTTATTTTTTTTCTAAGCAAAATGGCGGAGAGCGGAACAAAACATTGACCACTGAACACGACCAAGAACCGACATTACCTAGAAAATAACGGTTGTTGGCGATGAAGTGGTCGGACAGAGAAAGGGACATAACCTGAATTACTATTGGCCTTATATTTCCAAAAAGGAAAGCACTGCATGAGCTAAAGAAGCTACAATTTGACTCAAAGCTAGCAACATAAATGTTATAAGTTAATAAAAATAATAATAATGGATTAAATTTATATAGGAAGGAACCCAAAGCGCTTTTAGATTGTATCCATTATTCATTCTCTCCTGACTCATACCTGGTGATGGCAAGCTCCATGTGTAGCCACAGCTGCCCTGGGGCAGACTGACAGAAACGTGGCAGGCAGAATTTGAATTACAGGGGAGCTAAGGGGAGCTTGGCTCCCCTGAAAGGCAGAGGAGCTCCCCTAAAGAGGTTCAGCTGACACTTTAGGGGGAGCCCTAAAAAATCTTCCAAATGATGATCCGTTCTGTTTCCTTCAGCACAGTGGACAGAAGCATTGTTTGTCTGTTGTGTGCTGTGAGCGTCCACACAACCACCTGATGTGCTTCTTTTTTTGGTTAAAGAACTCTCTGTCGCTGTTTCTAATTAAACAAGTTGCATAAATTGTTTTTGTAATATTAACCATATTTTGACCGCGCTACGTGCACTAATATAAATACACGTGCACGTGAGAAGTCGCAGTGCATGTGCGAGAATAAGGCTCCCCCATACGCCCCAGTGTAATTCGAGCCCTGGTGGCAGCCAAGCTGCGCCTACAGTCTCTCAAACCACTACCGAACATTCATATACCAGCGATGCCAACACTGGAGGCAAGGAGGGTAAAGTGTCTTGCCCAAGGACACAACAACAGATGACTGGGGGAGTGGGAATCGAACCGCCAACCTTCCAGTTATTGGATGACCCTCTCGATCACTTGAGACACACCTTCGTCATGTTTCACAAAGTGAGTGGGGGAAGAGGTAGAGGGAGGTGTGGCTCATTACGCGCTTTTTTTTGGTCTACAGGCAGCGCACAACAGCAAACGATTTAGCGTATTGCCTTTAAAGGCTATGAGTAAAACTAAAATAAAGTATAATCTATAAAAAAATAATATTATTCTTCAGGTGAGCTGGTATGTTGCGGTCTGACATAAAAAAAAATGTATTAATTAAAGGTACAGTGTGTAGCTTTGTTGCTTTTTGTTAGCTTTTGTTAGGGAGGGGGGTGTAAACAAGCCAAGACGACCGTGGATCATTCAGCTTGTCAGCTTACATTGATATGGAGGACCATCTATACTCTTTGCCTGTGAGACGGAGAAAAAAAATAGCCAAGAAAATAAAAATAAATAAATAAATAACCGGGAGAAAAAAAGAGTGTACATCAGTGGAGCATTTACCAGATGGAGGCAGCTGGAGAGGGACTTTAAAGCTAACGTGGAGGTCGTAGCTTTCTGCTGTATAGGTGAGTTAATGCAATCTAACAGTGAAGTTTATTTTGGCGTTATGTTAGAAAAAGGGCAGGGTGGTCCAGCAACTACTTTATCCTCCCGTTTAAGTCGGATCATTTACTGTTATTTGCTATATAAAACGGCAGAAACGGCTAATTTGTTAGTTAGCCTGCAGTAGAAAAGCTATGTTGGAATAGTTTTCAGTTGTTTGTCTTCACAGAAGTCATACTAGCAGGCGACCGTACGCTTCTTTCAGACGTATTTTCCGAGAGCTTTCCCTCCTGTTTCGTATTTTAATTCAGCTGATTTGTCAACGGGATGGTGGTAGTTGTCCTCCTTCTAGTCAGACAAGATACCAGAACACCAGAACTGGAGCATTCTGACGCAAAAATATCTCTCAGATAATAATTATTTTCTGGTGGATTAGAGCTCATGGGGGGTTAAACTGGAGGAGTCTCCTCTCTTCTCTCTCTTGCTCTCTCCCCCTGCACACAGACCGCCGTTCTGTATTTTAGACTGTTTACAAATTGGCCCCTACTCCTACCTTATCGACTTGTGAACACATAATTAATTTCTAAGGATGTGCACATGCAAGACATAAATGAAGGCAAAATACCTAAGGCAGACATGATAAACACAGGTACATGCAACTTGAAAGCAAGTATATTCGGGCCTAAGTGTGATGATATTTTGGACAATGAGTTGGAAAGCTTGCTTAATGCCTTGTGGGAGAAAGACAGAAAGGGTTAATTTCACTGACATCAAAGTTCTGATTAAAGTCATCAGGCCTCCACAGGTCCAACAACAAAATCAATCAACAATATTTTTACAGTTTCTGGTGGCTCTGAAATGTTATCCTGTTACATCTTCATGTAACAGCAAATGTCACTGAGATGACACTGTGTAAGGTTGTTATCTTCCATCTGGCTTTTCACAGAAATCCTGCTGTTTTTTTTAAAGGTAAACATGTCTAATTAATACCTTTTCAAGAGGTAATAAACTAAAAACATTTTAGAATGAATAATATGTTTTATTATTCCTGACTGTAATATTCAAACTGAGCACAAATGTATGTTTTATCTCTTTCCTTTTCAGTAAATAGTAACTAAAATAGTCCAGCTTTAGGCGATTCTACTGCCTCAGTGGGTGATTCGGCCAGCTTGGATAATGAAGCCGCAGGAGATTCTAAATTAGAGTTAAGTTATTTCTCTCAGTCACTGAAACACACACACACACACACACACACACAAGACATTCTCTGCATTCAGAGTCAAATCACTTGATCTCTGACCTCAATCTTGACCGATAAGAACACCTTATGACACGGGGGTGAAGCCTCAGTGCAGACTTTAAATGGGCAGGTGATTTAGAGCAGGAGATAATACCGACTTTCTCTCTGCATGCAATCAGTTTTATCTCCTCTTTTTCCTTACATTTATTATCATGCTGAGCTTTGATTTCCTTTCTGTTTTGGGGCTTTGCCAGCACTGTTAAGGTGCATTATCACTCTGCGATGGTGCTTTGAAGAGGCACTCTTCCCTTTTTCTTTAATATATATAAACCTGCATCTGCTACACATGAGAATAATATAAAAGAAATATAAGAAACAACAAAACATTTAGTCTGATCTTTTTTATGCTGGTTCTGTGTTTGAAATAATGTCTTAGGGGTGGAGGGTAACTCTAAGGCTCCACATTAAAAGATTCCCTGCTCACAGGGGGCAGTTAACCTCAGTTTTTTCCTTTTCCTTATGCAGCATTCAAATGATCACTTAATGGCCTGCTAGGCTTGGTACAAGTGAGGTTGCAACATTCAGTTGATCTGAATTTGCTTTAGCTTCACTTCAAATGGACCAAACCTTTGAAGCAACATATTACCCTCCTTACCAGAGACGACGCTGCTACAAGAATTACTGAAAGAGACAAAACAAACAAAAAGAATTGATCATCAATGGCCGGTTGTTCAAAAAAATGTAATTTGGATAAAAGCTATCCGGATTTGGGTATCCCATTTTTCGGGACGGCAGATCACGTAATCTGGCTTACTTTTACCGGGATTGTTACAAGAAAAATAGGATTGGATCACCCTGATCCAAAACCCCGTTTTTCAGGATCACCAAATCCAGATTTCTAGCATTTAAATTAATCTGCGCTACCGACCATGTGACAATAGGTGACAACAGGTAGAAGAGAGGGTTTGCATGCCTTAACTACTTGTGAGTAGAACCACCGCGAGCATGTAACATAATACGTGCATGTATTGTCCAGCATAACATTGCGACCAGGGGCACTGTCCCTTTCTGTGACAAAATTAATGATGCACCTGAGCCCCATGTTAAATGGTAAAATGGTCTGTACTTATATAGCGCTTTTATCCAAAGCGCTTTACATGTACGTCACATTCACCCTGCCATGCAAGGTGCTCAACCCCAACCAATCAGGAGCAATTAGGGGTTCGGTGTCTTGCTTAGGGACACCTCCACATGAGCCTCCGAGCCTGGATCATTTTTCCCTTTTTGCTTACAAACCCACCCACAGTAGTTTTATAATACCTACTAGTTTTTTTTTTTTATAAGTCACTGGGACTAAAACATTTTTAATGTAAAGTGCAACATTTTTCATAGCTCTTTTATCTTTGGCGCTCCATGTGCGTGGCCTACACACAGCTGAAGCCTGCACGTAGCACTCAGCTAAAGCTAAGTAGCTTGGAAAGGTTCTAACGCTAGGCTAACAAGCAGCAAGATGCCTTCCTTCTCCACAGATGACTATCATGACCTACTTAAGAAGATAACAGCGCTGGAGGCGAAAGTCTGCCGCCTTGAAGTCAATATTGAAGTAAATGGAGTGCATGGGAACAGTCTTGTCATTGATTCAAAACAGCAGAGATGAGCAAGCTAACACATGGCTAAACTACTAAAAAAGAGGTAGCCTCTGTGAATTACAATAAATCATAGTGTAACAATCCTCCCTGGAACTGTCTTGGTGCAAAGCCAAAAAGTAAATCATGCCTTCTGGAAAAGGGAGGACAGCGTATCACAGGCCAGGCGCAGCCAGCTGAAGTTGTGATGAGACCGACTGGCCTCCACTCCCTACAAAACAAAGGATCTCTTTTACCCCTCTACATGGCAGGACGCAGGACTGGACAACCCAGACTGGGAAGGTTGACAACAATTCCCAAAAGCACCTCAATGTGAAACTACAGAAAAGATTTGCTCCGCTATCAGACGACTCGGGATCTTTCTTGGATGACCATCTATGCCAGGACTGCGAGGTGAGGACTGAAAGCTGGTAAGAAAGGAAAAGGCCCCAGGGAAAGCTAAAGGCTGGGTCTGAAACTCTGATTATTGGTGATTCTACTGTAAATGATGTTCAGCAGATGTGCAGAAAAAACACCAAAGTCCTCTGCTTTCCCACACACCTGAAATGCGCTAAGCAAATAATGGCGCGCGTCAATTTTGGACTCAGATCTACACCCCAAGCTAATATTTTTGACCCCCATAAACCCCCCACCAGAACTGCTAAAGGGAGGGCAGCCAGCCCCTCCTGTACCACCATGCCAGCTTCATGTTTCGGATGTATGATGTGTGGAGGGTCCAGGCTGCGTGAATAACAGCAGTCATAATTATTCCCAGTACAAGCTGGATCCCTGTTTATTAGAGGGGTAAAAAATATCTCTACTGTTTGGTAACAGAAGGAGAAATGCAGCTCAAATAGAACCCAGAGAGCTGTAGTCTAACAGGTTTCCAAGTAGAGTTAACATACCCTGTGAGCCACAGCGTGTCCCCAAACATAGGGTAAACAATTCTAAACCCATCAAGTTAGCTTTATTAAATGTTGGGTCATTAGCAGGGAAAACATTTTAATAAATAATGTTTTCACTGATCATAACCTTGATTTTATGTTTTTAACAGAAACCTGGCTAAACCAAAATAACCCCTCCCAACTTAAGATTTTACAGTGAGGTCAGACTAAACAGAAGGGGGTGGGGGATTGCAGTTTTATTTAACGAATCATTTCAGTGTAAGCAGTTATCTTTTGGAAATTTTACTTCTTTGAAAGACGTGGCTCTTCAGCTGAAAGCTAAAATCAGGTCAATGTTTCTAGATATTTATCGGGCACCAGGTCACTGCACAGCATTTCATGACAAGTTTAGTGAACTGCTGGTTTTAATCTGTGTAGATTTTGACTGTGTAATTATAGTTGGTGATTTTAACAATCATGTAGACAGCCCTCAAGACAAAGAAGCTAAAGACCTGAGTAACAGTGTGGACTAGCAAATAACAGAGCCCACACACACTCTTGATTTACTGATTTCAAAGGGTTTGGACGTTTCTAAGGTTACTGTGTGTGATGTGGACCTGTCTGATCGTTAGTGTGTTTTCCTTGAAAGTACGACTCCTGTCGACACTAATGTCTCAATGGAGGTGATCACAAAACGGTATATTACTGAGTGGGATGTTCAACCAGGCCTTCTTTTTACCACCTGCCCTCTCAGCGGGTTCAGCCAATGAGCTTTTGACTAGTTTTAATGCTAAAATGTTAAATATTACGGATGCTAATGCTCCTATTCAGGTGAAGGTTGTCTCTGGGAGGAAAAAGTCTTCATGGAGAAATTCCGTGCTGGTGAAAAATGAAAAAAAAGAGTGTCGGAGAGCCGAGCGCAGATGGATAAAAACAAATCTACAGGTTCATTGTGACATGTATGAAGAGAAACTTCATTCTTATAATCTACAACTGAGGAACACAAGGATGTCCTATTTCTCTGACATTATTAGCAAAACTATCATTATGCTCGGGCCTTATTCGCTATTGTCGACAGATTAACAAATCCTCCTGTGTCAGTAGCACCTGAGCTTTATCTCACCAAGGCCTGCAATGAGTTTGCCAAATTCTTCACAGAAAAAAATCCAGAAAATCAGACAAACAGTTGGTTCCTCAACAGCAGGTTTAGAAAACATACTGTGTCCATTGAAAACCAATTTAAACACCATGACACACTTTAATCCCATTAACAGCAAAGATCTGGGCGACATCTTCTGTAAGCTAAACTCCTCCTCTTGATGATTGGACATCCTGCCCACAGGTTTTTTTCAAAAAGGTCTCGAAGACTCTTGAGCCAGATCTGTTACAGATTGTGAACTTGCCTTTAATTTCGGCGTCTTCCCAGAACTTCTAAAAACAGCTGCAATCAAACCCCTGCTAAAAAGGGACAATCTAGAGAAGACACAAATGAGCAACTACAGACCGATCTCAAATCTTCCTTTTCTAAGTAAGATTATTGAAAAAGTAGTTTTTCATCAGCTAAATGACTTTTTAACAGAAAACAACTGCTATGATGTCTTCCAGTCAGGTTTTAGACTATTTAGAGAATAGAAAGTACTTTGTGTCAATAGGTAATTATACATCTGAGCAGACAAGAATTATATGTGGAGTTCCCTAAGGTTCTATCCTGGGGCCTCTTCTGTTTAACATCTACATGCTCCCACTGGCACAGGTCATACAGAACAACAAAATTAGTTACCACACCTACGCAGATGACATGCCACCAGGAGACTGAGGCCTTGTTGAGGCTCTTGGTAAATGCATTGAAGATAGTAATGACTACATGTGCCTGAACTTTCTTCAGTTAAACAAAAACAAAACTGAGGGGATTGTCTTTGGAGCCAAAGAGAAACGATTAAAGGTCACCACAGGAATTCAGTCTAAACACCTGAAAACCACCACTTTAGTCGGCTTGATTATTGTAACAGTGTTTTTACAGGTCTACCTAAAAAATCAATTAGACAACTGCAGCTTATTTAGAACTCAGCTGCTCATATCCTCAAAAAAAGACCAAAACAGTGGACCACATCAGTCCAGCTCTGAGGTCTTTACACTGGCTGCCGGTCTATCAGAGGATAGACTTTAAAGTTCTGCTGCTGGTTTATAAAACTCTGAATGGTTCAAGACCAAAATACATCAGTGACCTCTTGACCCAGTATGAACCTACTTGAACCCTCAGGTCTGGATCCAGTTTCTTATCAGTTCCCAGAATCAGAACTACATATGAAGAAGCTGCATCCGGCTTCCATGCTCCACGTGTCTGGAACAAACTCCCAGAAAGCCTCGGATCAGCTGAAACACTCAGTTTATTTAAATCCAAGTTAAAGACCCACATGTTCTCTGTTGCATTTCAATAGTTTTATTTAGAAGTCTAGATCTGCATCTTGTTCTTTTAATCTGGAATCTTAACTTTATTTCTTACATTATATCTATTTTATTTGATTTTTTACTTTCTGTTTTCATTTATTTAATTGCATTTCTTTTAATCTTTGTTTTTTAATGCACTTGTATTGCTTTCTGCACCCTGCTGTAATGTTTTATGTAAAGCACTTTAAATGGTCTTGTACATGAAATGTGCTATACAAATAAATGTGCCTTACTTTGCATTTGTGCTGACAGTTTCACTTATTAGTTTCATATTTTAGTTTTGTAGCATCAGCAAAAAGGTCACAACAATGCATGAAATATTTCATATTTCACTTTTAATAGCATATCTGTAGTCTTGACACAAAAGGTTTTACTAACCTGGTTTTTAATAAGCAGAGCAGCTAAACAACTTTCCACTGAAGCTTAGATTAAATAAAAAAGTAGAAATAAATATAAAATATGTAACTAACTTGTCAAAGAGAAAATTCAAATTCATGTTTCTTTTAGCAAAATATGCCAGATAAAACCCTTGCCTTAGTAATATACCAGTTACAGCCACTCTACAAGCTGATACTTGCCATTGCGTTTTAAGTAATTGCTGCCGACTCATTGTCCCCACCTGGGCCTTATCCTACAGGCAAATGCCTGTCGACTGTTACCTGTTTGGAATTGGGTGGAACTGACACACCTTCACCTCCTCCCTTCTGATTGGATCATTGCTGGTCCAATCCCTGCTTCAGCTGTCACCATCCAGGAAATAAAAACCAGAAGAAGCTGTAAACTTGTTGGCAACTGTTTGCACAGACCGTTTGCCCTTGGCTTGTGTGAACGTGGTGATTTTGATTGTGTGTTTTTTTGGTGGTATTTGGTTAGACAGATTAGTAATTGTTTCCAACAGTGTTTAAACTGTTTGGCTTTTGAGTTCTTCATTTTGCTGACAGTTTTGTTTTTCTTTCTTTGTTTGGTAATATGTAAAGCCCTTTTGGCTTCTCTCTCAGTTGTATAAGTAAAAGTTAAAGTTGTTAATTAGAGTTGTTAAAGTTTGAATGTGTTGGGCTGGTTAGGTTTGTAATTGTATATAGAGTTTAATATGAGCAAAGGTAATGGAGCTGCTTCCTTTTTTGTTAAAGCCTCAGTGTGTAAGAATTACTCCGATCTAGTGGTGCACTAATATATTACAAGCAACCGAGTAGTGCTCTACTGGAGCTTCACCATTTACCAGCGTTATTCCGACTATGGAAGCCACGGAGATTCATAAATGTGAGGTTCAAGTGTCCCGTCAGGTGATGAGGAACAGAAAGACACAATAATTATTTTTTTTCTTATCCCAATAAGTTACAAGCATGCCCTCCATGTATTTAGTACCAAGCTACTGCTAACAGCTAATATTATCGTATGAGATCGTTTTTTGTGACTTGCAGACTCAGAGATAATCTCAAAGAGGGAGTGAAAGCAGTCCCTCTCATCAGCTGTCTATTTGGTAAATGCTTCACTGATGTACACATTTTTTCCCGGTTATTTTTTTTCCTCGCAGGCAAAGAGTATAGATGGTCCTCCATTTCGATGTAAGCTGGCAAGCTAAATCATCCATAGTCGGCTTTGCTTGTTTACACCGCCCTCGCCCTCCCCCCCCCGAAACAGCGGGGGCTCGCAGGTAAAACGCACAAGGCTATCAAGTTTGTCCCCTTTCGTCTACTGTATTCAAAGATGGCGATGCAACATGGCAGCCTCCAGTTGGGTGCGCCACCACCTATGTATTTATAAACATCTTATTCTAAGCTACGAGAACGCTTTCATTTGGATGGGACTGTGATTAGACTTTGATTAAAATACGTATTTATGAAAGCAATTCTTGAGCTAAAGTTATTAGATAAGATTAGTAGGCCAGTTTTTCGTTCACCCATTTGGTTATTCCTGGTTTTGTTTAACATGTTGTTTTTTAGTTAGACCATAGTGGTTCTATTGTGTTTTTACTTTGAGCAGCTTCACTAACCACAGCACTTGTCATCACCACAGTTTGTTCTCCATTTCCCCTTATAACAATAAATCTACTTGCTTACTTAACATCTGTCGTCAGTTCTCGTTTTTTGTTACGCCTTTTCATACCCCAGTATTGAGTCGTAACAGTCATGTTAAAGAGAGCAAAAACTTGCAGGCCTCATCCTTTAGTGTCCTGTCATTCTTGACGTATACACATCCATAAATACTCTAAAACACATATTTAAAACTTATATAGCCAAAACAGCTTTATTTTAATTTTTTTTAAAGCACTTAAACAGTAGGTACTGACCAAAGTGCTGAACAATAAGAATGCATAAAACATTTATAAGACCTACATAACATCCATAAATCATCACAAGTCATCATGGCTATGGCTTGCTTTGAACTTAAATTGCCTATAAGTGATGAAATCTTTAGTGATTTGCTTTTTAATTGGTCACCGTGTTCCATTTAGGACAAGCTAGTTTGGCTCATAGACACGTAATAGATTAAAAGCTAAAAATGGAGGCCTGAGCTCAAGTCTGATCAAGCATATATAACACGTACAAGGTTTTCTGTATGCCAGAGACGGGCACCAAGAGACGGCAGGGTTTAGCTGAAAGTCATTGCATGTGTGAGCTTACGTCTGTATTTAATACATGAAATAAAATTTTCTTGTGATGTGATGCCTGAATAGATTCTTAGAAATGCTTGAGTAAAAAGCCTGTTGTTCACAATCAGACATCTTCCACCTGGTAGATGTTCCTCCCTGCTAGTAACAGGTTGGAGTTCAGAGATAAGTGTTTCATTCAAGGGCACCAAAGCAACACAAAAACAGGTGGGTAGCTGGAACATATTCATCAGAAACGCTGGAATCAAGGCTCATGTTATTTTTCCTCATCCAGCTGTTCAACTTTGTTAAACAAGTTTAGACCATCAACTGAAAAAACAACAACAAAAAAACAAAACACCGGCTATAGAGCAATGAGTTTCCTGTAATTTATAGAACTATAACAATAAAATCTTAAGCCCTAATGAAAAAGTTCACTCATTGTTAATGGCTGAAATACCCCATAATTATCCAGTCCTCCCCACATAATGTGCAGGGCATTAACAAAACTGCAAACAGTTCAAGTATCACCAGAATTCTCTGCTCAGTGAATTCTCACTTTACATTTCCGCTCTCTAATTAGTACTAATCTATTTTTGTGTCAATCCATTAACTGTGTGAGTAAATGCAGAGGCACAACGTTTCCAAATCAGTAATTAGTATGAATTAAAAAAAAATCCCTAATAAAGGCTGTTTCTTGTGCAGGAGCAGCACGTTTTCACCGTCAGTCAGCACATCATTTTAAGGATGCAATGAATGATCTGTATGTTCTGGTTTAGTTTGTGACACCTAGTCTTAGTGAGCACCTTATTCATAGGAAGGTTGTTTTGCTTCTTCCTTTACAATAGTTTGTTTGCTGAGCTTTTTTACTTTTACGACTACCAGCTTCTTTACATTTGCTTTTAGGATGGTTTTTTTTTTCGACCACTTGGGGGCAGAGGTGGTCTTTGATGATGTAACAGTGATCTGTTGTCATAGACAGGCAGCAAGTTCATGTCAGACTTAAACATAAAACAAATGCCATTTATTAAAATTAGGAACAACATAAAATGACAATGAGTGTGGAACTACACAGACTTATAAAGGAGTGCGTGCATGTGCCAAGCTAGATGGGGAAGTGTTAATTGATAGTTGATGCAGGGTGGATAAAAGGGGGCCAAGGTGAACTACATGAGCAGATAACCCACCCAAATCAGACAATTCTCTCCTCTAATAAGCTCATATTCTGGGAGAGATGTCACATTACTTTTATAATAGAGAAAATTATAAAGCAAAAACGCTTCCTTATGTAGTTTATTTGAAAAAGTCCTTTTATTCGTAGATCAGACAGAACTCAAAGGGAAATAAAATATTTCATTATTCATGGGAAAGAGCAGCATATTACAGGTTTGGTTTGGTACCCACATTATTATTAGATTTGTGTTTTAGAGTTCAACATTAGTACAACACTTTTTATGTGCTACCTCACAAAAATGCATTATTTTTTAGTGGAGCTGCTTTGTGTCTTGTACCTACTTAAGTATGATCACTGTGATCTTTCCCCAGGCTCAGACCTGGAGGGTTATTCCTTAGTGATGAAACTGCTGTGTAAGCAGTGAGCAATGCCCGTCTTTTAACCCATCCTATACACAAAAGATGAAATAGTTGTTGGGGGCTGCTTGATGAATGTATCGCACATTGATCGGGATAAAGTAACAAGGAAGCAGGACTAATCAAAGGGTGTTTGATTACAATTTATTTAATTGGAACATTTTCAGTGTAATGATATTTATAAATTTTATGTATTTATGCTTTTTCTATTTATTTTCACAGCTGTTTTTAATATTTTTATTAAAATATGTTTAAAGGCAATAACTTAATAAATATTATTTTAACTGTACATGGTTCATAAATAACATATTTAAAAATCTGTCCATTTATTTATGTAGTATATAATTCAGTGTCACACAGAAGTTATATTGTATTAAATTATAACTATAATAAGTCTATAATATTATAGTTTAACGCAATTTCCGGACTATGTTTATTCACACGCTTTGAACGCTGTGGCTCAAACAAGCATGCGATTAATTTATCGATTTTTATGTCGTTAAAACATTTTGCCTCGTCACATCAGAACAATGAAAGTACCGGTCACAGGTCACAGTGGACCAATGAAACTGTTCGAATTAAATCAAACACATTCCCGCTACATTCTATAGATCGGTAAAGCGCTGCGTGCGCACACCCTCATCATGGAAAATACACGAAAAAATGCATACTATGCAGCTTTTAAGCTAAAAGCTAAAATCGCTCTGACTGTCAAAAAAGGTAAAAGAGCTGCACTTCAGGTTAGCATCAATGAATCGATGGCGAGATGTTGGAAATGGCAGCGAGAAGAACTGACTCAATGCAAAAAGACGACAAAAGCCTTTGGAGGTAATAAAAGCAGATGGCCCGAACTTGAAAACAAAATAGAAATTTGATCACTTTTGGCCGAGGTGTTTCCATTGTGCAGATCAGATGTTACAGCCGTGTTACGGGCACTGTTTGTAAAAAGCATTTATCAGTGATAGTTCATGGAGACCAATTCTGGACTGCTTGGGCCAGTGTCCTGCAGGTTTGTAATGTTTTCCTGTTGCAACACACCTGACTAAAATAAATGGGTCGTTAAGAGGCTTTTGCAGAGCTTGACAACAAGCTGTTTTAGAATAATTTAATTTAAACCAGGTGTGATGCCGCAGAGACACACCTAAAACCTGCAGAACATTAGCCCAAGAGGAGTTAGAAAAGATTGTTTGTTGAAGAAAACAGCTAAAGGCGTTGTACAGGCAGAATAACTATATGAGTAACTAGGACTCAAGAAGACTCGAAAAGGCAAGAAACAAAAACTAAGTCAGACTAAGGAACACACGGGTTGACAACTTAGGACAAAACATTGAATAGAATCTAGCAGAGGACAGAAGAAACCAACGAAAGGCAACTAACTCTATGCGGAGCAGGAAGTAAAACCAGGAAGTAAAGACAAAACAATATACAAGTGGGTTGACTTTACAAAATAAAACAGTAAACTAAAACAAAGACATCCAAGACCTAGAACAAACTGGAACAGAAATAAAAGAACCACAGCAAGAACCCAGAAACCATGTTAAGATTAGCATTCTAACTAACTTTCCAAATGACTTACCTGGATCTGTAGCTGCTAATGGCTTTAGTGTAACACCAACTTTAATTTTTTACTTATTTGCTATATTCATAATGGTATTTTTTAAGCTTTCATTTACACTTACAGTCACGTAGCCGATGCTCTTATCCAAAGTGAAGAAAAGTGAAGAATAAAATTCTAGATTAATTAAAGAGTTTACTGTATGCATAAAACACTAAAATGATTTAAAGAACAAAGTGAAAGTGTGAAAAGTACAGTGCAAAGCAATTTAACCATCTCTGCTATCCTGGAAATCTATTTAAAAATGTACATAATTCATCTTGCACAAAAGGGGTTTTTGGGCTTCACGTTTCAACGGAGTTGCAGAGTGGTTAGCGGTGTCAGGTGAGGATACTTCAGCTGGCAGACAAAAGTGGGGAATATGTAAATAGCTTGAAAAAATATCACCATGTTGACTGTTCTTTGTAACATTAAGTATTTTATAATCAGATATATGGGCTCTAATTTAACATCTTTACTGTATTTGTGAACTTTGATCAAAAACATTAGTCAAAAATAAACATTTGTGAGCTGAACCTTCAAAAATCTAGGGTTTTAAGATGGATGAATTAAAACATTACTGCAATATTAGCATTAAGACAGAACTATTAACCAGTACAAGATCTTGATCAATGATGGAGATATATGTATTTAGAGATGAATCCCCGATAGCTAGAACTGGAGCTGTTTACACCGTAAAACCTCCAAGCTTTAGAGGCACACCATATTCTTCTTCATCCATCACACCTGACTCTCAAACATGCTACTTAATGTCTTGTCTTTTTTGGGCTCTCTCTTTTGTAAGGTGGCTAATTGTGTTGACCAGTCATCCAAGTCTAAGCAGTTGCTTTTAAGGCAGCTGAAATGAAACCAACTCAGCAGAATAAAAGCTCTGCAGCGCTATGACCCCAAGGACCTATTTTTCAGACTAGTGATTCAGACAAACCGAAGGGGTCCCGCCTGAAGACACATGGATACTCTCCAGCTGCTCAGGACTCACAGAACTCTACAGAATCACAGAACTCTAACCCTGCAAGCACGGGCAGTGCAAAAGGTTAAAGCAGAGCTAAATATAACTGCAAGCAAAACATACATAAAGTATTTGAATGTAACAAGATCAAACGTGGACTTAAATGAAAAGGTCACTAAGAGCAAAGTGCAGATAATGTGTTTTCTGAGATTTATAAAGGGGAATCAAATAAAGAAGATGGCTTTGGTTTCTTGGTTTGGTTTCTTTAGACTGAGGGTAGAGTGACCCATCATGACAGCTTCAAAAACTTGAATCTTTTGTGTCAGATCAGTTTCAGAATATGGACATTTGCAGGACTAAGACTTAACTTATATTTGGTGTAGTGTGTTTTTATATATTAACAAATATTTGTAGACACAACATATAGAAAACTATTTTTCACATCCTAATCTTTTTAATGTGAAATGGTAATTTCTGATACCATTAACTACTCCCACTGGCCTTGTGTGTTATCTTCAGTAGTGATAGAGGTAAATTTTAGACATGTTATGCAATGTTTGAGGGTTGGTTTTAAATCTCTTCAAATGTTCAAATTAATCATGAGTTATATGAATCCCCAGAAAAACGTCATTTGAGTTGATTTTATTGTTGTTTCTTTTTTTTTATTTCTTGTTTTAGTGGTTTGAATGATGGCTGGTCCCTTTCCGTGTAGAGTTGGCATCCTTCCCCTGTGGCAGCTCTGTGTGGATATCCAGCTTCCTTCCAGTGTTCAAAAACATGTATGTCATGCTCCAGGGACCCTAAATAGGACAAGGTGAAAATAGACATGGATGGATATTTGAGCTTTATTAAAATGTTTAAATTAGGTGACGACAATAACACCCCTCAGATTGGAATTAAATGCAAAATATCCTCAATCTTGATCTTAATACATGATGTCCAAAAATTATGAATTTTAAAAGGTGGACTAATATGGCTTTTACTGTTATACATGTCCATATACCACCTTGTTTGATTTACACCTGTTTAAGTATACAGCAATTCTTCTAATATAGAAACCCAATTCAGACATATTTTTGAAGTTTTACCGCATCTTGTATTTTAACAGCACTGCTGCTTTTCCATTGCGTGATCTTATAACATGCAAATTTAGTTGCTTCTTTAGGGTTTGTCTTAATTTATAAGATTGCTTGTTTCTGTTACAACATCTGGCAACATAAGTGGCAACAAATTTAAGTGCACAACAAAAGGGTGTTGTATAAAGAAGACACACTTCTTGGCGTGAAGGAGAAACCTCTGTGCTCCATGTTTAGAGGGATAAATTATAAAAACTTTAGATGTGTGTAAACACTACAGTTGCACAATGAATGTAATGAGCCATAAGACAATGCTCTTTAACATGTATGGTGAATAAAACATCTTTTTCTAAAGTTAATCCTTCTGTCAATTCTTTATGATATATTTTAAATAGTCTCTTATAGTGTACTGTATTTTGTTTGTATTATAAATATATTATTGAGAATTATGATTGATCTTCTTCTTGTGCCAACCAGGAACCTCTTACTAGACGTTTTAAATCCAACAAGTCCTGGATGAATGAAGTTTGGTTAAAAAAGTATAAATAAAACTAGTCCAAACTGGCAATCAATATCACCAGTAATGCCAGCTTCCCCATTACAGGTCATTTTAAACCAATGTTTCCCTCTTAGAGACTGCTTCAAGTTGGGGAACCAGAGGAAGAGAAGTCATGGGTGGGGATTTTCTGTCACCTACGGTTGGCATGGCTAATCCCAGTATGTGTTTCTGTAAAGTCTATTTGCATATTTATTTGTGCTTGCTTGTGAGAATGCACATTTAAATATCACAATGTGAACAAACGCTCCTTGGTTTGTTTGCGTGCATGTGTGCACTTGTATTGGTGCACATAGGTGTGTGGTTGTGTGTGTGTGCTTATATGCAAGTGGCTTCCTACATCTGCCCTCTGGCCAAGGTTTCATTAAACATTTCATTAACGTCAAACATTATTTGCCTCGTCAGATTAAAGCCCCCTCTCTTTCTGTTGCTCTCCCTCACACACACATACACACTCATGCAGAGTCCCAACCCCTACACAAACAACATAAGAAAAACCAAGATGACACTTTCACAACGTGATGACAAAAGAACAGCTATGCCCTATATATTACTACATAACGTGTCCACACAACAACACAAAGCCATATTAACTGAGTGATGTGGATACATGCTGCATTTCACCTTTATCATTAAAGGTCCCATATTATACATTTTATTAAACAATTTTTTATGGGCTTCAGAGGTCCAACAACATTGTTTTCAAAGTGTATTACCCCAAATTCAGCCTTGGTCCTTAATTTCAGCCATTCCAAAAGTGGCTCTAGTGAGCTCTACTGAGAATGGCTGTTTCTGTGTTTTTCTGAACCTTTAAATGTCCATGATTGTTGCCTGGTATGTTAGCTGAGCCTCATACACAGACTATGAGGACACAAAGACTGTAAGGAAAACCTTTAGAAAGTCAATTTTGCACAATATGGGACCTTAAATAAACAATAACAGCCTTTAAAGCAGTGGTTCACATTTCCAAAAACTAAGTAGACAAAAAAATAAAAAATATAAACAAAAAAACTTTTTTATTTTTATTTTTTTTACAAAATGAAAGTGACATCAGAGGTGACAGAATTTTCTCATTTTCGGGCCTTATACACAGGCTATAAGGACACATGTGACTGTTAGAAAACCTTTAGAAAGTAAATATTGCATAATATGGGACCTTTAATTGGTAGGAGTCTAGATCAATTTAAGTGTCTTCATTTAGGCAAATTTGTGTGAACTTGCTTTTGCTGTATATGAATCAGATGTGAGAGATCAAGACAGCTGAAAGAGAGAACAAGGTGGGGGAGAGGTGATGTGAATCTGTGCAATAAGAAACATCAAGAAATGAAACTTCCCATTAGCTTTTAGTTTTTCTTTGGACATCCTCTTTGGTTGCCATTTATTTGGAGCTTCAGTTGTCTTAAAAGAGACACATTTCTATGCACACACACACACACACACGCACACACACACACACACACACACACACACACACACACACACACACACACACACACAC
>JBAMHW010000023.1:9914953-9925933 GCA_037177495.1 Rhadinocentrus ornatus
TGGCTGTTTTCATAAGGAATACACAGACTTCATGGACGACATTCTTCAGAAAGGTTATGCGGTGCAGTTGTCCGATGAAGAACTGACACACGAGGAAGGTAAAGTGTGGTACATACCACATACTGTTGTATATCACCCTGCGAAACAGAAACTGAGGGTTGTGTTTGATTGTGCAGCTTCCTTTCAGGGAACATTGTTAAAATGATCAGCTCTTGCTGGTCCCTGATTTAACTAGCCGTCTTCTTGGTATTGTCATTGAGATTTAGACAAGAACAAGATCATGGCGGACGTGCAAGCAATGTTCTACCAGGTTGAAGTTCCCCACGACGACTCTAACCTGCTGAGGTTTCTGTGGTGGCCAGGCAGAGATTACACTCAGCCACTGGTGTAACACAAAATGACTGTGCATCTGTTTGGAGCCACATCCTCACCCAGCTGCGTCAGCTTCGCCCTGAGAAAGTGTGCTGTAGATCGGAGTAAACAGTACAGAGCTGAAGTTGTGCAGACAGTCCTACAGAATTGTTTGTGGATGACTACCTCAAGTCTGTGGCCACAGAAGAGGAGTCCATAGCGATGTGCCATGATCTTATGTGGCTATGGAGGGTTTCGTCTCAACAAATGGGTGAGCAACCGGAGGAAGTCCTGGATTCCATACCAAAATCAGAATTAGCAAAGGAGATGATAACCTTGGCCTCGATTGGTGTGTGGAGACTGACACATTCAAGTTTAAAATCACCATTAGAGACCGGCCACTCACAAGGAGGGGACTCCTCTCAGTCATTGGTTCAGTATGTGATCCATTAGGCATTTTAGCTCCTGTGGTTTTGCCAGCAAAGACTTTGCTGCAAGATTTGTGCAGACTGAAAGTCGGATGGGATGATGAATTACCTGAGCAAATCAAAGGCAGGTGGTTTGACTGGTTGGCCAGTCTTCCTGCTTTAGAGCATTTCTGTTCAGATGTCTGAAGCCTGAAGGATTTGGGGATCGTGCATTTGCACAACTGCATCACTTTGCTGATGCCAGTGAGTATGCCTGTGGATCAGTCACTTATCTTCTCATGCAGAGCACAAATAACAAAATGCACTGTGCATTTATAATAGGAAAGTCGAGAGTAACGCCTCTCAGGTCACTCGATATTCCTCGGATGGAACTGACCGCTGCTACATTAGCAGTAAAAATGGATGTGTCCTGAGAAGAGAACTGCAAATGGACCTCGCACAGTCAATATTCTGGACTGACAGTACAGTAGTACTAAAGTATCTGCAAATCGAGACAACACGTTACCGAACGATTATGGCAAACAGAGTGTAGCTCATTCTGAAAGGATCTGATGTGGAACAATGGAGACATGTTGGTACTGACAAGAACCCAGCCGACTGTGCCTCTAGAGGGCAAAGAGTGTGTGACTTCATTAAGAGAGTAAGTTGGGTGTCAGGACCGAAATTCTTATGCAGCCCAGTCGAATGCTGGCCAAAGACCCCACTGAGCAGTGCAGAAGTAGCTTTGGATGATCCTGAGATCAAAAGAGTTACAGTGAACTCTTGTAAAAGAAAGTGTGACTCCATTCAAAAACTAATCAGCTGCTTCTCGTCTTGGATGAAGCTGAAACGGGCAGTGGCTTAAAGCTTTGCTGTGGAGTCTCTGCCAAAAACTAAAGGAGCTGTGTGCAGCCAGACAGGAAGCCAGCCCTGACAATAGTCAACAACCTGGCCAAAGTCAGATGGACAGATTTAAAGAAAATTACAAAAGCACACAAGTTTCAGTGGATGACCTTGAGGAGGCAGAGTTGCACCTCATCAGATTCTGTCAGAAGGAAAAGTTTTCTGAAGAAATTACAGCTCTGAGCAAAGGACATAATGTGAAGCGCAGCAGTCCATTATACAAGCTGAATTCTACGCTTCAGGAAGGAGTGCTGCGAGTGGGTGGAAGGCTCAGTCAGGCAGTTATGCCAGAGAACCACAAGCAGCCTATTATCTTGTCCAGAGACCTTCACATTACAGACTTGGTTCTGCAGTAGATTCACAAAGCAACTGGCCATGGAGGGCGCAACCATATGCTCTCCGAATTACGTCAGACGTTTTGGATTACAAACAGCAACACGGCTATCAGAAAAATCTGTGGAAAATGTGTGACATGTCATCGCTCACATGGAAATGTAAACAAAACAATTAATGGCCGATCCACCACAGGAGCAGGTGGTACCAGATGATCCACCATTCATGAAAGTTGGTGTAGACTACTTCCGACCGTTCGACGTGCGTCATAGGAGGAGCCTGGTAAAAAGGTATGGAGTCATATTCACGTGCCTAGCTATGCGGGCAGTGCATATTGACCTTCCATCATCATTTGACACAGATACGTGTATAAATGCGCTCCGCCGTTTCTTAGCAAGACGACAAGTGAAAGAGATTTATTCAGATAATGGAACAAATTTCATTGGAGCCAGTCGAGAGCTAAAGGCTGCCATTACTGATTGGCACACCTCTCAGTTTCAGCACCTGTTTAAAAAACAGAAGATCAGGTGGATATTTAACACCCCCACTGCTTAGCATCACAGTGGCGCTTGGGAGTGGCTGATCAGATCGATAAGTAAGGTGCTGAACTCTACTGTGAAAGAACAAGTCATGGATGAAGAGAGCCTTCACACAGTCTTGTGTGAGGCAGAGTCGATCATTAACAGCCGACCTATCACAAAGGCGTCCAATGACCCGAATGACTTAGAGGCGCTGACGCCTAATAATCTGCTTCTTTTAAAAAAGAAACCAAACTCACCACCAGGTTTGTTCAACAAGGATGACCTCTACGCACGGCGCAGATGGAAGCAGGTGCAGTATATATCTGACTTTTTCTGGAAAAGATGGGTCAAGGAATATCCAGCGGTGGGCCACAGCCTCCAGGAATTTTGCAGTAGGAGATGTGGTTCTTCTTGTGGATGAATGCGTACAAGGAATTTGTGTATTATAGGAAAGTTCATTGAGACAGTTCCAGACAAGAAGGGTTTCGTTTCGCAGAGTACAGTTAAAGACAAAGACTAATATATTGGACAGGCCAATAAAAAAAATTTGCCTGCTTGTGGAGTCTGAATAGGCCAGTGGTAAAGACTGAGCCTCAACGAGGAGCCAAGTGCTAGTAACCTCTGGCTCTTTCTTTCTACCTATAGTTTTACTCATTTTCTATCATTCTATCTCTCTTTACCTGCACCTTTATGAAGATGAGCCATCAATGGACAATGTAATCTTGTTTGAGGTTAATGGATAAACAATGGACAAATTTTTATGCTTGTTAAAGATACTTGTTTTATGCCACTTAATTTCATGTGGCATTGATAGTTAAGAGAAACGTGGTAATTGTTCTAAGTTATTGTCATTTTAGAACAATTAGGGGCCGGTTATGTCGGTGCTGCATGCATCAGCTATGTGTTTTGTAGTAATTTCTGTTAACAAGTTAATATTAGTTTATTATTGGTTACATTTAAGAAGAATTAATCTCAGTGATATTTGTTTGCTGGGGTTCTATTTGCGCTATTGTTTAGCTTTGGCTTAAATATATGTGTTGAATCAGATAGGTGTTGTAATAAGAGGAACAGATAATCTGAATGATATCTTCCACAGCTGGATTGTTTGGGACAATAGTAGTAAATCCTGAAAACAGACTGTAATATCACGGTCTTTGTTGAAGCTCAAGCAGGGCACTAAACCTCTGGCACACTCTGAGGATGAGGTGTAGCATTCCCATGCTAGCATGCAGAGAAAAACAGCTTTAAAACCGTTCTAATAGCTGTGTTTTCCGTTGTGGATAATGTTATAATCCACTACAGACACACATTACGGGTATTGCATTAACTAATATTTATTTTACATAACTAAATATAATCTGCTAATATATTCTGTGGTGTGTTTACAGTCTCTCTTATCTGGAAAAAATAAAACTGTGAAAATAGTTGTCTCTCTGCTGCTCCCAAACGTAAAGCTTTGATAAAAAACTGTACATAAACTGTACATTAATCAAAAAACATTATTAGTTAATATTGAGGGAAAATTGCAGGGAAAATGGATGTTTTAAATTTACTGAAGCGCTGAGCTTTTTGGAACTTTGAAAGGCTGAACCATGTTACCATGTGTCGGTGAGTTCAAGTAGCGTCTCTCTCTTATTAAATGGCCCTGTATGTAACATTATCTCACGATAATGGCATTAAAAAATTCTTTTCACTCATGGCTGATCTCAGCGATGGGATGTGATAGTGATGCAATAAAATCTTCTAAATTAAGCTGATTTTTATCAGTTGATCTTGTATAATATGACAAATATCTGCCTCACATTTTTCAGACGCCCTCCCACACATGACTCTTTGTGAATGCTAATCTAAGCTAATTGTATTTTAGGGCTTGACCTTTTTATGACTAAACTGGTTAAAATTAAGTATGGTTTATTGATATCTCATTGTGTTTATGTTGCAAGCTAAAAACAAATAAACAGAAAATCAGCGTTTAGGTCTGGCTGGCTTGAAGTTAGAGACTGTTCTGCAGCTGCCAACCACGTTGTAGACATATTGGACAGCGTGTTACATACAAGCATTTAGTTTGATATTTATAGTCTGCTGAGCCCATCCACTGGACCCTAAGTGCTGCTGTTTTTGTAAAAATATGTTAGTAATGTCAAAGGGACTTGTCATTTGTTCCTCCAGCAATGTCATGGACAAACATCCCAGAGTATTTATTGCTCTTGACAGTATGTAAGATCTTGGACTTAAAATTGTTGTAGCAGATTTTAACATACACAGACATACAGTGTGGCCATAATCCCCAGAACCTCTGCAGAATACACACATGTTCTTTTTTTCTTCAGATCATTTACAGTAACTAGATAGAGTCTGATAGAGGTTGAATGTATAAACACTCTAAATCTGACACAAATCCTTTTGTCTTGTGACAGGAAGTGTATCCCGTGGCCCCATGAGCTCTAGTCTTATTTATTTTTCAGTTTAAGTCATTTAAGAAAAAGCATGTAAATCCTGGTTAATCCCTGTTGATGCAGTGACAATAGATATAGTTAGGTTGCTTCAACACAACCACAAAGAAAGTGTCCTTTTTTACAGATTGCATAATTGCCTTCCTGTAATTGACATTGGCTTGCCGAAACTTGAACAATGTTTCAGGACTCTCCGACTTGTGCATCCTGATTTTAATTCCCTACAACGTTTCAGCATGTTTTAAACATGACACTTTTTTAATATTCTATTTCATAGCCTGCTATTCTTCTTTTCAAGGCATACTTTGATGGATTTGTGTGTGGATAGTGGCCCACATGGTCCACTACATTATCTTCAAGCGCTCCTTCATATAATGCAGAATTCATATTTGAACCAGTAACAAAAAGCTGCCCAGCCCCTACTGAAAGCAAAGCAACCCAAACTAAAGCCTTTCCTTTGCTGTGCCTTATAGTGATATAAGAGCTTCTCATATCTGTGATACATTGGCCAAACATCTCGATCTTTAATTTGTCTAATGTGTGCAGCATCTTCAGCATTTGCGCATTCTGTCTATAAATTTAGTAAAACATTGTGACGTTCACTGAACATGCCATTAGAAAGCATTTTGTGCTTGCGTTCCACCTGTGATGGTTGCCTAGGCAGCCACACACTGAGCCTGATCTGGTAACCTTTTTCTTCATTTCACTTAATTCAATAGACACTTTATTTGTGATACTTACCATTTATTTTATATCTCACACTTTTATCAGTTTGGGGGGGTGGTTAACTAATTGGGTGCACTCTTTTAGTTAACTCATTCTTGTCACCTGGTTAATTTAGTATACTTTCAGTTAATGTGCATTTTCTTTGAGTTACCAGTTCCTGTGGAAGTTGCAGTGTGTGGGAGGCCCAAGCCTGCTAATATAGTCGTAGTTGAGGTGGATCTCCTTTGACAAGACTGCAGTCTAATAGGACTCATCCATTTTACAACAAGATCGTGGGAGAGGGTTTTAGATTTTCTACTATTTTGTATTACTTTTTTTGTTTTATGTAGAATTATGATTATTCAGATTTATTTCCCCTATTGAGTAAAGTTCTGTTGTGAATTAGTTAAGTTTAAGTTAGTTGAAGATGGTTATGTTTTCCCTCTTGTGTCAAAATGGTCAGCCAGAATATAGCTTCCCTTGTGTGTCTGTTTGTGAGGTCAGTTAGTTTTGAGTTCCTTATCTTGGTGTTCTGTGTATTTGACCTCTTTTATAGGCCCAGAACCATTACTTTGGAATTTGTATTTTTGTTGTCTGTTAAATGAAATGTCAAGGCTTTTTCTTACAAAAATCTCCAGTGCTCTCTTCTTCCTTGGCCTCGGTTCCTCACAGTCCCTAATAAATTTGAGCTCCCGTGCCTGTAATATCTTAAATTATGCATACATTACAACTTGTACTTGCACACAAAGTTGCAAGCTTTTGCGTTAGACATGCACTCTGAGATTCACACACTTCCTCTATTATTGTGTGAGCCCACTGCATTATGGTGGCCGGTTGAACAATGACTATGCAGTTGTGTGATCAGCATGGGTGTGTGCGGACATATGTCTGAGTATGAACAAAAACTGAAGACACGCAACTTTAACCCTAATGTGGTGGTTGGGTTTTATTGACCGGCTTTCCATGCCCTGCTGTGACGCTTGTACATTGTACTCTGTCTTCCTGCCTGTCCTGTAAATGAGGGTGTTTGTCTGTTTACGATTTTGCAGCCAGTTTCCTAGACTGAACAAGAGTCCCCTATATATGTTCCCAAGCATTATTTGACAATGATTTACCAAGATTTCTCAGACCAACCACAACTTTCAGCTTTTTTTTTTTTCACACTTTCCCTACAATTTACTGTTCTAAACTATGCAAGCATACAGCAAAGGTTAGAACAAATTAAGGTCAGAAAGTCTGTCTGCAGCAAGATGTTAGTCCATTTTAAATACATATAGAAATTCAAAGAAATGTCTTGCAGAAACTTGCAAAATGTATTTCATACAGTGTTTTTCTTTCATGTTTAAAACCCTAAAATCTCTGAGTCTGCACCTGCCTCTGGGTGGCTGGTGCCTGGCAGGGTTGGTTGCTGTCAATCCTGTTCTTCCGTGCTCCATGGCTGTGGGGGGCTCTGGCTTAGGCCGTGGATGTGTGGTTGTCCCTGTGGTTGGTTGGCCAGGATTCATACTCTGAGGTGGCTGCTGGTCTTCTGGGTTTTGGGGCACCCTCGATCTGCTTCTGAGCTTTGCAGGGGCAGAATCACACTCATGACTGATCATAATTCATTCCTGATATTTTGCACTCACATTCACTAACTAAAATACTGATACAGTCGCTGTGTTGATTTAATCTCGTAACTACACTAGACACTTCATGTCGTGGGTTTTTCTTTATGTTAATGTTTTTGTTGTAATTAATGTTTTGTTTTAGCTTTTCTGTCTTTCTGCAAGTGCCCCCGATGATTGTCAGCTTTGTTTTGTTGCAAAAGCCAAAAGCTGTTTTAATAGTTTTCTTCTTTTACTCAACTTTGCTTTTGTTATCTCTTTCCTTTCTTTCACACAATTAGTTAAATAAGTGTGTATTTTAAGTGTCACATGATTTCAGTATAAATACACCTGTTCAGAAAGCCCTCAGAGGCACCATCAAACAAGAAACATTTGAAGACCAATGAGCTGCATTTTGCAGTAGAGAAGAGATAGTTTAGAAAATAAATATCCAAGACTTTGAAGAGCATCATTCAGTATAATTAAAATCAAAATGGAAAGAAAATAGAGTGGTCTGCCTAAAAATGATTTTTAACACTTTTTAAGCTAAAAATGTGTTTTAGACTAATAAACAAGCTGCATTTTATTGAACAAAACTACAGTGGATGGAAGCAGTTAAATATTGATGTATGGTCAAAGAACTAAAGCTTTAGCTACAGCTCAATTACTTCTTATTTTTTCCTTTAGATCAGATGCTAAAAAAAAATGTTGCAGTTGATTATCAGGTAAAATCATAAAGGACGGAACATTCAATTGCTAATGTAACACTGTATGCGTCATTAGCATTAACTAAATAAATCTGGTTCGTGGGTAAGGGAAATACTTTGGTAACAACTTCGGCTAGAACATGTGATGCTGCCTTATTTTTAGCTTGCACCTGGTCACAACAGAACAACAGACAGAGCAACTCTTTTTCTACTCGAACATTAAGCGTATTCTCCAGTCTCAACCGTATCACTCTGCCTCCTTTCTACCATAGCAGCAGCACAATATAGTTGGAACAAATATGAATATTACGCTCACCCAAAGCAAAAATTAATCTCATCTTACACCAACCTGATTCATGGAATGCAGAGCCTGTCTGAAAAGTATATGCGCTTAAATGTTTTTCCTCAGGAAATGGAAGTGACCTCATAGCTCTTGTAAATCATGGATGCATCTCAAATGGATTAATGGTGCCATGACTGCTCTCGTCTTGCTTCTTAATATGGTTATTTTCAGCTCAAAAAAATGTCCCAAATTGGAAAAAAAAACACATGTAAAATGGCATATGAAAGAAAACCTAATTCTAGTACAGATATGGTAAATATACTGTCTATATAGTTCCTGTAACTGCAAAAAAGTAGTTACTTGAAACCAACACAAACTGTACTCAGCAATCAATGTGAAATATAATTTGCTAAGCCACATGTGAAGCTCCTGCTTAGTAATATTTCAGCATGTTTGCATTATGTATTCAGGTTACGGCAAGGCCATGTGTGAATATCAGTTTTTATGTGGCCTTCAAGTGATTTAGTGAATATACATAATAAAAGTAAAGAGTAAAGGCAGTTGGGGATTCAGAGAGAGAAAGAAAGATAGAATAAAAAACAGGAGAGAGAGAGGGAGGATGAGAGAAAAGCAACAAATAGCAATATTTATATTTTTAAAGTCAAGGCACAGATGGGACACAGCACACACAGTCATACACACACAGTAGTCACCTAGCTACAACACATGTTCCCTTTTAACCTCAAACAGTCCCTGGTGAACTCCTGGATGATACATTACAAAGTGCACTCAACCTTGCGACTGTGTGTGTGTGTGTGTTGCCCAATATTCAGGCCACAAGGGTGTGGTTAATATAGAATGAGTAGAAGGTTATGTCAACATTCTGTCTATTGATTTCTCTGCAGACTTTTCACTTACAGCCTTTTCAGCCTTGTATTCATCTGAACTCCTATCCCTCCCTCCATTTCTGGAGCCTTCTGAATCTGGAACTTCATGACTTTGTCAAGCCCTAAATGTGCTAATAATTACATAAATATGTAACCTTGCTATTATTATTCCTTAATTTAACCTATCTAGTTATACAAATAACGGTCATTAGCACTAACAGTGAATGATACGTGTGTATGTATGTGTGTAATTTTATCTGTACACTGTTCTTGAATCATTTGGTGATTCACCATTTTCACAGTTGACATATTTTTTTAAATGACTTGAACTATTCAGGGGGCTCATATTCCTATAAACTTACACAGTCTTGTGCAGGTTAAAAATTATATACAGTAAATTATAGAAGTTGCTCCTCTAATCCAGGTTGTCAACTTATATATAAGTATATATTCCTATGTCAGAAGGTAATGTATTTATTAAGACAAAACACAGGTTTCTGATTCGGAAAGTTCAAATAAGATATATAAATGAGTTATAATAGTCCATTTTTGACTTATCTTTCTCTTTTCACAGTTGTGCACAAGAAGCACAAGACTTGTATGTTTTAGCTTGACTCATCACATTCCTTGTGTGTGGGTGAGCTTTCTGCGGTAGCAGCTGTCATGTAAGAATAATGAGAAACTTGAAACTGAGGAATATTATGTTTTAACAATAGTGTGTGGAAGGAAAGGAGTTTCCAAATATATAAATAAAATAAAGACTCACCTAGAGCCTATATTTGCTCTGGACCTACATTTGTTTTTTCTCTGAACCCCCAGAAATTTTACACTAAAAAACTAAGGTTTCATCCTTGTGTTTAAAACACGTTTCTTTTCTGTTACAAGACATATAATGAGCAAAATAGATCAACAGTGCAGTGGCTGAGATATTCTACCTCGTGTCAGACAGCCTATATGATCCATATGGAACAACAGAGGACCCAATCATGCCACCTGCAGGGTGGGGCTTTGTAGCTAATGTTCATCTATGAAGTCTAAAAGTAAGAAGAAGTTAACCAACTGATCAAAGCAGCCATGGTTGCTACAACAGACAACAGAGGTAGCATGCAAGTGGGAAAATATAGTATATAGCTGCTTTCAACAATGTTAAAACCACCACTTACCTGTTGGAATGACAGTAACCAACAACCCACCTAGCTGTTGATGGTGGACTGCTAGGTGGCTGTTACCATCAGTCAGTCAACCTAGGACAATAGCACATGCCTAGCAGCTACATTAGCAGCTAACAGCTAGCTAGATAAGACGGATTGTTGGCCTTGTTGGCTTCTAGGCCAACAAGTGGAAGTATCCAGTTAACCCACAGTTGCATGCAGATATGACTCTGGGCTGCTTTTCAACACTATTCCTGAAGGTGACACAAGGAAACAACACTATTACACTGGTGTGTCCATATTGTGTTCTCTAAATCTTTATTGAATGAGTTTAAAAAGTTCCACCTCAAGCTATTTTAAGGGGGGATAAGAGTACATCCTTTTATTCTTCTTCTTTATTTTTATTCATTTTTTTAATTTTTTTTTACCAAAACAAGTCTGAGCAACAAGTTTGTATGGCAGAAATAACAGCTCAAATAATAATTAAAATATTTTATAAAGAAAAACCACAAACTTTTTTTTTATTTTTATTTATTTATATTTTTAGCAATCAAAGTAACAGTTTTATTCAACGGAGTCTTCCCTTTCCCATTGTCATGTTTCTACAAAACACTAAGGGTTGATATTATTATTATTATTATTATTATTATTATTATTATTATTATTATTATTATTATTATTATTATTATTATTATT
>JBAMHW010000023.1:9932323-9950256 GCA_037177495.1 Rhadinocentrus ornatus
TGCAACTAGACATAACTTGTAAAGATTATGCATCTGTAAATTGAGCAAGACAGCTAAACATATGGGTAGTACCCCTCCAAAAAATGTGTCCTAATCCCCAGCCATTATCTCCTGTTGCTGTTCACTATTTTTTTAGATTTATGCTGAAGTAGACGATTGCACTTTTTCACACTCTATTAATTGTATATTGCTGGGGACCTTAGTAGCATGTGGAAGATGCACATATAGTTACAGCAGCTTGGCTATTCTTTATGATGGTCACCAATAGCAAACGTTAACAAAAACTAATATGTCAACCTGGAAATAATTCAGTTACAACATAATCTCAAATAAGTTAATGAGATTATAATATCTTTTGCCTTTTCGCTTTTTCCTTTGTCAGAACTACATAAACACCATTTAAAAGTGAAGCCTCATGACTTGTGAAAGAAAACAATGATGAAATATTTACCTGATTTAAAAAAAATAAAAGTGCACAGTTACCACGATTATTAACCAGAAGACTTGAGTTGGTTTCCTCTTAATTTAAGTTTATTTAGTTGTTACCATTATTTGTTCTTTGCTTTAGTTATATTTGGATATTTGGTGAACTCTTTAACCAGTTAATTAGGCTATAACCTTTCAATCTGTATTGAGGAGTGCTGGTACTAGAGTTTCCACAATGCCTGCACCCAGCTTTACACTGACACTTACATTTCCTAACCACCCATAAAATCTCATATTATGAATCTCCTGATGTTTATGTATGAATTTGTGATAACACATCACTCTATTTACGGTGTGTTTCTTCTCGTCTGCAGATGAATACAGAAAACGATGTGGGTTGAAAATAAAATCAGTTATTGTAGCCATTGACAGCTGAGCTTAGTCTGCATAATGGTCTAGAAATAGTTCAGCGTGAGTAATTTCAGCAAAGCAAGAGAGCCTGGGAGACTACTCAATAAGCACTCGGTCCACGGTGTAGTGACACATCTTATGCAGTGAAAATAGGGAGTTAATGAAACCACTAACACGCACAGTAGAGTGATTCACACATTGCTGATAAATGAAACTGTAGGGAAGAGTTCAATTGTAGCCTCTAAAATATGAGATTTTCCTCAAAGGCCTTCAACACTGGTGGCATATTACACTTGGCATGTTATTAACACACATCCTCTTCAATCTGGTTGCCTCTCTGTCTCCGACTGTCTTTTAGATGGGGCTGTTTTCACCTCCTTTGTTTTTTTACTCAAGATATGTCCATTATTGTCTATTAATCCTTTATTTAAAATATAAATTCTAATTTAAGTTTATCCCAAAAGACCTGACATTCTATGATTATGGATTAGTGGACAAAATCTATGTTTACAAATTAATTAATTATTTTTTTTAAATTAAAGGTACATATAAAAGATAACAACGGACAGACACTTGACCTTAGCAATCAACACAGTTCTCCGTCTGCTTTTCCACCCTTGTCTCCCTCTGTTGTCATAGTGATTAATATAGACCCTAAGTCCACAGTGGGGTCCAAAGCTGTGATTAAAGAAGATTGCACCTGTCATACTTAGACACACACACACACGGACACTAACACACCAACAAAACAGACAGAGGTGACCTGAACATGGACCTTTTTTCAAATAAAGACAGAAGCTACAATTTGTCAATCAGGCTTTGACAGCAGCCACACCGAGGAGTCAGTTCACTGTTATAGATTATACGGTGGCTTTGAAAACTTTGCAGCAAGACACCATGAATAGTTATGTTGTTTTTGTTTTCTTTCTAAACTTGCACAGAGTTTAGAAAAAAAGAAGCTTTTTACAGGTCATGTGCTGTAATGAAATCCATCGTTAGACTAAGATTCAGGCAGAAAAATCAATGTTTGCTGTAATAGGGCGGCGATGCTCAAAGCATTCAAAATGGACCTTTGGGCATTAAATGAAAATAGCAACAGTAGTATTTCCTTAACTTTGCAACAAATTACATTTATGGAGTTCCCCCTCTTACATACCACCAAGTTCTGCATACTTTAGAAGATAGATTTAGTTTGCTTTAGATTTTAGTGCCATTTTACACAGCTAATTTGAATTCATAGTAAAGAATAGTATTGATTGCTCTGCTGTGTGCTGCAATCGTTCTGGCTCTCCTTGCAGGGGAAATTGGTGATTTGCCTTTTTGAATACCTTTCCAGTACATAGATACATCTGTTTATAAATGGATTTCTTTGCATGTATAAAACAGTGTGAGCACAAAGAATTGCTAGTTAGGAGTTCACGCTGCTACTGAATGACATCAATCTTTTGTGTAATTACATCACTTTGATACAAGTTTTTTTTTAAACTAGGATGCCTTAAGGAGGCCCATCTATCTCGTTCACTCTTTCTTACACACAGTACTGTCAGATCTGTATGGTGGCTGCAGGCTTAGGGGTGTAAAGACAGTGATTTGCTGCTGACACCAACAGGGTGATAGATTGGCCACCACCAGTGTTGTTTTTGGCAGGCATCTCAGTTTTAGACTTAGTTTTAGTCTTCAAGGTGAAAAAGCTTATTAGTTTTAGTCACATTTTTAAGTTTAATAGTTTTAGTCCAGTTTAAGTCAACAAAAACTCAAAAAGATTTTAGTCTAGTTTTAGTCAAATGAAAAAAGTATTAGTCTTTTAACAAATTGATTTAGGTCAATAATATGTATTAAAAAGTGGAATGAAGGTTGACGGGTTATAACAAGTATTCCAATTCATAAAACAAGTTAACCTTAATTCTTTTTCATAATAACCAGATCTTTTACCAGACTGTTGCTTTAGCCTATACTCGCCCATCAACAGGGATGCAATGCTGCCGTGCTATACTTCATGGCTGTTGGACAGAAACCTTTTATTTTTATATTTTAGCTTTTTTCATGAATTGATGCCTTACTTCATGATACAAGCAAGTCACACAAGAAAATAGCAAATCTAAAAGTTCAACATTTAGCAACACAGTGTGAGCTAGTTGTTTGGTTATTTTCATAAATAATTAGAAAATGAAAAGGAATGGTTTTACACTTTGAAGGTTTCCCAAGCAGCAGCAAATACTTTTTGATCTACTTAGGGTTATGTATTGCACAGATAAAGTGCTAACTGTGGAAGAAAATTACTCCTAAAAGGCAAAGAGCAACAACATCCTTACTTTGGTAAGAGTGGCTTTATTTCTGAGAATTTTCTAAAGGGCAATACTACACCCTGAACATACACATGCCCAAAATATGAGCAATGGATGAGGAACACATATGCTCAACTTGACCTAGTCTGCCAGTGAAATTATGATGGAATATAGTTAAAATATGTCCATATATCGCTTCGTCGCTTCCGACCACCAAACCTCTTTGTCGATGCTGCCGCCATGATTCATCTATGAATGAATAAACTGCTTATCTGTGTGCGCTGCACATCAGGTGGTGGGCGTGGCCAAGGTGAAGGAGCATTGCTGACTGACAGATTGCGCTCACAGTAGGCAGAAATGTCATGCATTTTTAATGCCGGACAATCAGCCCTTGAACATTTTTGTCTTGTCTTGTCAACAAAACCTCACAAACGCCTCATCATGTTTTCGTCATCAGAGAGCCACGTTTACCTCGTCACTGTCTCGTTATCGTCATGAAAAAAAGGTTTGTCAACTAAATAAATTTGTCATCGTCATTGTTGATAAAAAAAAACAACACTGTCCACCACTGGTGGCTGCACTGCCAGTTGGTGATTTGATAACTCACAAGTGAGTTAAAACTTACTACCTTAATGCATCTTTTAACCCAGAACATACTTAAAAAAAAGAGTGACAAAAAATAATCTCATGTCCCACCAAATTTTTCACCTATTGCTGTTGATTTCAATCCAACAGTCGAAGCCGAAATCTGCCTAATTAATCTGCCAGGTTAAGTGTGTTTTAATATATCAGAGAATTATTTCAGATGCCAGCCACATTTTCCTTTTTTTTTTTAATGTTGGAAGAAATATCCAGTCTCAGTCAACACCAATGCATACAATATTTTGAAGTTTATATGTATATTAACCAGTCCCCGTGCTGTTTATTTTGTTTCATAAACTCAAACATTAAATTAAAAACTTGAGATTAGGAACGTTTTAGACTTTCTAACACTTATTATAGTCAGAATGAGCTCCAGTCACTGATGATGATGAGGATATTTCTAATTGTAAGTTATCTCACTTCAGCTCTGGCACTTATAAACGTGCTGCTTTTATACGGATGTTGACCTGCATGTCTAGAGCTGATTAAAATGATTCATATCTTTTCGAGTTAATTTATTTAGTCTTATTTATTTTCATCCTGGAAATGTCAGTTTAACAAACACTGTGAAATTACTTGTTGATGACTTCTTCTTAAATCCCTATTAACCAGTGCTTAATTTGTAAAGTGGGACGTCCCGGAACGCAGAGGGATGGTGGTTCCGGCGACTCAAAAGGGGGCTCGAAGTAACGGAACACACACACACACACATAACCAAAATAACCAATCCAAACATCACTGTGTGCATAGCAGGGCAATATTTATTTTAATTTCCAAATGCTGGCCTGACAAAAAAACCAAAAAACAAAAAACAAAACATTATCACCACATCAGCGTTTACTGGGTGCCAAATTTAAAAAGATAAAAGATAATAAAAACTCGGCCGAAACGGTAACATTTTTTTTATAAACAGCAATAGCAATAGTATTCTTTGGACTATAAGGTTTTTCCGTCTGAGTGAAAGCTAACTGCAATCTCATAATCACTGGTGCCAGAGTAACCTGATCCTCTCCCTCCCTCCATTTCTGTAGCCTAAAATTCACCTTAGAATACCTTCCAAATTATGCAAACACAAGATTTTTTTGTGTAACCTCAACAGGGAATATACAGTAACAAAACAGAAAACTATTCTTAACATGAAACAAACATTTATATATTTTTTATTTAGGCGATTTGTTTTTTATAGTGACAGTTGGTGGCGGATTCAATAAAATAGGTTCCGGATCCAACTTTTGAGGTGCTGGAACGCGTTCCGGCTAAATCCGACTCAAATTAAGCCCTGCTATTAACTATGTTTAGTGTGTTTAGTCCCAACTTATACAATTTTTCAACAATTTCATATGGGTGTCAGAGGTCCAACAACATTGTTTTGTGCATAACCCCAAATTCCACCTTGGTCCTTAATTTCTGGCGCCTGCTCGGTGATTGTAGAGCTCAGGCTCAGCTAGCCAGCGGTGTGGGTTAATGGCATTATCCAATACCAAGGGCAGTGGGTATTTCCCTTTGTGAGGTCAAAAAGAGAAAGATCTCAGATTCACCCGTTTGAGCACACATTCGCTAAAAAGTGGAGCAACAAAGTGATAGAAGTAACTGAATTTTCTAATTCTTGGGACTCATACACAGGCTATGAGGACACATATGACTGTTAGAAAACCTTTAGACAGTGAATTTTGCATAATATAGGCCCTTTAAAAACCAATAATAACAGCCTTTAAAGCAATGGGGTGGAGTGCTTTCTCTGGGTCAGTAATGAGGTAATGCCCAAAGTGGAGGAGTTCACGTATCTCGGGGTCTTGTTCACGAGTGAGGGAAGGATGGAGCGGGAGATCGACAGGCGGATTGGTGCCGCGTCTGCAGTGATGCGGACTCTGCATTGGTCTGTCGTGGTGAAGAGGCAGCTGAGCCAAAAGGCAAAGCTCTCGATTTACCCATTGATCTACGTTCCTACCCTCACCTATGGTCACAAGCTTTAGGTAAGAAAGAAAGAATGAGATTGCAAATACAAGCGGCCGAAATGAGTTTTCTCTGCAGGGTGGCCGGGCTCTCCCTTAGAGATAGGATGAAAAGCTCGGTGATCCAGGAGGGGCTCAGAGTAGAGTCTCTGCTCATCCGCATCAATAGGAGCCAGATGAGGTGGCTCTGGCATCTGGTCTCCTGGACGCCTCCCTGGTGAGGTGTTCCAGGCACATCCCACCACAAGGAGGCCCCGGGGAAGACCCAGGACATGCTGGACAGACTTCATCTCTCGGCTGGCCTGGAAACGCCTCGGAATCCCCCCTGGATGAGCTGGTGAATGTGGCCTGGGAGAGGGAAGTCTGCGTTTCCCTGCTTAGGCAGCTGCCCCCGCAACCCGACTCCGGATAAGCAGCGGAAAATGAATGGATGGATGGATATATATATATATATATATATATATATATACAGTGTATATTTGCAATAGACTTCTATTTATTCTACAGTCATTTGTACAGAATTTTTTCTTTTACTTTTAGTTCAGAAGCTTAATAAACGTTTTTTAAATAGGTTCAATTGTCATGATGTTGAGATGAATAATAATAAAAAAAAGACCAGGTGAAATGACAAGAAATGGCTTAAAATAGTGATTACTTTAATTCCTTACTCTGAAATGTCTCTACCCTTTTGTCTTTGCCAGAACTGATCCTTAACAGTGGGTCTGAGAAGGACAGGAAACACCAGATGATGACGTTTCCTTATAAGGTGTTGTGTTGTCTTTCATTTCTGGGCTTAAATAAATGATTGATGATTCTTCTATCAATATTTATTGAGCATCTAAAGGCTGGAATGAGGCCCTTATGCAAAGGCTGATAAATGTTTAATCTTCCAATCAAATGGCTGTTCAGGGTCTGATGGCTTCTTTTGATAGAAAAAAAGGAGGAAAGTGCTCCGTTATCTCATAAAGGGGTGTACACAACTTTCCACACACACACAGACACACACATTCACAAAAACAATGCCTCTCTGCAATTTTCCAATGAAACATGTTTATTTAACCTAAATTACATGGCAAGTGCACATTTAATCCATTTGACTATCTGTGTGTTTTAGGCAAGTAAAGTTACTTTGGTTCATTGAAGTGTTATAATAAATAGTGGGAGAATAATAATTAGAAAGAACATAGAGTGAATTCTGGGCCGAGGGTAATTGTGTTATCCAAATTACTGCTCACATGTGCTTCACCGTGTACACCAGGGGTTTTAATTGGTTTCCAGACAAGTTTTGAATGAGTAATTCAGCCTCTTTTTCTGGGAAGGAAGCCGTGAAAATCTTTTAGCAAATTAGGAAATTACAAGCAGAAGCTGAAGTGAGATGTGTACAATGAAAATCTATACACCTTCATGAAAGGTTCTTTACCAAGAAATTAGGGTAATAAAGGTAAAACGTTTTAAAAAAAGACCCAGTAAACAATATATTTGCATTAACCAAAAAACATCCACTGTAACCAAATGTGTTATATTGAAGATTCACATCACAGCTCTCATCTATGTTTGCTCATTTTGCACAATTTATGCTTAAGTGTACTTTATCTTGAATTTACCTTCCAAGAGACTATAAAATTAAATATCCCACAAAGTGTTTTTATGGTGATATATTAACCGCTGGCCCAGCTTGCAGGATATTGCATATCACGCTTAACCCAGTCTCTTAGGTAGCTTGAGTCCGTAGACAAACTCAGCACATAGACACAAGTGCACAAAACACATCTCCCCATGTTCAGATGCATTTTGGATTGAATTTGCATTTGCCCTTGAGTCTGCCTGCACACACTGCTAATATTCTCCTCACCATTAACAGCATTATTGCATGCACAAAATCTTCCTCTCTGCAGGTCCCTCTCCTCATCCCGCCATTCCCCTCCCCCTTGTTTAAATAAGTGTTTCTGGTAATAACTCTGTTCTGCATGGCCTAGCTCTTTTTGTCCCTAGAGAGAAATCAGCTGCGTGAAGGTTCATCTCATGTGTGTTTTAACTCATTATATGCATTATATGTGCATGCAAATATTTCTTATTCCCATCTCTAATTACTTCTTTTTTGCTGTGGTGGTGGCCTTATTGGTGAAAGTTGCCAACCTTATTAGCCTAGGCACAAACGGCTACTTAAACTTATGTCTGACATCAACTCCCACAGTTTCTTATTAGTTCAAAGAGACTAACAGTGTCAGAAAAATGCTGATAGCCAGAAAGAGAGAAGTAATAACAGGGTACATGAAGGTGAAGTAGTAGGTAGGCACTTGATGCTATTTTTGTTTCTCTCAGACCTCAAGTTTTACTCAAATGAAATTACACTTTTGTGCATTTACCTAAACAAGGTAGAAATGGACATACAGTAGAGGTGTTTTAGTAACTTTTTCTTAAAAAAAAATGTGCAAGCAAAAGATCCTGTTTGATAAAATATATATAAAAAAAATTATTTTCTGACGTCACATTTATTTAAAAGTATTTTTGATTTCTATTCATCACATTCCAGTGGTTAGGTGTGGTTATAACTGAGTCAGGCAAAGCTGTAACACAGGGACCAAGCAGAAAAGCAATTTGGACACAAAATAGAATTTCAAAAACGAAAAGTTTTAATTGCACGAAAAAATTCCAAAATGTATTTCCGGCCCATAAAAGAATTCAGTTAAATACAATAAAACTCAAATAGGTAACATTAACACAAAACTCAAAGTTCAGTAAGATATAAATGATCCAACACTACTTTCATAGTAGTTTGTATAATTTAAAACAAATAACATAAAAAAAAAAATCCATCCATCCATGTGTGTAGATTTATCTAGTGTTCTGTACAAACATGAATTTTGTTAAATATTGTCATTTGAATCTCTTCCTCTACTTCCTCCTCCTCCTCTAAAATTGCCTCCTTGTCGCTCTTCTTTTGGCTCAGTCTCAATCTCCCTTGTCTCTTTCTCCCAACCTCACAGCGTGACACGCTGTTGACACCGGATGGGTTGAGACAGACAGATGAGGGATAAGATGAAAGTCACATGTGATAAAAACTGATGGAGCCAGCAGCACACTCATTTACAGATCATCCCTCGGACTTCTCAAAATAGATCATTTAATGTAGATAATGTCAACGGCAAAAGTTTGGTTATGTTTGGCGAAATCACCTCATTTTCAAATAGTTAGATTCCATTAAAGAGACTGAGTTCAGCATGTTTAGCTTGCCCTACTACTAAATGATAACTTCTGACTTTTAAACCAAAATTTTCCTTTTTTTGTTAATTGAAAAATCTATACAACTGATAACTTTGCAAAGAAACAATGGATGGATAGATGGATTGCTCGATCAAAACATGTCAGTTGTTCAATTCTAAATCTGTTGATATGAAACAGGTCTACTTCAGTTAAAAGTTAGAATGTTTTGTCTGACACATTGACAACACGGTCTCAGACTACCCAGTGACATCAGCCATCGTGTCCCAAATACACTGATTTAAACAGATGTTAAACTCAATGTCGTTGAAAATATTGGATATTGAAAAAAACACTGTTAAACTGATTGGTAGGCTTAACCAAAATTCCATTTATACAATAAACCCCAGCTAGTTCCAAATGTGCTTCTAATTCTCTTTTGTATGTCAAGACTCTCAGTCTCTGTATGTCAAGAAGCTTTACTCATTTAGTGGCACGTTCAATTACAAAATGTTAAGTTGATGCAATGCTGGAAACCAGCAAGTACAAAACTTCCTACTCACAAACTGTTTTTTACAGAGACTAGAAAGTATGAAGCTCATCCATCATTAAGATTTTACAACACACACTAGTTGCATTTCCATTACAGTTTTTTGCAAAATAAAAGCATTTCTCAAATTTCAAGAAAGTGCAATTTGCAGCCGTTTCTACTGAATGGTGTTTGTCACATTAGCCTTTATTCTCATAAAATCTTGTCCTGCGAGAAAGCACTTTGAAGGGGAAGGAGAATTCAAATTCTTTGTAAAACTCTGCATTTTGCTGTAATATGCTAATAAGGATGGCAGTAGTTTTTAAAAAATTTGTAAAAAGATTTCCGTCTCCTCCTGCGCTACTCATACCACGCCATCTTTACATGAATGAACTGGTCACGTGACCCCCCCCATGTCATGTCTGGCACGTGTAAATGTGAAAATAGTATTTCCATTGCACTTTTGCGATATACTTTTTTTAAAATCAACAAAGCTAAAAAAAAAAAAAAAAAAAAAAATCTCATGAGAGCCTAAAAACTTTTTAGCAATATTTGAGAGTTTCTTTTCGAAATGTAGGTATTTCAATTAGTTTTATTTTATTGCGACAGGGTTTGCGAAATTCTAGGTGTAATGGATGTAATGGAAAAGCACCTTGTGTTAAAGGAATCTAGCCATCAGTATAGTAAGTAGTAAGTTGAAATGATTAACCATATATTAACATAAAAAAAAACAAAAACAAAAATAAGACTAATTGTTCAATATGAATTTGTTTTTGCAATATACCATCATTTAAATTCTTTATAATTAATGGCAGACATGAGCTATGATCATACGTAATGGCTGGAAAACCATAATGAGGCTTTTCAGAGTAGCACGAGTGAGATGTCTCACTATGGGATACACCCCTCAGAAGTACCTGTCATTACGCCAATCCTGATTGGCTGGTGAACGTGACACTCATATCACCCTACCTTAAGTAGCCTGCGCTACAATGCAGCCTCATTCAAGATAAGCACCTTTTTTGCTGCTGGTGAGACATCTCACTCATACTACTCTGAGAACAGGGGTTACGTGAGGAGAACCTAAAGTTCTCCTACATAGGTCCCACTGTGGAATATGGAGACTCCCGAAATGCCAGAATAGCTCATCTCAGGTGAACACCAGCACTCAAGGAATGGAACTCCGCTCCCCTGAGCACTCACTGCTTAGCACAAAGCATCACAGAAGCCAAAGCCAGCAACACTGTCTTTAAAGAAAAGTGTAAGTCTCACGGGGGCACAGGGACCTGGAAACAGGGAGTTCATGAAACTGCTACCGCCTCCAGCCACCCCTGCCCTGTAAAAGTTAAACCCCTTCCCATTAAAACACATCTACCAGGAAACACACATGCAAATGACAAAATCCATGACACTAAAAACCTGTCAACAGAAACAAAAGCAAATGTGACATGCACAAAAACTGTATACAGGCAAACTGATCTTACTGCCCACAGGAGCCATTCAGGCTTAGCCCTCCTGTGGTGGACAACTCCATGTCGCAGGTTAAAAGTAAACAAACAGGAAATACTAAAACCTTTGTAATGGTCGACTGTCCTTAACCTGTACAAAAAGACACGGTCCGAACCAGGACGTCCAAATACCCAGCACCGGGTAATCTCTCCTCACACTTCCGGTCCTGTCCCGTTCCCTCTGCGGGATCCCCAGAGAGACGTCACTGCCTGCAGGGAAATCCCCGCAGCGCCTGGCCTCCCGATCACGCTTTCCCTGGGAGGAAGTATTACTCAAGTGCTCAAGATTTACAACCCCCGCGCTCCCAGCTGACATGAGGACATTCCTTTAACTCACACCACCATCGCAGTACAGGTGTCAGTCTCCTGTCATTCGACATTGTGCAGCATGAGTTGCCTTGTGTTCATCGCCGATCTTCTCGGTCGGTTTCTTCTGCTGCAGGAGCAAGAAAACAATTAGCTCAGCCACCCACACGCTTCATGCCCATATGGTAAGCCTGTGAACGTCCCTTCAGGGAATACTTAGCTAGCGTTGTTTTCTCGGGTCTTCCTCATGGTCACCACGTCACCATCCCCCACCGTCTCCTCGCTGACCGCAGATTTACACCGTTCTGCACGACGTCAAGCTGGTTCTGCCACACCATCACCCTCCGGAGCGCATCCTCCTTTTCCAGCTCTCCTACTGCAGCCACACCGCTGTGCTGTCCTGGGAGCTGCTCCTGTAACCCAGCATGTTCCTGGCTCCAACCCAAGCTCCGTCTGAGCTGTGCCGTCCTGCTGTGCTGCTCTCGGTTCTCCCCTCAGTTCTGTCTCCCGTCTGTTCTTCCTTCTCAGTTCTTCTTTACGTGTCTTTACTGAGTCCTCCTTTTATCCTGCAGAGGGCCTGATTGCTCCCAGGTGCAGCCAATTAGTACTGGAGTCCCACACCCACTCGGCACACAGGTGACACAGCTCGCTCATTTGTGACGCTGCTTCCTGCTTGGACTGTACCAAAAGAAGCCAGTAGTCCAAATAAGTAGCCAGACGAAACCCCATCATCTTATTGAAGATTTATGCTTGCGCATAATCAGCTGACACTGGTGAGTTTGCTTTCGTAGGGGGTACGCGTAGCTTTGGTGTCGTGTTGCAGTTTCTCCTCCTAATCTGAAGGCGGCAGCAGGGGTGGTATCGGCCGGTAAACTCACCAAGTCAGAGTTATTTTGATGGTTAACTACAGTTCAGGTAGGTATTTCCTGTTCTAAAACAGCAATGGCTTCCAACGTGTTGCAATGTGTTCTTCAGTTCTTGGAGTCAAACGAAGAAGTAATTCTTCTGTTACAAGTGCTACAGGGCAGAAAAATGAGAAGACGACGTAGGCGATGGAGCATGCGACTGCTGACAGATTAACAACAGCTGAAAACCCCAGCTGGTCATGGCACGCGGCTCGGGCTCCACATTCATCTCCTGCTTGATGTCACAGGTAGTCGGTAGCCCTGCGGTGGAGAAGTAGGGGTCTTCGCCCGACAAGCTAGCTTCGCTTTGTAGAGATCAGACTATGAACAGTTAAGCTAGCTAGCGTGAGAATGAGATATGCTCCGAAAGGAGCGAGAAGAGGTTTTTTAATGATGCTGTGTCATTGTGCAGGCTACTTTAAGGTAGGGTGACCTGAGCGTCACGTTCACCAGCCAATCAGGTTTGGCGTTAAGAGATAGGTGCTTCTGAGGAACACGCAGGGGGCGTATCCCATAGTGAGACATCAAAACGTATGCAGTGATCCATGTTTGTTTTCTGACTCCCTCCTGATAGTCACTAAAGAAAACTTTATACTGTGCAGGCCATGGGTTCAACATTTAAGATAAAAGAGAAGTTGCATATGAGGGCTAATGTGTATTTTCTCTCAATTGTAATCCATTAATTTTTATTTTAAAATCAGTAAGATTCTTATTTTCTGTTCATGTCTTTCTTTAGTTTACCTATGTGCGTTTCCATTTTACATTTGGTACAGTTGTTGCAGATTTTATCACGCTTAATTAGTTGCTGTGCAAAAGGTTTTTTTGGTTGTTTTTTTTCGTATAAATGATTCTTTATGGAGCTGTCTGCTTCCATATCCTGAATAAAATAGGAGTGGAAATCGTGTTAGTGCCCTTACACATACTGTAGTTTCATGATTATTGAGATTTATTATAAAGAACTGTTATTGCATACAGCCTTGTAAGGTAAACAAAAAGAATGCTCATGCACATTTTGGATTCAAATATAATTTTAAGAGGTTTAGAGCATCTAGCACCAGGTTGAGAATGATCTATACACTGGCTTCACGACTGATCTGTAAATCAAAGTGAAATTAAACCCATGATTAACCAACAGACTAAAAGAATGGCATTAAAGTCAATTCAAGAGATAAATAGAAAGTGCCTCACAATGTTCATGGTGAACTCGATCGAGAGTTTCACATCACTGTCTAGAAGGCTATTATGGCTTCTGATTTTCTTATGTTCTTCCTCAGCCTTTAAAGTGCGAGTGGAGTGTTTCTCTGTGCAGAAGAAGAGAAAAGTGTTTCTTTAGGCCAGATGGAAAGACACACACTCAAGCCGGAGTATGTGTTTCTGCACCAGTGAGTGGTTTCAGTGAGCAGAGACATTATGTGCATGTGATGCATTTATTCTCTGAAAGCAGAAATGAATTTGGGAGTGCAAGAGGGAATCAGAGATTGACGCAAAGTAAGAACGTGGTCATTTTGACATCATGCTGAAAATTTAACACCTGTTTCTTTTTTTGTTCTTTAGTGTCCAGACTTTCTTGTAGTATTTTTTGGCCCTTAGTTTCTTGGTTTATTGTGTTCTTTGCCTGTACACAATCTCGGCATATCCTGAAGCAGAGCTCTCCCAGTCATCTGTGCTTATCCTGTCTAACCATACCAAAATCCAGTCCAATATCCTAAGGTGATGGTGTCTTAGCTGTTTGTGAAAAAGGCCTTGCAGCCTCCTTTTAGAGGCTGATATGTCATCTCTAATATTCCATTGAAGTGTGACAACCAGAACACATTAGCTCTTCTTTAGTCAGATATTTTTGCTATATTCTTTTTCATAAAGCAGTTTACATGCTTTAACCGGTTTGTTACAAATCACTTTACACATATTGAGTTGAGTTGAATTAAATTACGACCTTTGTCATCAATGCTCTGAAGACTTCAAGATAAATATTTTGTTTATTGAACTGCCTTTTTAATTTTTTTGTTCCACTCACTCCACAGCTTTTTTCAGTCACACATTATAGGGAAAATACAATTCAACAAACATTTATCAAATAAGGTTCTACTTTGTATCTTTTACCAAATGTTGTATAAATGCGGTTCTTTGCTTGTCTGTGCAGACTCCAATGGATGAAATATAGATTGAGAATAGAAATAAAAAAAAGAGAGAGCAGCCACACAAGAGAGATTTTAAAGCATTTCCATATCACTGGTCAAATGTGATGCATTAGTAAGTTTTTTTCCCTGTCGCTTAAGTGTACTGTTACATCACAAGTGAAGTGCAGAGTTTTTTTTTCAGTCTGGGTTTTTGTTGAATGTTTGATTATCATTTCTTTTTTTTAAAATGATAATGGGATCGGCCCATGGCATAAGCAAACTAAACTAAATGGCTGTTTGGTGCCCCCAAACCTGCGTTTGTGTCTGGCTTCTCCCTCTGACTTGCCTGACATAATCGTACACCACCATGGACACAGCAGGTACACCACCGCCTGAAGCTGGCCCTTCCTCAGCAATGGATCCATCTACAGTTCTCACCCAGCTGATTGCAGTCGCCAAGGGGTTAGAACGATGGCTGGGTAGACAAGAGGCTATGATGGCGGATTTACTGAGGCACCTGCAGATTCAGCCTCACCCACAGTCGTCTCCACCTCCGGCACTGGGCAATATTCCTCAGTCCTCAGCCAGGGCTGTTGCAGAGCCTACCAGCCGGTCCATCTCCTCCCCAGTGAGACTCCCTGAGGTTTTTTGTGGAGTTGTGCAGGTTGTGCTGGATTCCTCCTGCAATGCGACCTCTTTTTCTCATATCACCCGGAGTTCCAGTACGGAGAGAGAATCGCGACTGTCATCTCTCTCCTTTGAGGATGTGCACACGAATGGGCCATGGCGGTTTGGAATCGAGGAGGTGATTCGCTTACATATTATACATATTTTGTAACCCTTTTTTTGTGCTGTGTTTGACCATCCTCCAGAAGGCAGAGAGGCTGGTGAAAGGCTTCTCCAAATACAGCAGCGGGCCTGCTCTGTTGCAGAGTACGCGTTGGACTTTTGGACGGTGGCGGCATCCAGCGGGTGGAATGAGCCGGCTTTAAGCTCTGTCTTCCGGCAGGGACTCAAGGCAGATATTAAGACTGAGTTGGCCTGTCGAGACGCTACACTTTCTCTTGATGCTCTAATCTCCCTGGCGATTAGACTCGACAAGCTCCACTGAGAGACACGATGGTACCAGCCGTCCTCCAGCCCGCTATGACACCAAAGAGGAGCCGATGCAATTGGAACAGGCTAAGCTGTCAGCAGCAGAATGGCGGCGCCGAAGGGAACAGGGCCTGTGCATGTTCTGTGGAGAGGGGAGTCATCTCCTGCCTGTCTGCCCCCATGTCTCCGGGCCAAAAGGGGAAAGAAGAGGTCGGCGGTCCGCCAACCCCAGGGTGAGTGCCGCTCCGCCCATCTACTGCTCGGATGAATTTGTTATTTCAGTAGAAGTCCATGCTGGTAATATGAGTCTCCCTGTCTCAGCCCTAGTCAACTCGGGAGCTGCTGCCAACCTTGTCTTACCCGTACTGGCTTATCGACTTCATCTCCCTCTGCACCTGCTTCCTGCTCCCATCTCTGTCCGGGCTATCGAAGGAAGACCCATCAGCGGGGTCTTTATTTGCCCCATCAAGCTGAGGATGGGGGGTCATCGGGAGCGACTTTCCCTCTTTGTTCTTTCCCAATCACTCAGACTCCCTTATAAAAAGCTTGTGTTAGCTTCTCAGGGAGATCTTTTTCACACATAACTTATAGCTTAATTTATTTATTTTGTAGTGATCTACCTCGATATTAATATGGTAATTTATTGTAATTATTAAAATTACTTATGATACCTTCTAAAGTCTAATTGCTTCGATAAGGGGCACCACTCTTCTGTAGAAAATTAATAAATTTCATACAGTCCAGAAGAGACAACTGTAACAAAGAAATAATTCAGAATAGGATAGGGTAAAGGAAAAATCATAGTAGACTAATGTTGACACTTGGAATTTGGGAAAATTACCTAAATCCTGAGTTGAGTTTAATTAGTGTAGAACGACACTATAGTGGAAAAAGGAGTGAGATAAGGGATAATTTGTACAGGGATTTGGCAGTAGCCAAAATAATATTAGATTCAAATTATGTGGACGGGACTTTGGGAATAGAATTAACTTTGCTAGAGGTTCTAAAAAGACACACCAGCCATGATCCAAAGGGGAATTCGGTTCGGTCTTACTTTTGAGGTTACCAAGAGCGATCAGGAAGCAGTCGTGGGTGGCTGGAGAGAGGTGTGCAGGTGGACCTCCTGGAGTTCTCTCGGGACCAGACAACAAGCAGCCCGTCTTGGACCTCCCAGGTCCGGTGTTCCCAAAGTGCGAATCTCGGAACCTTTTGGCCTCCTCTCTGGCGAGCCGGATGGCGAAGCTGGCGGCGGCCAAGCAGCAGTGCCGGATGGCTTGAATTATATCAGAGCAGGTGGTTGGGTTTGATCGACCCAACTGATAGTTAGATGGCTTGGATTTATGTGGGTGAAGGAAGAATTTTTCCTTCACACAGCAAAGTTATAAAAAATTCCAAAACTGAATACATCTTGGGAGGCTTGCTGGAAGTTTATCTCGGTTATGTAGCAACGCTTCCGGGTTACTTTTGCATAATATTTAACATAAAAAGACTAAACGAAGAAAAAAAAAATAAGTTCGAACTTTCTGAAGTTAATCCAGGGAGTTAATTTTACAGATCTGTTTCTTTCTTCTCAAATCGTTAAAAAAACACAAAACACTCACTAAACTTAATAATCCTCAACACTCTCTTTTTAAGTCGAGGGCAGTATTCTGAACAAGACGGGTTCTACACTGCTAATCCACTCACCGCGTGGAACTATTGACGCCAGTAAGACTAATTTACATACAAAAGGAATAAGTTTTATCAAATTACATATGTAAGTTCTAAACCTATTTTCCCATATTCCAGTTGAACGACTTATCAAAACACATTGCATAAGGACCCATGTTAATAATTTGGCTTAAGAGTAAACACACTTCAGATCTTACTTCAGGAAAATCAGTTACTCAAAAATGAAACACACACACTGGAATGAATGGGAGGTGAGATTCCCCTCGCTTTCACTCTTCTCCAGCACTGACTTGCGCCTCCACTTCTGAGAGCCCCACCACGGTTGTGGATCCCTCTATTCCGGGGGTCTATCGGGACCTGGCAGCGGTGTTCGGTAAGACACTAGCCAAGCGCCTACCACCTCACCGACCATGGGATTGCGCCCTAGACCTCCTACCTGGCACCATGCCCCCTCGGAGACGGATCTATCTGCTTACCCAGGCAGAATATCAGGCCATGGAGGCCTATGTGGAGGAGGCCCTCAAACAGAGGTTCATCTGCCCATCCTCCCCACCAGTGGCAGCGGGCTTCTTTCTTTATCAGCAAGAAGGATGGCTGCCTGCGTCCGTGTATTGACTATCGGGGTCTTAATAACATCACCGTGAAGTACCGCTATCCTCTGCCCCTGGTACCTAGTGCCCTGGACCAACTTCGGGGTGCCACCATCTTCACCAAAGTGGACCTCCACAGCGCATACAATCATGTGGGCTTCAGAGAAGGGGATGAGTGGAAGACCGCCTTCAGTACACATATTGGCCACTTCGGGTGTAGGCTGTAGATGTGACCAGGACTGAAGGATGAAGTCTTTGTGCTAATATAAGGGGAATGAGGTGATGCACCAGGTTA
>JBAMHW010000023.1:9996923-10013270 GCA_037177495.1 Rhadinocentrus ornatus
ACCCACGCATACACGGGGAGAACATGCAAACTCCACACAGAAAGGCCACCAACCCCCACATTCGAACCTCCCCCAGCGACCTTCTTGCTGTGAGGCTGCGGTGCTAACCACCACACCACCGTGCAGCCCAGAATTAGTGTTTTGTTTAAGAAAATAACAGATTTTGGATATCAATTTTTATTTTAGACAGTAACATATATTTTGCTTTGGAGGACTGAATGATGCATTTGTGACTAAGTTTAAGTAGTGACAGCTTTTAGTAGATTACTCAAATTATGCTGAAATTAACAATTTCCCCAAGTGCTTTGTAGACTTGATGAAGGCATTCTCCTCCATCTTATGAAAGTTACTGATTGGAATACAGGAAGAACCAGAACTGTTGCTTCTACACACTACACTGTTGCTTGGTAACCAGAAGAAAAATGCCTTTGTTTGCATTTTCAGCCATATGACAATCATGACTCCTGTAGGTGTTGTCATAATTTCTTATCAAAATTGCAATTCCTTATTTAAAAGATGACAGTTTTGTGATCTGTGACCTGCTTTTTGTTGATTATATTATTCTGCCAGCTTCTGTTACAGTTAGGTTTGCAGCTAATTGTAAAGCAATAATAAGAATCCGCACCTTCAGCTGAGTTCACACACACACAAACTCAAACACTGGCTGTTCCTTGTGAACCAGCAGCAACTAGCAGGTGGTGTTTGCAACCGATAAAGATTTAAAAGATGCTTAGGGGTGCTACATCAGAAAGTTTAGGCCAAGTTAGTTATATACAAATGTTCTCTGACACAGTGCAAGTGAGTCATATGAAAACCATCTGCATAATATTTTTTTTGCTTGTTTTTGTTTCCTCCCCCAAACAAACACAGAAACAAGCTGGTAATAACTTTCTATAGATTTACACTAGGTCATTAAAAGTGTCAATAGGACGTCCAATTTAAATAAATATTGCACAGAGAAATTTCTGCTCAGGAAACAAATGAGTCATTTCCTAATAAGTGGGACAACAGCTTTATCTGATATGTAATGTATAAAAATTTATTGTCTATATACTGTATGATTATATAATTATATAAACTTTTTTTTTTTTTTTTTCTTGTCCTGTCCAGCATTGTAGCAAACAGAATGATGGTCTGGCTGCTGTGACACACCCAAACACACCCAAAACACATACATGCACATACAAATAGATAAACATAAACATACATAAATAAAAAAAATAACTTGTGAATGAGTCCACTGGACAATTCAGCGACTGTGTCAGCAAGCAGAGAATAAGTCGGGATTGTGCGGAAATGATTGTGAGTGCAAATATGACCACGCTTAAACAGAGGCCAGAGGCAGACTAGGGCAGCCCTGAAACCCGGGCAATCAGCAGCAATCCCAGAGCACGAACCCAAGCCACCCCACCTCTAAGACTACCCCAGACCCTCCCTGAGGGCTGCAGAGGAAGGCCCAAGCTAGAGCCCCCCACGGTCACGGGGCATAGGCCTTGGTGGGCCAAGATTAGCAGCCACCAACCTTATCAGGCACCGCCTTCCAGGGCGGACAGAGCGAAGGGCCCCGAGCCCCAGGAAACAGGGGTGTGAGAGGACCCCACTGCCCTCACACTCCCTGCTCATGACTGTTTGTGTGTTGTTTGTGCTTAAAATTGAGGGGCAGCAACCACACCGTGTTAGGACCGAAGTCACCCAAGCAGCCCCGCCCGCCATACACTACATGGAACACCCCCCAAAAGTTGTTTGTGTTGTGTTTATTGTGTTCTGATGTCTTTTTTTTTTTTTTACCCTGTCCTGTTCAGCGTCCTAACATACAAAACAGTGGTCTGTGTGCTAATTTTGCCAGACAGATTTGTGCCCTTGGGAGACGGGGGGGGGAGTCCAAGGTCCTAGGTCCGAGGACATGCCTGCAGCGCCCCCCCCCCCACACACACACACACACCCACACCCAGCCACCAGCCAACTCCCCCATCCCCCTCCCCCACCAGGGGCAGCCCAGATAGGCCAAGAGAAGGAGGGCCCAGACCCAACCCTCTACAAACCTCCTCCTAGGGATGTCACCAGTCCCCTGATGCGGCGCCGCGGACCGCCCTCAGGGTAAACGGCACCCAGCAGCACCCCACACAAGGCCCTCATTGGGCATTGAACCTCCATCTCCCTGCCACCCCCAAGCATGTCCCAGGCACGGGGGTGTAGGAAGACCCCGGCCCCTCTGCCCCCCCGTGTTCTGATGTCTAAATGTAATTAAAACTTTGAGGCGAGACGCAACAGGGTGCATCAGAAGTAGGGCACTTAGATGGACCCCTCTGCTCCACCCAGCACGACGTGCACACCTCTCAAAACGCTACATGTGTGTGTATAAGAAAGAGCAGGGAAAGGGAGGGGTCCAGGGATGCAAGACCAGAGGGAAGCAAACTTCCCTCCAGTTAATGAGCCGGTGGCAGCAGTAGGCACCCCCGTTTTCCGCATTGACCCCAGGGCCAGACAGGCCAGCAGTTGCTGCCCCCCCCAAGATCAGGACACATAATTGCAGCCAGTTAACCGCGGCCACCCACCCACCACCGGCCCAGGGAGGAAGGAGTGGAGGGGGAGGAGGATAGTGGGAGAGTCAAGATCTAAAACCCACCACTACCAGGTGCACCCAGGCCCCCCCACAGGTACATGTGATCCCTCCCCACATACACGTCTATGTCCTGCTAGTTCTGCACACATACACGTGTGCATGCACACACACACATACCCACACACACACACACCCACACCAACCCCGCACACCCTTACCCATACCCCAGTTTCTCCCCCTACAATCCCTGAAGCCCCACTCAGCCTCCCTTCATACCCTGACACCCGTCCTACCCCCGTACCATACCCTGAGTCCCAGGGCAGCAACCAGACACCAGGGCATGCACCAGCCCACACCACGGCAGCACACCCGGGCAGGCCCAGAACTCCTGGCACCAAACGACCCCTCCACCCCTGAAAGAGGGGGCCACCCCCAGACACCAACAACAATGGTTCATCCAGACTGCTAGGTTTAAGCCATTTGGATATATATTGCAGCTTGTTAGCTAAGAAATAGTTATTAAGGTTGGGTAAGTCCAATCCATCTCTATCTTCAGTCTGTTGTAAAGTTTTTAGACTGAAACGTGATGGCTTGTTTTTCCATATCATTGAATCATTGTATTCCATATCAGTATCATTGAAAACAGGTAGTTGACTTTAGGTAGAACCATCATTTTAATGGTGGCAACCCTCCCCATCAATGACATGGACAAGCTCTTCAACCGTGAGAGATCATCCTCTATTATTTTAAGTAGCTGGACATTATTTAGCTTTGTTAGTTCTGATAACCAGGGAGACATGTTTATGCCTAAATATCTAATGTTTCCTGACTGTATTGTAGTATTGGGTATGTTTTGTAAGCCACAGTTAATGGGCATAACTATAGTCTTTGAGCAGTTAATAGAGTAGTTAGATATTTATAAGAATTTGTTAATAAGTGTGATTGTCTAGAGAAGAGGTGTCGATGAATTCTGGAGGGAAAGTAATACATTATCAGCATAAAGACTTATCTTATTTTCTATATTTTTGGTATGGATTCCTTTAATCTCTTTATTTTGTCTTATGGCAGCAGCTAGGGGTTCAATAAAAATAGCAAGAAGTGAAGGTGAACGCGAGCAGCCCTGTCTGGAGCCTCTCTGCAAACAGAAGCTGGGAGTCTTCATACAAGCATTTGGGTTGTTATATAGTATTTTTATCCTATCTATGAAAGTCAGCCCAAACCCAAATTTGTTTTATGTTGCAAATAAAGATTTCCACTAGGTCAAATGCTTTTTTCTGAATCTAAGGAAATGACTGTAGATTCCAGATTATGTAGAGTAGAGTAATCTATAATAATTAATCTGCACATTTTAGTAGAGGAATGTCTACCTTTAATAAAGCCTGTTTGGTCAAGATGTATTTTAAGAGGGGTTATTTTTTTTATCCTTTTGGCCAGAGCTTTGCTAATTATTTTGAGATCTACATTTATTAGTAAAATTGGACGGTAACTAGATGGAAGTGTCGGGTCTTTTCCTGGTTTTAATAGTAGTGTAATATTAGCTAGGTTCATATTTGAAGGTATTTTTTGTTTTTGCTTTATTTCTTATACCATACTGTGGAAAGTGGGTGCCAGTGTTGTCCAGAATTCTTTGTAGAATTCTGCTGGATAACCATCAGGACCCGGGGCTTTATTGTTAGGCTTATGCAGGAGAGCTTCATGGAGTTCGACTAGAAGAGGTAAATCCAAGGCCATTTTAGTTTATTGTTTTAATTTTGGAAGATTTATATTACTTTTATCAATGATCTCATCTGTTGTATTTAGTTGTGATGTATATAATTTTAGAATTCTTTGAAAATGTTATTTATCTTGTCAGGCTCATGGCTGATATTTCCTTCTTGATCATTGACAGTGTGGATGGTTGTTTTCTCCTTGTTTGTTTTTAACTGATTAGCCAGGAACCTTCCAGATTTGTTGCCATGTTCAAAGTTCCCAAAACGAAGTCTTTGCACCAAGAATTGTGTTTTTTATCAATTATTTAATTAAGTTCAAGTTTATATTTCCTTATAGCGTTCAGTGTGTGTTAATCTGGGGAAACATAGTAAGCATCCTCTAAGGATTTAATTCTGAGTTCTAACTCTTTTAAGTTTCTAAAGTTTCCTTCTTTTTCTTATGGGAAGAGAAAGAAACTATTTTCCCTCTCTTTATACAAACATTTCAACACACATCTTTCGATGTGAAAGCAGTGAGGCCATCGTCCTCCTGCAGTGGATGTCAAAATGTTAGAAAAAAAAAAGAAAAAAAAAGATTCATGCACCTTGTTATGGAACAAGATCCTGAAGAGATTTCATAAGATATTTGTGGTAAGCCAAAAGGTTAGTCCGAGGGTATTTTTGTTAACTTGTACTATGGTCATTTTTCATGAGCTTCACAACGTCTTGCTTGCAAGAGAACAGCTGAGGAACTACCTTATGATTGACTTGTAAACACAGTACTGGTATATAACCTACGAGTACTGCTAGGTTTATTTATTCTAATATGGTTACCAATCAGATATGACTAGCTGATCAAAATCTTTTCTGATTATGAGGTTACAAAGATAAACACAGTGGAGAACAAACTGGTATTTGAGTGGGATTACTGGTATCCTGCAGGTCTTTGCCACTGGTAGGAGAAGTGATAAACTTTGGATGCTTTAATGACTGCTTTAATGACAGTACTTGAATAGAATTAACTACAGTGTTGGAACACAAAGCTATGTGAGTCTTCAGACTTTGAGTACAACAGAAGGTAGAAGATAGTTTCTAATCACTTGTGCACTTTGAGATTTTTTGCTACCATTTTTTGTGTAGATGTGCATTCATGACCAAATAATATTTAGTGTTTATAATTTGCTTTGTACTACCCTTATCCCTTGTTTATTGATTCCTGTCAGTTTTAACTGATTTAGTAGGCTAACAAAACCTATATTGCATTTTGATCGTAGCCTCATGCTGATATTGTATTGGGTGTCAGATTTTATTATGTAGATGCTGATAGTTTATGCCTTTCTCTATCACTTCTGCATTTTGTCACTATAAATAGCAGTGTTTGATAGCACACTTAGAGGTTGCATTGGAACTGGGTTCCCATGGGTCCTCTGACACACACACACACACACACAGAAAAAAAAAAAAATCCCAGAGGAATTGATGCAAATGGTCAAAAATTCAGGGGGAGAAGGATTTTGAAAACAATCCAATTCCCTAGAGGTCTCTAATTAGGAGGAACCATTTGGTAAGCCACTTCAGTTTAATAATACTTCAAATCTGGATACTGTAATTTTTGAGAAAGTATGGAAATTAATAAATTAGTAAATAAAAATTGCCATAAAAATTTGTTGAGCTCAAAAGATTAATGCATCATTACGAGTTGATGACATCCCATGCAGCTGCCATGTGTGGGATCAAGTCCCCGGGCTGGCAACAGAGGTCAACCACTGTGAACCCCTGAGAAAGGCTCTTAACCCCCAACTGCACCAGAATCTAGCCTGGAATCTCTAGCACCTAGTGTAACTAGGGTGGTTAAATGCAGAGAAAGAGTTTCCCAGCTGGGATTAATGAAGTTAATTAATAAAAATAACAAATTGTCCTCTGTAACATATCCAGAATCACAGCACCTCTAGTTAAAAATAAATGTAATATCTTATTCATTACTCTTCTGTTTACGTTTATGAACTTATTTCTTTGTGAAATGCATTATACTGCATTTCCAGTATCCCCAGATTCTGCATTTCCAAGGACAATAGAAATTAAAATTATCTAATGTTTGTCTCCTTTTTCCCAATTTGCTCCAGCCCTATCCATAATAATTAGTCAATGGACGTATTAGAACTAATCTCAGATTTCTAGATTCTGAATCTTTGTGTTATCCAGTTATTTATATATTTATCACTATCTTCTGTTTCTGTGTACCTTCAAGTACACTAATGTAACTTACTGATTACTCAGTAGTTTCTCAATGCTGTTTCACCTGCTGAGTGTAAGGACCCATAGCCTTTCTTATGACCCCTCTCCTCCCCTCCAGCTCAGTTTGTACAAGCTTTCCAGCTTTGATCCCTTGTATTAATTCTGGTAAGTGTATGACCTCGGCTTGTTCTCAGTTTTTTTTTCCTTCTGCCTTGCCCTTGTTGTTGTTGTCATTGTTACAAGCTTATGGACTTTTAAAACTTGCTTTGTTTCTGCCTTTGAAAAGTCCTTTACTCCTTACTGTGTGATTACCTGGCTTTGACATCTATTACACTAATCAACCAGCCTGCTGAATTTTTCTTGCCAAGTAGGTCGTCATGGCTCGTTACATAAAATTCACATATCTTTATAGAGATCCAGTGTCAGATGAGCAACAGATCATATGGATGCATAAAAATATCACAATGCAATTTATGTTACCCCTTATTATTCTTGTAGAAGGGGGTTCTGCAACTCTGGTCCTCAAGGGCAGCTGCCCTGCAGGTATTGAAGTTTTCCTGCTTCAACTCACCTGGTCCAGTGTAATCGGTCATAAACAGGCTTGTGCAGAACTTGAAGACAAGCTGATGAGTTCTATTGCATTTGATTCAGGTGTGTTGGAACCAGAAAATGTCAAAAACCTGCAAAAGTGTGGCAGCCTTGTTGTAAATTAGAACACTAAAAGGTGCAGCAGGGGGCAGTACGCATGCCTTTACTCTCCCAAAAGTTACACAGCAGCTATTATGCATATTTTATTTATTTATTTATTTTTTCCAGGAAGTTCTTTTAGAGCTGGCCTACAGTAAGTCTTTAATAAAAGCTACTTAATTATCATTACCAACAACTTAAACACTTTCCTATAAAAAAAAAAATATATATATAAAATTTTGTTCTCTTACTGTTACATGTCTATATACAGTATAAAATATAACACCACTGCAGCACAAGTAAATGCGTCTGGACAGTATTTGCTTTAACTGACCGACTGTTACTCCCTACAGTTGACCCACTGTATATGTCTGTTGTTCCTTCTCATCAGCCACTGGCCAACAGCTAGTGTAGCACACTCCAATGAGTTTGCAAGACAATCAATCTATGTTTTAGAACAGGAACATAACACAACAGCGAGGCGTGTGATAGGAACAGACAGGACATGCCAGAGAAACATGAAGGCTATATTCCATGTTATTTGTAGGGAACATCTTTTTACTGGGGAAGCATCAGAGTGAGACTGTTTGGGAGAGATCTTGTGTCCCTCCCATTCAGTGGGGATCTCGACCCACTCCTTATCAAATATCTCAAATTCACTTCTTCTTAAAGTTAAATGGAAATAAATATTGGCATTTACCATAAAAATGCTCTAATGTAGTTTATTATATGAATAAAAATATTTGTGATGCAATTTTAGTTTGAGCAAATTAAAGTTACAGTGTAAAAAAAAAAGATAGTAAGCAGAAGCTATAGGGAACAACAATTATCTATTCTCCCTATTTTACAGATCTAAAGGTTTGACATCATATTGTGATCATATAGTGATCCACTTTGGTGGATATTTTTACTTGTCAAGACAAAAGTAGGGCAGAAAATGGCATTTGTATAAATATTATAACATATGCGTAATATAGAAGATTAAATACCTGCTTTGATGTAAAATCTAAATTAAAATGCATGGGAAGTATGTTTTTTTTTTCTCTTGCTTCACCTCCTAAAACACCATTTCACTCTTAAGCTATCGTGTTGGAAAACAGGGGGAAGAAAAGAGAAAAATGCAGAGCTGAATAAAACATGTGTGGTTTGACCTAAATTAATGTTGCATAGCCAAGTTTACAAAGGTGTTCAGAATTCAAGCTCAAAAATTCAAGATGTTTGGATGGAAAAACAGCTGGTACATGTCTACTTTTCCTTTTACAGGAAGTAAGTAATGTGAGAATATAACTTTAAAAACATTTATCTTTTTGGATTTTACACACTTCATTTGCCACCTGCTTTTTTTTCTGCTGCTGCTGGGGTTTTTATAGGTCACAGTTACCTCAGAAATTTGCACAAAGCTGAGTGTTGTTGATGTAATTCCCGAGTGTGGCCAAAAGCAGGTGATTGTGACTGTTTTGTGACGGTACCATGTGTAAGTCTGAAGCACTCACAGCTGTTCAGAAGCAACCAAAAGCATGTGTGGGTCCATTTTGTGAGCTAATGTGGGGCAATCCCTCATAGCAGAGGCAAATATCCCAGAATTCCCCATAAAAAAAAAATCACAAGATTTTTCTGGGCTCTGAAATGGCCAAGCTAATCAAAACACCCCCTTTTACAGCAACATTTACCTGAATTCAGCATTTTTATCGTAGAAGCTGCAGTAGCCACATTCACAAACTTATGATTATTGATCAATGTGTATGGACATAAGCACACTAAAAGCAAGCAGGATCACACGATGTTTAAAATAACACAGAGCTGTACATGTGCACACATGTAGACACACTTTTATATTCACAGATGTGGAAAAATGACACAGATAGATGCAGCAGATCCTGTTATTTCTTCAATACATTGAATACGAATACTGCTGATTTGAACTGTGACATTTTATTAATAAAACAGAAGCTGGATGGCATGTTAAAAAAAAATAAATCATAAAACTACTAGGTAAACAATTAAAAACATAGATGCCTAAATATTAAAAATTAAAGTACTGTATAGACATAAACCCATTTTTCAATCTGTACTTTGCCACCAATGAAAAAGCTAAAGTATTCTGTAAATGTTCCTTCAGTTCACTGTTTCTGGTTGCCAGCCAAAGTCTATCTCGTGTTTTTGAAGTGTGATCTTCAGAGACATGTCCCCTCAATCCAGCTGTGTGTGTGTTCATGTTGCTATTTATATGTGAAGGGGAAAAAAAGGGCGAGAAGTAGAAACTAACAGGTGGTAATGTCAAACATTTTATCACCTCCGTCTGTCTTTCTGTGACAGTAAAAGTTGGCTGCTTAGCATCTTTGTCTCCTGGGAGTCTGCATGTGTTAAAGATTGAAATTGTGTGTTACTACAAAAGTTGTATCTACACTGGTGTGTGAATTTTAGCTTGCCTGATAATATCTTTGCATTTTTACCTTTGCTTCAAGGACACACGTCCCCTCAAGATTTCAATGCGCAAAGAAAATCTTTCAAAAGTAGTCTGCACTGACGTCTACCTGCACACATGCAGACAGAAGTATGTCAGATGTTTACCACGATGACATTTGGACTGACAGCAGAATGCAAGGAGAATGACACAGGAAATGAAATAGACAAAAAACAAACTAATGGAGATGGATACAGAAAAAGAGAACTGAATAATATCAGGTAAAAGTTTTAAAAAATGTCCATATTCATCAGTCTAGAGTGTGAGCGGCTTCTCTGACAGATGCTAATCTGGCAGCAAGTGTCAAAATAGATCGCAGGTGAAATATTGAACAGGAAAAGACTATTAATTAAAATAAACAAAAATTGATATAAGTGCTGCTGTTATAAAAGAAACTGTATTAAAGATATGCAAGAAAATGTATAAAAAGGTACAAATGTCATAGGTGATGACTTAAATATCTACATAAAAGGGGGCCGCGTGGCTCGGCAAGGTAGAGCAGTCGTCTTGTAACCCAAGGGTTGCCGGTTTGATCCTCAGCCAAGTCCATTTCATGTCGAGGTGTCCTTGGGCAAGACACCGAACCCGTAATTGCTCCTGATGGGTTGTGGTGAGCACCTTGCATTGCAGCTTCTGCAATCTGTGTGTGTGAATGGGTGAATGTGATGTATACTGTGAAGCGCTTTGGATAAAAGTGTGAAATAAGTACAGACCATTTACCATAATACACATTTAAATTCATGACCGACATTCAGGTATCAGGCGAATATGCTTCATGCAAATTTTAATAATCCAACTAAACTAATGGATTAATCTTTAGAATGATTTCAGTGCTGTGCTCTTATTGCACATATTTATGCTGCTGATTTTACACCTCTCTAACTTAATTGTTTCTGGCCAGGTCATGCTCCTGCTAAATGTCTGGATTACACCATACATGAATTAACTTTGTCATATATCTGCTGCCAGGATAAGTGCAGCCAAATTTACTGAAAGCTCTGTGAGCAAGGTTGAAATAAGGAGTGCATAAAGCAAATGGTCCATACTTACAGTATATAGCGCTTTTATCTAAAGTGCTTTACAGTAGAAATCACATTCACCCATTCACACAAAGATGGCGGTAGCTGCCATACAAGGTGTTCACAAGGAGCAATCAGGAGCAATTAGGAGTTCGGTGTTTTGTCCAAGGACACCTCGACATGAGCTTGACTTGGCCGAGGGTCAAACCGGCAACCCTCAGGTAACAAGACCGCTCAACCTTGCTGAGCCACGCCGCCCCCCAAATGACTGACATTAGAGAGCATCTTGTGTCGGTTAGGCTCAGTGCTTAAAACTCACCACACAGATAGCTTTAATACTAATCTAACGGCTGTGTGGACACCATTAGAGTACTAAATTAATCAATTAATTTAATTAATTAATTCAAGCTAAACAAATCAAATCAAATCACTTGTCAAACAATCAGTCTCAGGACGCTCATAACGTCAATTCTATATTTGAAGGGACCCATAACATGATTTAAAAGAGAAGCATTCAAAAACCAGACCATTTTAGGATAAATATAAAATATTGATTACTAATCTAATCATGCATAAATGTCAGAGAAAAATATTTACAAAGGTTCGAATGGGAAAATGACTCCAACATTGTGAAATGCAAATATGATGTTCAAACCAGAATCTTATTTCAATACCATGTAATGTGTCAGAATGAATTAAATGTTTTCAAGAATAGAACAAAAGTTAGTTAACCTGTGGTGTTAATTAAACTAATGTTTAAGGAAAACTGGAAAGAATTTCTAAATCCTAAATAGAAAAGGAAAATAGTCTAATCTGTTTAAAGCTGGAAGTTTAACTGAAAAGCCAAAATTACTTCACTAAGAACTGATCTGAACATCACACCAACCATTCCATGGCAGACAAGCAGAGAATGACCCGGGCAGGACTAGTCTTGTTCTGTTCGGACCAGAGGCGACTTACGACCATGGTGGTGACACTCAGCTCACCAAGAGGGCTGGAGGGTGGTTCGGCCCGACTCGCAGCTTCCAGTGAGGAAGGAGGTTTGCCCCATGCGATGGTTCGTAGGTTCGGGTCTAAAGGCTCAGTCTGCTGGTGCGTCTAAAGATTTGGATCAGGCAGTGCTGCTGATGCGGTTTGGATTGGTAGTGTCACAGATGGTAAAGATAGTGAAGTGGTGTAGCAAACTAACGAAAGCCTTCAGCTTTGAATCAGTCCAAAAAAAAAGAAAAATCTGTAACTGGTTCTAAAGCATTAGTCAGTCTGAGTTTACCAGTTCTCAAAACTAAAACTCAAAAAAATTAGAATCAAGGTTAAAGGTCAAAATGAATCATGTATACTAAAATGCAGGCACAGCTTAAGATTGTGATGTTCGTTACATCATGGTAAAACTCAATTCTGCCCTCTGTCTCTTTGGAGAGACTTTTGTAAGCGGTTCAGAGGTCCAGAGCCGAAGGACAGCACCAAAGAAGTAAGAACACCACAGCAAAAAAGGGAAGAAACTCAACAGAACTCAAAGCAAACTCCTTAAGCAAAACTTTTAAAAGTTTTAAAAGTGTTAGTGTGGTTTCGCCCCCAGGGTGGTGGTCTAGTTATTTCGACGAATAAACATTCTGTGGGCATTGTTGATCAGTTCCGATACCGGAGGGGTGGTCTGTTACCTTCTGATTCCTTTGTAAAAGTATCAAATTGAAACCTTGGTGAGAATGTCTCAAAGTTATTCAAGTCTTAAATGAAGCATTATTAAACCACAAATGACACACTGAAAAGAAATAACACAATTGAAATCAAACAAATGTCATACCTTTAAAAGTTAAACACAGGTTAATAAGTTTCAGATCACAAATTAATCAAGCTTGTTGATTAAACCTTCCACAAAATGATAATAAAATCATCAAACACACATGTATATATATATTTAAATGACATAACTTTAAAATGATAAGACAGAATCTTTTACTCTCTTTTCAGACAAAGAGAATCCTTTCTGTGATGGGAAAAAGATAAACCTTACATGTTTTATTACCCTTTGGGAATGTGAAGTATAACATTCTGGTTAATGGCCAGATGTCTCCCATGGAGGTTAGACCTTAAAGGGGTTGAATATAACTTAACGAAGTACTCCCCCAGTTCGGTTCGAAAGTTGACCTTTTTTGACCTGTGGAATTGGAAACCAAGTCATAAATTTGCGTACTGGGTTTTTCCCAGTCAGTACTCCCAACTCTCTCTCCGCTACAATAAAGAAGTTGATTTGTAAAATAATTGTTTTAAGATGGTACTGCAGAGAAAATATATGAATTATACTGTAATTGTAGTGATTGTGTATGGTTCTTCCAACATGCCACTGAGGCCCCTAAAAGGTAAACTAATAATTGATGTATTATCCTACTTCTTTGGACTTCAATCACTGAGTCTAAAGCTACTGTTTACCACCGGTTGACATCCCCGCTCTGATTTTTTTTTATTTCTTTTTTATCATTTCTAATTTATTGTCCCTATGAAATTCATTCTGAAGGGTTAGAGAGTCAGAATTGCATATAACCAATAATGATGGGTGTTCTCTAAGGTCTCCATCGCCCCTTTAAAAAGGTGCAAAATGGTTTAGTCCACACCTGCTCCAAACCAGCTAAATTAACTGGGTCAGCCTAATTATAAAGTGAGCCAAGGAGCACATTGCAGTAAAAAGTCAGGTCTTTCCCCAAGAAATAGGAATCAGGCTACCAAAAAAGAGAAGGAGGAAGAGAACGAGGCCCCCAAGACTCCAGTTAAAGTCTTTGTTTACTTACCCGCTGTGTTTTATAAGTGTTGCATTCAAAGTAAAAACACTCTCTTTGAAACCAGATGGTAAAATGTTTATCTAAGCTGATTTTTCCCCCTTAACCTCACTCTGTGTGTGAGGGAGGAACCTTTGATTTGTGGGTAATGTTGTGGACAAAGACCCTTGTCTATGGGTAAAAGGTACTAACATAAGAGTTGGGGACCGGATATAAAAGAACAATTTATTTAATAATACATCCACAAGATAATATATATAACTGCAACAACTGAAATTTACGTAAACACAAAATATTAATCCACAACAAAATACAAAAAGGATTAACTTAAGGTGTCCTGTTAAGGAATAAAGCCAAAATAACAATCAAAGCAAAAAAAAACAACTAACTAAAGCTTTTCAGACAACTGCTGATATATTTAAACAAACTCAGATAACACTTAAACAAAAGTCAGGTAAGGAGGTTAGGCTTACTCCCAACTCAAAACAAATTATCACTAACGAACTTTACTAAGAAGTCTCACACAGAGTGTCTCTGAACCATACACAAAGTATCTCCCAAAGTTCGCTAACCGTGTACCACCTGTACACAGCTGCCTCAATGAAGGTAATTCTCCGTATTTGTAGGCATCCCTGCGTCGTGATTGGGCAGCCCATCTGGAGCCTGGAGAGCGATCGTCCACTCCTGACAGAAGGGGGAAACTCCACATGCAGACTCTCAGCCAATCACAGAGAAGCGCTGGCACAGTACCATCTGCATAGTCTGCCACCTGTAACACCCTCTTCAGAAGTTTAGGCTTCTTATCTTCAGAAACCTTGAGTAGCTATCTCAAGCTGATTAAGTCCAAGAGGACAACATTCTTTTAACATCTGAACTTTGTTAAGTTGTCAAATAAATAACCTGTATCTGTTGTAGGATGCTCTGAATAGAACACTGTATTAAACATGTTTGAAAAGGAACCTTTTTGCTACTAAGTCAGAGCCACAACTATAAGTTGGATCGACAAAGCTTGTCCGACCAAAACTTTAAAGAAACCCGGCTCTGATGTGATTCATGCCAACCGGCATCACTCCTTCACTACCGCCAGCTGTGCCATCCCTCCGTACCAGTGGAGAACCTGAAGGCCAAGAGTCACTTAGGACGCGGAACCAAGACTGGTTCTGGGCGGGCTGCCTTCTGCGGACCATCAAAGAGACCTCGGGGAGGATCCACCTCGGTGTCCAGCCGCTAACCTCCGCTCCAGGCCCGACCCCCTGTGCCAAAGTAAGACCGAGCCATTATCTTCCTGGTTGTTGCTGGTGTCTTTTCCTTTTTCAACCCTAGATTAAATTTAACTCCGTTCCAAAGTCCCGTCCAATCTAATGGAATCCAATTTCATATTGGCTACTGCTAAATTCTTGCATAAGTTACCCTTTTTCTCATCCCTCTTCCTCCGCCATAGTGTCGACCTAGATTAAATAAATTCAGCTCATTATTTAGGCTATTTTCCCATATTCACAATCTTCTTAAGTTCACCAATATTAGCCTACTATAATTTTTCCTTTTGTTTTTATTTAATTTTATTCATTACCTTTATTTCCGCTCTTTTAAGCTGATTCACTGTCGAGGCCCCTTAGAACGTCGCCAGATCCTCTGAAGCGATATCGATAATTTCATATTTCCTGACATTTTCTACTGCTTGCTGTTAATTAATTATTGGTGGTTAAAAAATTGCATACGTTTATTGTAATTCGGAAATGTCTGTCTTTAATTTGAACGAGTTCATGTCCCCTTCAAACAAAGAAACTTCAATGAGACATTTCACTAAAATAATTCTTAGATAAAATTACACACTCACGGTTTTCTCTTCTGGACTATGAATTACCTATGGTTCTACAGAAGAGTGGTGCCCCCAATCGAAGCAATTAGAATTCATAAAAATATAACTAATATTATTATTTAACATAAAGTTCCCATATTAATATTGAGGCAGATCGCTACAAAAATCAACAGCACACATAAACATTTATTACATCACAAAACATGAAAAAAAGCCATCAAAATGAACAATGCAAGCTGTGATGGCCGTACCTACAGCCACACAGTATAAGGCGGTAACCTCACCACACAAACACATTTCAGCTATGTTAGTTTATAATTCAACACTAGTTTGTTTACATTTTTGGTTTAAACTTGGTTAAAATGCTTTAGTTCTCTTTTTGTTAGCGCGCACATTAGAGCGCTATTTTATTTTTAACTCTGTTTAAGTTTTGTTTATTTGTTTAACATGTATTCTTTTTCCTTTACTGGTGCTGGGGGAAGCCATGTGAACGCTTGGGGTCAGAAGTGAGCACAACTGGTAGAAGCCAAAGGAGCAGGAAGTGCCATGGGCCTAAACCAAGCCAGCTCCTTCCAGAAGGAAGATCAGTTGCTCAATTTTCTTTATATAATTATATTTGTTGTGTTTGTTTTGGAGTAGATTGCTTTGTTGTTTTATTTTTATTCATTTTTTTTTTTAAACTAAGAAGTGAACTGACTGTTTAGGATTAGTTTCTTTGTTCAGAATATTTGTTGTTAACCCCTCATGTGTTTAGACTGGTCTGATCAGCCAGTATTTAAGTTCCCTTTTGTTTCATGTTTGTGAGGTTAGTTTGGTTTCTTTGTCATGTGTTAACAGCTTGTTTAAAGTTTTTTCTGAGTTATTGTTATACCTTGTGGTTTAGTTTAGTTAAGTTGACCTCTTTTAAGTGCCCACATGTTTCTGAGTGAGTATCTTATATGCATATAAAACTCATTCTTTTTTAAACTACCTGTGTCCTTGTCCTTTGTCAGCTCGGTCCCTTACACAAACCAAAAAAGGCATCAGAATAGAATAGAATAGAATAGAATGCCTTTATTGTCATTATACAACGGTACAACAAGATTAAGCCATCACCAAACA
>JBAMHW010000023.1:10017565-10027982 GCA_037177495.1 Rhadinocentrus ornatus
CAGCTAAATAAAACTCCTTTAAAGCTGCAAATGCTACGAGTCCTTTTCAAAAAGGCAACTTATTATATATATTTTTTGATTAAGAACCACCAGGATATTTGTTATTTTTAACCATATTTTTATTTCCATTTTTTGGTTTAAAAATAAAGAAAAACATAAAACCTTAACATGAGGATAGACAGACTTTCTTTTAAGGGATGTAAATATTTGTGGAGAATGATGTAAAGAAAACAAAACAAAACAAAAAAATAATAAAAACAGTCCATACTTTCCAACCTAATGACAAGAAAAATAGATTAAAAAAATATTTTAGCCACGTATTTAGAGGCATTGTGGAAGGTCCAGAGAGACACTTGATTTAGTGTTTGTAAACCGGAATTTACTGGATTTTCTTTTTATAGCCGTAGGCCTTCTTTTAAAAAAAAAAGACATTTTGCGCGTAACAATGCGATTAATCGCATTTAATTGCAATATGTCATGTTGCCCAGCACTAATATATATATATATACACATATATGTAAGGAAGAGCCATTCAATGTTGTTTAAATATAGGAGTCACTGAGCGCCGCATGCTTTTCATATTGTAGCTTTTCTTTGGTCGTATTAAGCTTTTGTACCTAAATGTGGCAACAATGAGAGCATTTAGAGAGAAATGATTATTCAAGTTGGAAAATCAAAGTAATAAGCTAAAAGAAACTAAAATGCAACTACTGTAAATACACATCAGGCAATCACACACATTCACTCTCATTTTCTCACAAAACCAACCATACATCAGTTTTTTTTAATCTAAAATAAATGTAAAATATCAAGAAAACAGAAAAAAAAAATTTATTTCTCAGTATAAAAGATGATTGTTTAAATTCACTATCAAGGGGCCTTTTACAATCAGTTAATCATATTCATGATATAGTGTTGGAAATCTTCCTTTCCAACACTTTCACCATACTGCAGTTCAAGCAAGTCATTAAATTTATGTAACAGTTACCCAGTAAATTTCAATACATAGCATTTTTTTAAATCAATTCAGGTTCTTGAGCCTTTTTGTGTAAAATATAAAATTATGTAGAAATCACAATACAGCCAGACATAGTTGCTGAGTTTCCCTGAAAAAAAAAAATTGAGCAATCTAAAAAGCAATCAGTTTCATCAGATTAACTATGATGAAACTGTTGCTGTGTCTGGTCCCATCTCTCATGAAAAACAGACCAAACCTTGAAAAAACTACTTTGTAATTGAAGCATGTTTTAGGATTTTTAAAACCCTACTAAGGGCAAGTACATCAACAGTGGTAATAAAAATGTTGAACCAGAAATTTGCTGCTGTTGTTGATCAGTTATTTGATGTTTGTGATGGAAGTCACAAGGAAGCAGTGAGGGATCATTGCATCAAGCTTTTTATAGACTGCCGCTGCTACCCTGTAATATATATACTGACTGTATCTTTGCCACTGATTAGTCAAGATCTGGCAAGGATCACAAATGATATGTCATTAGTCAAGGTGGCAGTCAGCTCAGTGGCATCTTAAACGCTGCTCTGTCACTCTTAAACAGTCAAGTGGTTGTGAGGGAACCCAATTTAGGATGAATCCACTCTACTTCAAGATTCATTTCATAAAGAAGGAGTGAAATCTTGCCATTTACACTAATTGCCCTTCAACATGCTTTTTCTGTTTCTGATTTCCTGAGACTTGTTGGACAACCAGAACAGAAAATGCATGCAACAAAAACTGCATTTTAAAATTGATGCTAAAATATTATTAAAAATGCTTATAATAGAGAGAAAAAACCATGAGTCTAGAAAAGTAAACCTGTTGTACAACAAACAATAAGCAAAAAACGAATAAAAACAATGTTTCTACACTGTATTAGTTATGCAATATTTAAAGTGGGAGTTGATGTGAAAAAAAAATGAATTAAGCCCTATATATGTGTCACTGTGTGAAAAAGTCATGGGAGCTAGATGGAAAGTGTTTTCAACAGGTTTAAAACAAACCCTCTCCAGAAAGAAAGCAATGAGTTGAAGAAAAGGTAAACACTGTGTAAGTGTGAACTAACAATCTGTAAGAAACTAGCGCCATTGACTAACTCCCTCCTGCATAAGTAGGTGTTTTTCTGGAAGTCAACAGTTCTCACAAAAAATCCACCTCTGTCATGGTGTGTGGATTTGGTATTGGGGTTCTTTTAGTCTTGTCATGTTGAGTTCTGTTTTTTCTTTTCCCTCTTGTGTATTCTCTTTTGCTTTCTGCTTCCTTTTTGTACACCTGGTTTGACTTGCTCATTTGCTTCACCTGCTCCCTATTAGTTTCTTAGTGTATTTGTACCCCTGGTTGTTCGTCGTTTTGCCTTGTCGTGTTTCCTCATCGTGTGATCCCTGTGTTGCTTGAGTCTTTTGGTTAATTTCCATTAAATGGGTTGTGTTCCTGCACCCATCTACCTCCTGCCCCTGAGTCCTGCTACTGGGTCCTTATCTCTGCCGTATCCTGATGTCATCTTGTTATTACATTAATGTTATTAAAGTTAAGACTTGATCCCCAGCAAACAAGCACTGAATCCCAAAGAGAAACTAATAATAAAAAAAAGGACCTTTTAGATCTTTGAGTTTTATTGTAAAACTGCTAAGTGTTGCAAAAGAAATGGTAATTTCCTTTGAATGTGGGTTTTTGGTTTAGTTCTTTTTGTTTTACCGTCCTATTGGTTTTCATTTTCTCAATCCTGTCTGTTTCCTGTTTTATTTTGTAGGTGCATCCCCTTCTTTATTCGGTTATTTTCTGTTCAGTACACACCTGTTCTTACTTTGCTAATTGCTCCACCTTCTCCCTGTTTATTAGTTCTTCCCCATATAAATCTATTAGTTTTTTTTGTTCTCTGACAAATCGTCGTGGTTTCTCTGTGTTGCTCTTGTGCAGTCCATGTTCCTTTTTTGCAGCCTTGCTTGCAATTCATTTTCATTAAATTTCTTTGATTATTGCACCTGTTTGCCTCCTGCCTCTTCGGCCTGCATTTGGGTCCACATCTTCTGCAAATTGTGACAGTAATGTGCAATATGCATGCATTCTTGGGTTGCTTGCATATTGCAAAACTTCAAAGTGTTGCACTAAAAGATTAATTTATCTGTCATGAGATTGCATTTGTATTTAAAATATCAAGAAATATCTTGATTTCAAAAGTGCCTGACACCTTTAGAAGCCCATGCACTCACACCGGTACTACTATCTTTGGCTAAACAGCTAAGAGCACACACAGGTGTTGACATATCTGTACCTTTTAGCATTTCAATTAGCAAACCCATCACACAGTCAGTCCAACTTGCAGAGTTTCTTGGCAGATCTTTTATGAATTTTGCCATTTATGTGCAAATTAACTGTTCAGGGTGTACAATGCCTCTCACCTGAAACAATGCTGGGATAGGCTCCAGCTTACCCCACAACATGTAATGGAAAAGAGGTGCAGATAATGACCGACTGTACAAATTAAATATATTTCAGCTCAAGATTGCATATACTGTTGAATCTTTTTATGGGACATGTTAAGAGATCATAAAAATGTATGTCATCTAAGCCCAACCAAACACCTGCACTGGTATACACACATTTGGTCTGCAGGTTGAGAGGAATTTGCACGACTTCTTAATTGACCATTAAAATGCTGGTAATGCATATAATAAAACATAAATGACTGATGATGTAATAGAATAAGCACAATTTGTACCTTCAATGTCAGAGATGTACACTTACCTTGCTGATTAGACATTAGGTATGCCTCAAGCCATTAGGGGCTCTTTCTTCAATCCATCACGAGTTAATTTATTTTGCCTGATCCCATGCGAAGAGGCTGTACCCTCATGATGCTTGACGCAGCCATACACATGCTTTTGCAAAAGAATTTTCAAGGCATCTATCAGTAGCATTATATTTCTTCCAATTTGTTAAAATTAATTCTCCTCACCTTTATCTCAGCGGGCTTTTGGTTTTAATGACTCAACTTTTCCCATTATACAAGTGTGTGTGTGCATGTGTGGTATTTGGCTTACTGACTCACCCCTCTTGTACCCAAAGAGTGATTCTGCTGACTTCAGAGTTATGTCTTTAATCACGAAGAGGGTTTGTGTATGTGTGTGCTGAAGGCTTGTGTCTGTTTGGTGTATCCTTGCTTGTATGTTTTTAAATGTGTTTGTGTGGATCCACAACTTGTGCATGTTAGTATGGCTGTGTTCACGTGTTGGCTTATGGGTTTTGTCAGTGTGACTGAACTGAACTGAGGTCAGCGGAGTTGATCAGAGCGAGCTCTGCTGCTCTGCCTCCACATTTAGCACCACACAGTGTACCTCACTATTCTAAGCCTCCACTTTACTGGTGCTCAGATTAAAAATTCACTGCTTGTAGTGACAGACACTAAATCCACTGCTTCGCATTATTAAAACTTTGAATGTCTGCAGGCAAAATGGGCATCTGAATTGGTATTAGTGGATGAAGATGGATGGGAAAAAGAGCAAATTCAAAGACTAAGGGTAGGATCATTTTGCAATCCAGGCATACAATTCATTTAAAGCTGAACAGTTCTTTCACATCCTTATTGTAATGGGATCATATTATGCTTGCACTTACATATTTTATATGACTTATAAGTCATTTAAAACATTTCTTACTTGTACTGTGCTATATATTGATAGTGCTGATGTGGTGACGGAGCTCAGTCACTTTAAGAAAAAGTAGAAGGGTGTCCAAGAATGAGATAATTTCACTTATCTCCTATCTCCTAAGCTTAAAAATGTTCCCAAAACTGGAATTTGTTTGAACTTTTTTGCTATTTTCCTTGGGGACTTCCTTCATGCAAATACTAAAATGCTGTGGACTCCATGCCCCACCCCGTGCTGATACCTTGGCATTGTGCTTTTATAAGTGAGATTCTTACCATATTAATGTATTCTTGCTGAGCCCTGTCCTTTGATGAAGCCAAAGTTAAAATAACATTTAGCCTAATTTTTTTTCTTAAAACTGGGACAATCTGAACATTAATTACAATGGCTCTGAATGTTCAAAGCCTCTGACCCCCTTTGTTCTTTGGGGGACCCTCTCGGTGGGTCCTGGACCCCAGTTCGCGAACCACTGATTTACACAAATATACTTTGTTGAAACACCTTGTAGCTGCTGACAAGGTAGGATAATTAGTTATAAAAAAAAAAGTGCTGTGAACAAAACTAACAAAATTCATGAATAATAACTACATAAACATTAAAGTGAGCAGTTTTATCTGCAAGACACACTGATAACACTGGGCACCTCAACAGCCTCAGTGCAGCCAGCCCAGACCCGGGCCGATGGAGCTACCAGCTCCCTCTGCCTGATCCCAGGAAACAGGGGAGTGAGAGGACCCCATTGCTGTCATGGATGGACCTCACGGAGACAGATTGTAGTCAGACAAGGTTTATTGACACCAAAGGATTTAGGAATCGTCTTACTTCACGGAGCAGGGATACTGGTGCACCAGAGTTCTGCAATCAGCTTAGGGAGTCAAGACCAGGAAAGGGGAATCAGAGTAGTCCATCTTTATCCAAACAAGGTCCGACCAGGGGTGACTGTGGAGCTGAGGTATATATACACCGGGACCAATCATTGGGGAACAGGTGTGGATGATTAGACTTGAGTGCAGAGCATGGACAGGTGCAAAGGATCAGGCGAGTAATGACGGTGGATGAATGACTGGATGTGACAATTGCCCTCACCTCCCTCGCTTGTGATTGTTTGTGAAGTGTGTGTCATTTGCAATTAAAATTGAGGGCCAGTAACCACATCGTGCTGGTAAGCGAGGCCTCATGGCCAGCCCTGCCCACCATGCACTACATGGCACGCCCCCCAAAAGTTGTTTGTGTGTTGTGTTTCTCATGTTTTGATGAATTAAAACTGAGAGGGGAGTCGCCACAGGGTGCAGCCAACAAAGCCACTTAGCACCATCAGCTCCACCCAGCATGATGCGCACACCTCCCAAACACCCTACGGCGTGTGTGTGTGTGTGAGAGAGAGCGGGGAAAGAGAGGGATCCGGAAATGCAAGTGTGGCCGGAGGTGTTTTCCTTTGGGCCACGTTGTGGTGTTGGGCTGTCAGGATTACGGCACACTGATGAGGAGGTGGCGCTGAGTGAGTATTTAAGCCCAGGTGTAGGCCATTACAACCTCACTTTCTCTGCCTGCCTTCCTGATGGTCACAGCGGCGTGCCTGTGTGCTTCGGTTGGATTGGTAGCTTTTGTCACAAGCGTTTTGACTTAAGTAAAATGAGCTGCCTTCTCCTTTTCCGTTAAGAAATACAGATTTCCTGTTTTCCTCACTGCAGCACAGCTGATCGCTCGTGTGGGAGAGGTGATTGTCGTGTGGGGCAATCCGGTGTGGTACTGCCAGTGTGTGGTGAGTGCTTGGTTCGTAATTTCTTTTGCATGTAGTGTGGCTTCCTGTTTATGGTTTTATTTGCTGCAGCGGGATCGTGCTGCTTAGCTTCCCTCCGTCTCATCTGGGCTTTGCTGACACTGCACCGTTGGTGAGTTCTCAGGTTACACAACCATGAATCAGCATTATCAGACATTATGATAAAATTGTTTTATTTCTAGGATGCTGGATAATTGCTGACCCTCCTGGTGGACTTACTATCCCTATCTCCTGCTGTTTTGGCTCTATATGAAGATTGCACACGAGCATTAAAGTGCTCGTGCATGCTATTTGTGTCCGGTTCATAACATGGTATAGGTCCAGCATGTAGGATTGTCTGGACTTGCTGGACTCCTCCTTTTAGTGCAAAAAGCACGTTTTATTTTATCTTAATTATTGTGTTTATACTGTTAGGCCATTTTAATTTGCGTTTTTATAAATGTTTTTATATTTTATTGGTGGTTTTTAACCTTTATTTTGTGTGCAGGGGCTGGGACCGGAGGCAGCCTTCCTTATCCTGGTGGTGGCTTTTTCTACACGCATGCCCTGTTGGCATGTAGAACACGGGTGGTTTTATTTACTTGATTTAAATTTTTTTTCATTGTGCCAAAAAAAATAGTGTTTATAACTTGAACTGTCTCTGCCCGGTGGTGAATAAACAAACTGATGTGCCTAACTGCTGTCTGGAAATTAGGTGTGTTCCCAAAGGTAGTATTCCCTGTGGGTGGGGTTGTGGTACAGTCATTTTGATGTGACCATTTACTGGCCATTCAACATCAGAAACCCCATCTCGCCACTTCTGGACTTCTGGAAAAGTTCAGAGAGAAGCCAACTTCCCTTTAGAAGGTGAGCTGCTGGCAGCAGTAGGCACCCCTATTCCCCGGGAAGCCCCCCAGGACAGGTCAGGAGCAGCTGTCCCCAATGACCAGGACACACAGTGACCGCAGCCAATGAGCTACCACCAACCCCAGAAAGCACCACCACATGCCTAGAGGGAGAGGAGGGGGAGTAGGACAGTGGGAAAGCGCAGACCCAAAGCCCACCACCCAAAGACTCACACAAGCCTCCCACAAAAGTGCATGTGACCCGCCCATCATAGAATTTTCTAATGTGTAAACACGATTCCATAAAGCTGAACAGCATCAAATAAATACAACCATCAGTCTCTGTGCTTTTAGCCCCCCCCCTCTCTTGTTTGATCTTCTTGTTCTCATCAAAGTAAGTAGAGTTGGCACCTGACTGCTCGCACAACACAACATACATTAGTCACTGAACCCTATGTCTTTTACACGCACATGCACATGCACATGCACATGCACACACAGCATATAACTCTGACTTTATGCCTGAGAGCACTTTCTGACATCTTACTCATGCATTCCTTTTCCTGTTTAATGCCAGCACTGTACTTTCTTTGTGCATGTGTTTGCATGATGGTTCCTTTTTATTCTAATTTTCAAGTCTTGTTTGTGCTTCCATATTATCCTACAGATAAGCTACTGAGCGCAGTTGGCATTTTAGTATTTTTTGCATTTGCCTGCATTTCCTCTATTTTTAATGTCATGTAAACATGACTATAGGCCCATTTATACTCTATGCAGAAGATGGACATGCAGACAGGACTGACATTTTAGTCTATCTACTGCAACGGTGACATGCAATGTGTGGTCCGTTTTTAGGGAGCTTAGCTATATGTCGCTTGGTGCAGAAGATGAAGCAAAACCACCAGAAATTGTGGGGGAAATGCTAAGCAGAATAGCTGACATGCAACCAGCAAAAGAAACCAGAGAAGAAAAAGAGGAACAGTAGGAGAACAAAAAATCTGAAGAATGTAGACGAGGACAAAAAGTGCAGAAATTGCGTGAGCTTTTGAAGAAAGACTATATGCAGGGCTCAAATTACACTGGGGCTTTTGGGGGAGCCTTATTTTCACCCATGCATGTAATGTAAAAAATGTATAGATGCTGACAGCACACGACAAACAAACAATGCTGCTGTCCATGATGCTGAAGGAAACAGAACAGACGATCTGCATCGTTTGAAAGATTTTTAGGGCTCACCCTTAAAGTATCAGCTAAATGTCTTTAGGAGAGCTCCTCTGCCTTTTGGGGGAGCCAAGCTCCTCTTAGCTCCCCCATAATTTGAATCCCGACTATATGAAAGTGTTTAGGGCATGTTGGAAGGTTGGAGACAACTTTACAACAATGCGTTACCGATGCCAAACAGTGTCTGAAACTGATGTCAGGACAGTAATGTATGACAATTTTGAAACAGACGTCCCTATTTATGTACATAAAGGAGCATAAATGGGCCTTAAGCCTTAACTGAAGCTCTCTGTGAAATGTATTTCTGTAATAATTTAATGCAGTGGTTCCCAAATGTTTTTTGCAGGGCCCCCTTTTTTGCCGGCCCCCCTTTTCATTGACAACAATAATGTCAAGCCCCCCTGATCCCAGTACCACATGCACCCCAAAGCTTAAAAAGAAACATATGAAGAAAGTGCCATGAAATAGTCTTTAGTTTGTTGGCTGCTTCTTTGTTAACTACAGTCAAAAACTTGTCAATTGAAGAAGGAATGATCAACTCATCTGCTATAGTGTGAGATTGCTTAAACCAGGAAACTCTGTAATCTACTTCAGGTGAGTTGAGCTTTTAGTAACACAGATGCTGCTTTAGTACAACAACTCCGCTATAGTTTATTTCTAAAGAAATGAACAGTCTTTTCTTTGTGTTCAGGATGACAAGTCCCCAAGTGGCTTCATACTGATGTTGAGTTTTTGAGACATACAACACACTGTGGTCTGTCTTCATTATCCACCATTACCTGGTCATGCCTAGGGATGCAAGATATATTTTTACTTCTCGTTTTTTTTTTTTTTGGTAGTTGAAATCTCTGTTCTTGAGTCATCATTGTTTGCCTGTTGTTGCTTTTATAAATTTGTCCATGTTTTGCTAACAGCATAAAACTATACATTTTATTTAGCCTTGCTTTTAAACACCTGCTGATTCTACTTTTATCATACATTTGTATACTTCTTACTTTTTGACCAACCATTTTTTGCATTATGGTGGATTTACCGATGACTCCTGTTTATGACCGAAAGTATACAGTATTCGTTCTAAGAAGGAATTCTAGGAAAACATTTGAGTGTAAAAAGAGAAAAAGGATTATATTTTACAATTAAAGTTAATGCTGCAAATGTAATTCAAGCCTCATAAATTAAATAAAAAAATAACTGATTAAAATTTCATTTTTAGGCTTGTTAGTGTCCTTCTCATGATGCATCACACATGACAACACTTTTTCATTTGAGTCTGTTTGTTTTACTTAAAATTGGTGTGATAATAATAATAACAGATTATATGTATAAAGTGCTTTTTCTTCATTCATCCAGATCAGGCCAACCAACCTAGGTTGAGTCAAGTCAGCTGGACTGGGTTTAGTTTCTTGAAGTCATTTTGCAGTTATCCAGAAAAGCTTTCTTAGTTCCGATGGAGACAGTGTAAGATTTCATTTCTAAAACCACTGATGTTTTGGAGTCTATGACAGTCATTGAGAGTTGTGATTCACCTGAGGACTTGCTAGTGACCATAGTCCATAGGTTCAGAATCAGAAATATTTATTAATCCCATAGAAAATTGTGTGCACACAGTCACTCTATACCAAATTAGAAGAATAAGATAGAGATAAAAATCATGATAAAAAAAACACAAGGAAATTGTATAAATTGTATCTATATAGCCAGATACAGGATACATCCTGCCAGTGAGTAATATGTACATTCATCACTTGAGGCTTAAATCTCATTTATGCTCTGTTCACGTATGTAAATAGGTGTGTCCATGTCAAACCTTGTCAAACGTTACTGCCCATGTTCTCCCATGTGTGCTTAATGGTGAGATGGTTGTTTTGGTAATACATACCAACTCAGCCTAACTAAACCAGCTACTGGTGCCTCACTCTGCTCTTTCCGCTCTCTAAATGAGGACGAAGTCTCT
>JBAMHW010000023.1:10029058-10042153 GCA_037177495.1 Rhadinocentrus ornatus
TCTTGCTTGTGTTGTTCTTACTCTCAGATGTAAGTTGCTTTGAATAAAAGCGTCTGCCAAATGACTGTAGAATAGAATAGAATAGAATAGAATAGAATAATACACCCACTAGATGACAGTGCAGAGTTCTCCTCCAAGTTCCGTTATCTGTGTCAGACAATTACACATTATCAGAAAGACACAACAAAAGAAGAAATGCAGTAGTCGGTGGTGATTTGTACAGCTATTACACGCATTGTGGCTTCTTCTTCTTTGTTTATTTCACTGATTGCACATGTGGGCTATACTGTGCAAGACTGCTCCTGTGCTTTCCAGAGGTACTGCTCCATTTGCTAAGTGTGGTTACGCATTTGCAACCTTTCTGAAAACAGACTGAAATACACATGTAAATTACACAGAAGATGGATAGAAGGCTTTGTTTGTATGCATATTTAGGGCATAAATGAGATGAACATGTCTTGTTAATCTTCTTGGGATAGCTGAAAGGATGCTAATGTTGGTGGGAAAAAGGCAATGTCTTAGTCCATAGATATTCTTGCTTTCACTCCTTGCTGAAACCACTTATTTTCTGTGTCCAAGATTTTAATAATGCAGTCCTCAAAAATGTGTATTTTTTCAGTGCAAGAGTCCTGTCCTGATGAGATGGCTCTGTGTTGAGTCATATGTCTGTCAAACGGTTGTTTGGTTTTCCCCAAAGTAGAGCTCATTGCAGTTCTTACTGCACTGAACTGCATGTACAAGGGTGCTTTTTTAAATTCGTGGAGTTAAATTCTTAGTATGAAATGAAATTTAATCTCTCACCATCTTCATCAGAACTAAAGAAGAGCAAAATGTCTTCTAAGGAACTAAATCCAGTCAAATATACCTGTGTTGGATACAGTATGATGACCAGGATGAATGAAAACCTTCAGACATCTGCTCAGGAGAGAAACCTCATTGCTGTCCCATTCGTGCAAAGGCTGCAAAACCTGGTAGGAGATTTAAGCAAGTGATGCACTAGGTATTGGTAACTGCCTGCAATACAGAGAGGCTATTTTGTATCAAAGGATGCAATTAGACAGTTCATCAAGTTGTTTGACTCTAAAGGTGTAGATCCCAGGTGGTCTGAGATGCCACCATTCCTGCACAAAAGACCCTAAGGTGCTATTTTACGTTAATAAAGCACACAGCATTGCCATTAGTGATTGTGTGTCGTGGCTGTGCTGTGTGGATAGTAGCAAACAATTTCTTCATTAAGGTAGTTTCCACATCCTGTGGGTTTGCACACCTTAGCAGATATGTTGCTAACTTTAGATTCAATTTGATAATCCAGAGGAGATGTTTCTCAGCTTTGCAACAATTCAACTTTCAGCATTTAGACTTGAAATGAAAGCAAATTATATACAAGGTTTTAGTAACAATGTGTTCACTAATTGTACCGTATTAATTTTGAGCAATGATAATAAGAATAGAGGAAAATGTAAAGTTGGTTAGTATGAAACATTATTTGCAGTATTCTTGTGGTCATGTTATGAAATATTTTTGATGAAGAAAGTAAGTATCATTTAAAAAAAATACTCGAATTACTCTTGTATGTACTTTGAACCAAATGAAGAATATAAACATGAATTATGAATGCACTGCGAAATTGTCAACAAGCTTTTTCAACATCAAAACCGTTCGCACGTGTGAGTAAAATGTCCAACTCACTGATGCTCAATGAGGCTTTCATCAACTCTTGTGATTCCCTTTTATACTTGAGTAAAATGCAGTGAAGCCCTGGTTGAACCAGAAGCGCCCTGTCTCACGTCACTGCCTCCGCATATGTCCCAGGATGCACAGGGCCTTGTGGATGAGTCTGGATATCACACAGCTCACAGAGCAGACATCAACACAGCTGTACAGTCACAGAGTGCGACTGTGATATCTGCTTTGCTTGTAGCCATTCTCAGTTGAAGGTTTTGCTTATGGCTTTCCTTCCCTTTAAGCCATTAAATTATTGTGATCCATCACTTTGTCCTCTATCTGTTTCCTTAATCTTTTAATAGACTCCCAATCTTTTGTCTCATTTACTTATTAATACAACAAAAACTGAATTTAATTTTATTGTTGTGGCCAAAAAGAAGAGAAATTTAAAAAAAATAAATAAGCAAAAACGGCAGAACTGCAGGCTAAACATTCATGAGAAAACTTTCCGAGGACATGATTTTACTCGTTAAAATGTTTGCAAGAAGAAGAGAAAAAGTTATTTACAAAGAAAAGAGCAATGAATTCAAGGCTGTTGGTGCACTTGCAGCAGAGTGGATAAGATAGCTGCTCAGTCATGCCTACTCTGAGAACTCATGTACATTGTGTATAGTCTACATCACTAATTTTACACACACACATGCATTCACACGCATACGCGTATTACTTTCACATAATGCACACAAGCCCTCAGCCTTAGAACTCTGACTTTGTTATGATTCGTTGTTTGTTCTTCTCATATTGTACACTTTTACATAAGCTTCCACCAATGACCGAATCAAAGCCAAACACACGCACATATACACTTAGACTGAATTATAGTGGCTATGCATGCAGTAGATGGCATAAATCAGCATGATTTGTTGGAGGTAGAGCGAATACAAGAGCCAAGTTTTTTGTCCGGCTTTGCTGCCAGCGCAAGCGGAGCAGTTCTAATGGTAAACTAATAGTGTCTGACAGCAGTTCTGTTGTCTGTAGCAACAAGGAGAAGATGTTTCCATATTTCAAAGCAGAGGTTATTCCAGGTGTTTTGAACTATACAACTAGTTATAGATGGAAGTAAAAACAGGTAAATAAATAGAAGATTTGTAATATCTGAAAACTCAACATACTGATTCCACAATGTGAATCTGCAGCACAAGAGCTGTGTGGCAAAATTTTAATTTGGATGAAAGTCAACTGCATTATGGTTCCCTGTTTGGGTGAGCCAGTGCTTGCGAATGTCTAGATGGCGATAGCATTTTTTACTCACTCGCTTAGGAATTTACCCTAACTCATGTTCAAGGATGTTTCAGGAATCATGTCAACAGTGTCAAAAAGAAGTAGAATGTTCAGAATGTATGTTTCAAGTTACACTCATAGTTACATAGGTAATCACTTAGCATTAGGGGTTGCAATTAGCATGTTAGCTTATGCTGGTGCTACAAATCCTATGTGCCAGTATCTGTGTTTACATCTAACAAAGTTTTAGTCTTGGTTATAAACAAGTATTGGATGAGTGGGATCAAAACTGTTAGGGCTGAAATATAAAGATCAATGATGGATAGTCAAAAGCCTCATAGTCTGAATGAAAGGGAATCTGTTTTTACATTAAGGACAGATTGCTCCACTGCTTTACTCATAGGACAAAAGAAAGACCACAAAAGGCCCTGTACACTAAATATAAGACTCACTACCTGTGCAACGACACCCGATGAAATATTTAGAAGTAATAAGGATTTTTTTATTCTTCTTTTTTCCCACTTGCATCACTTTCATTTTGTAACTATGGCAAGAAAAAGGTTTTATTCATTCAATTTTTCTAAATTTTTGATTTATGCACTTATGTTTTATAATTTAGTCTCTGTGTGGTGAATAACCAACCATTACTTCAGCTAGACTCAGCTGATATGATATAATGACGAGCACCTGATACAAATTATTACCAGGTGCACTGACGTAAATGTGCACATGCTTCTTTGCACAGCTATGTAACTACTGCACACAAGAAGATATGCGTGTGCATGTAAAAGTCTAAAGCATGCACACAGTCACATAGTAATTTACAGTAGAATGTGTCCTTGATGCCAGGGTCTTGGAGCTATTTTCAATGCCCCACTTGAGCAGTGAGGCAGTTAAAATCCATACATCCTTCTGTGACAAATACACATACACATGCATTTAAAGCATCTACTGAAGGAAGTTTTCTACTGTTGTGATTGAAATTGATACAGCCAAGTTAAAAGCTGAAAAGTTGACATTTTATTTTTGTCGAAATCCTACGTAAAAATAATATATGTCCCAAAAAAGCACAATCATCACATAATCATGCATTTTGAGAACTAATGGTGTCAGGAAAATAGTATTGGCGCCTAAACTAGTGAGAAAACAAGTATTAGGCCAGTCTGTGGCGCTTTAACTTTCTGCTGTATCAAAACAGAACTCAGGTCACACACATAGATGAAGCAAAACCTTCTTAATCGATGTCACACATGTCCATTTTGAGACCTAGTTTGAGCTATTGCAATCCTACCTTTGCTGAAACCAGAAGTGACAATAATTGAAAAAATTAAAAATAAATCTGGAAAACTGCATGATATATATTGACGTGGAATTATTTTAATAAGGCCCAGCATCACACTGAAAAAGAAAGTAAATCTACTGACCCAGCGATTATACAAACTTACTGAATGTTGTGCTGTTCTTGTCTGATGCAGGATTTTAGCTGCTCAACAGTTCTGGTTCTTCATTGAGAGATTTTTTTTCCTGATCCTCTGTTTTTTATTGCTGAAAGTGTCAGTTTAGCACCCGGACTTTTCTACTGCAAAGCCAGGCTGTTGAGATGGATGTAGTTTGTGATTTAGTGGAAGTGTACTAGGTCTTCCCTGAAAGAGACATCTGGATGCGATTGTATGCTGCTCTAAAACTTAAAATCTTAGTGGTACCTTTATGTGTAAGCTGGTTGTAAGACACGGTCTCTATGGTTTGCAAAATGAATTTTAAATTTTGATTCATTTGACAAAAAAAGTTTGCCACGTTAATTACCTTTGGCCAAGAGAAAACGGTGGCGCTACTGAATTGAGTTCACATGTGGCCTTTTCTTTGCATGATAGAGCTTTAACCTGTATGTGTGGATTGCACTATGAACTGTGTTCACAGTAATTAGTGGAAGTCTTCCTGAGCCCATACAGTGATTTCTAGTAGTGAATTGTGCCTGTTTTTATTGCAGCACTCCTGAGGGCCCAAAGATCACAACTATCCAGTTTTGACCTTCGGCTTTGTCCAATGTAGAGATTCCTCTTGATTCTGTGGTGTTATACACTGTAGATGGTGGGATGTTCAAAGTCTATGAAATTTTACATTGAGGCACACTTTTCTGAAGTTGTTCCACAATTTTTAGATACATTTTAAATCAGAAAAGCTTCTCTAATGTGCTCCTTCTTTAAACAATCATTTTACTGACTTGTTGCCAATTAACCTAATTAGTCATCAAATGCTCCTCAAGTTGTTTTTCTATTGTGGCCATTACTTTTAATCTTTTGCTGCCCCTGTTCCTGCTTGTTTTAGATGTGTTGCTGCCATCAAATTCAAAATCACCTAATAAAAGAATATGAGAAAAAGTACTTTCATTAAAAAACAACAACAGATGTGCCATGGCCACCGCTGCTATCCGCGGCCATTAAAGTCAATAGTTTGGTTTCCACCAGGTGTCAGCAGCGGGAGTCAGAAACATATCAGAAGCACCTTGTCGCGGCGCTTCGCTAAATTTATGCACAGAGTCTATTTTTGATGGAGCACGCTGCCCAGAATGAGTAATTTTTCACAGTTCAGAAAGGGGCAGACAGGAAATCAGACACAGGAGCAGTGTAAAAATTTCCAGTATTTTTCAAAATAAAAGCCCCCGTGCAGATTTGTGCCGCTGAACCATGAAAACATTTTTCCCTCAGCCCAGCTAAATAAAACTTCTTCAGAGCCGCAAATGTTACGAGCCCTTTTGATAAAAGACAACTTATAATTTTTGATAAATATCTACTATAGGAAATTTGTTTTCATTTTTGAAGAACTGTATTATTATTTCTATTTTTAGATTTTAAAATAAAGACAAACACAAAACTTTTGCAGTAGACACTGATAAGAAGATATTTGTGAAAAAATACATGTTATATATTGCTATATATTGTGGAAAATCAATGCAATTATTTTATGATAAAAAAAATGAAAAATTGCTAAAATCCTGCATTTGTTATTATATCTATATTTAAAAACATCAGTTAGTTCTAAAATTTTTAGCCATGTATTAAGAGCCATTGTGGAAGGTCCAGAGAGCCACTTGCGGCTCCGAAGCCGCAGGTTGCAGACCCCTGTGCTAGGCGGACTGCACTCACGGGCGCTCCACACCTGACACGCTCCCGGCGTGGATTGACGCTCCACAAAGGTTGGAACAAATCTATGGTGCAACATGGCACACACGCACCCGGTGGAAAGGGGGGTTATGGAAACAAAGTAGATTGCTTCAAATTCAAGACCTCCAGCAATATTGGAGACAAAAAAACTACTGTTTGATACTGACTGAGCTGTCACTATTCAATTAGTTTGAGGAAAAAATAAATAAAAAGAATGACCCAAAATTTGTGTTTGTTTTATTGTAACTTCAGAGTTTGGAAACTTTGCTAACCATGCTAATTTTTAATGTCCTTTTGTAACTTGACATCTTTATTTTAAAATATAATTCTTTTCTATGCATGCGTTCTCAGATTTATCTCGTAGTGTGACAAAGTTTAATTTACTACAACCCCTGGTATAATTTAAAAACACTGATTTACAAGCTCAAAATATATGTAGCTGTAATTTATAGCCATTATGAGTGGAGTTCATTCTTTTGATTTATTTTTTTCTCTTGTAAAACAATACTAGATGGATTTTAAATTATTTATAAAATTATTTAAAATATTGTTTAGCAACTCCATGGGAGCTAATAGTTTTTACCAGCTCTGTACACTTACTCTTGAGGAGTTTGAATTGAATCTGAACTTTTGGTGACCTTTACATAAGACAATAGAGAATGAGTGTGAGAATAAGGCGGAGAGAGAAGGAACTGGACCCAGACAAAGAGAAGAGAGGGGGAAAACAATGACAAACAGAAGCAGGCAGAAATTTCCTTCTTATATCATTCCTCAGAGTAATACAGAACTGACTTGTATAACCACTAGGCAGCAGGAGAAGGGGGCGGAGGATGGGGCATTTGGAAAGGCAAAGGTGGAGAAAGGGTTGATAGAAAAGACGGAGGATGAATAGGATGAATGTTTCTCCCAGATGAAAACAAAAGCCTGATGAAATTTGACAAGACAGCTTACGCAGGTAAATGACAAGGAGGAAACAGAGCGGGTGCACGTGGGTGAATATATGACAGCGGTGGAGGAGATTGAGAAGCAGCGGGAAAAAATGAGAAGATGAATGCAGAGAAAATTGACACAGGGGTGCCGAAGAAAGAGCAGCTGAGGGGCAACAAGTAATGATAGCGCAGGGGTGGAAAACACAAGAAATACAGAGAAAAAAAATGGTGTGTACTTGAGTCCCTTTCTTGTACCCTTGTGTACATGATTGGCAAAACACCTGCACACCCTTGTGTGTTTGCACGTCATTGTTGCATCTCTCCTTCTGTGTCTCTCTCTACATGTATGTGTGTGTGTGTGTTGCTAAGCGTGTGTGATGGCCTAGAAGAGGAATGTATGCCTTCTCCTCAGCTGGGTTGATCTCATTGTGTCAAACTCAGGGCTTTGACTAATCACTCTCAAATAAGAGGACTCAGCGAACATTTGCAAACCCACTCACATGAATGCACTTGCACGTATCCACACAACAGCATGAAACATCTCAGTACTTTTTGGCTGTCCGTCGCCCCACCATCTCTTCAACTTTGCTGTCGCTCTCTGTCATCCATCTGTCATTGTGCCTCCATTTGTCTCCCAATATTACTTGCTTTACTCTTTGTCAATGACTCAGATTTCGCTCCTTTGCAAGCTCCTTTCTGTGAATTACTTTAATTATATGGTATTTATGGACAGCAAAAAAAATAAATAAAAGTGTGTGTGACAAAAGCTGCATTTTATCTGGTCATTTCACCTGTTTTCTCTAGATGTGTTTTATTTCAAATAAAGATTCAGGGACATAAGCAGCACTGTGCTTCACCAACCCTTACAGGGAATTAGTACACATTGCTTATGTGTTTCTGCAGTGAGTTCAAGGGGTGTGCCAAGCAAAAACACTTCATTAGGGGGAAAACAGCTTCATAGCAACGTGGATGCCAAATGGTAAACATTAAAAGGAGTAGCTTTACATTTTTTGGAATTATACATGTTTATTCTTTTTTCTATTTGCTCTGTTAATGTGTAAAACAACCTACTTGTGTTTAAAGGGTTAACTTCAATGGGAAATACTGTGAATCAATCAGAGGGGAGTTAAACGTTAGCTGGCAGTCTCTTTTTTTCTCTAAATCGCTCTCTCTCTCTCTTTTCTTTTTAAGAATAGAACCTCCTGTGTAAACTGTGCCCTGGAAGACCATATTTACTGTTACCTTTCCAATCTTTGTTGTGGAGCAGGTGCACGTCTCTATGACTGTGTGAGTGTGCATGTGTGCGTCTTATGAGTGATTGCAGTTCGACCTTTCCTTCTGGCAACCTCTCCTGGATTGCACTCCGATCAAGATGGCAAGTACTCTAAATCTGTGTGTGTGTGCGCTTATGTGTGCATGAGTGCGCATGTATGTATGCGGCGCAGTTTGATGGATGCCACAGATCATGGCCGTTGGATTACATTGTGGTGAGCCAGCTTGGCTAAGTCATAATTCATTAACGCACACCTGCGCACACACACGTGCCCTCTCATGAATGGATGAATGAGTAAATGAAGGGTGAGATGATATAGAGTGATTAGAAAGTGCTGTGATGAAGGTAATTCCATCTATCTGTCTATTTATCATCCTTTTTAAAAAAATGTATTTTATCTAACTAAAATTAGTTAAATGCTTAATTTAGGAATTATTTCTGCATAAATATTCATCAGGAGAGAAATTACAGTGTAGCAGTGAATTGTCAAATTACATATAATCTTCATTTAGTAATCATGTTTTGTTCACGCCAGTCACATCCAAGTTGTATGTATCATATGCACATCCATTGTCTGGCCTTTCCTTGCGTCATCTTACAGCAAGAAAGTCACGAGTGCTGCTCCTGCTGGAGCCGCTGCAGCTGGTTTTAGGTACACTACCCACTGCAGTCTACTGAGGGCAGTGTGAGCTATACTTCCCAGCTGCCATCAATGTAGAGGAGCAGCACTGCAACAACTGGGTATTTACGAGACCCATTGTGTGTGTGTGTGGGTTTAAAAAAAGGGGTATGATGAGGTAACAGATTTGAAATAATTTAAAAAGTAATACTACTACTACTACTACTAATAATAATTAATAATAATAATGTGCACTTACCTTTGTTCTACCCTCTTGCTTCTTCTTTATACGGCTATAAAAGCACACAGCCTCAGTAAGAGTTTGTCATGTATTATTAAAACTGTTTATGCCCTCAGTGCTGATTTGATGATGTTAGAAATCACATCTTTATGGTTATTCTTGAGACAATGTGCGTGATAAGGCAGCCATTGTTTGGATACCATTGTTTTAAGCACAGCAGAGAACCACATGTGCGCTTGTGTAAGTGGCCCCATTTTAACAGATTGAACTATCAGCTCATGTGTAACTGACTGTCTCTGCTACCTTTTGCTAACAGGACTTAATTTTTACCAGTCACTTATTTCATGAATGCAAACATGGACCTGAATGCTATTAAAGACATTCAAAAGCCAGGAGGCATAATTGAGCAGTTATTTTAAATTTTAAAACCCATTGTTTACTTCTGCATGTCTGCTGTCATGCTCTCCCAACACAACTGACAGCAAAAAGGAGACAACCATGGTAAATTGGGTCAATGTAAGGTAAATAAAAAAACTATCCTGAGTTTGCAGATATTAAAGATGACAATCTTAAAAAAAATTATCCATTTGAGCAACCTGCATTCATAACAGTGGCTGCATTTGGTGAAAACTAAGTTTAGTTAGATCTTAGCATGGCCATTTAAATGGCATACTCTTCTTAGCCATTACACATAATAGTGTGAGGAATTGATTCATTGACTTAAGTCTGTATGACTTAAAGATAGGTGCGAAAACAGCTTGTTAGTATTAGACAAAAATTATAAGGTAGTTGGGCAGTTTAGTTCTGTGTGTAATGGTGGTAATGGTGACGTGGTCAGTTTTTACATCTTTATAAATGATCTTTGCATTCTGTAAATGCTAAGCATTTCTTTCAAAGTCTAATGCTTACAAACATCATCAGCACGCAGAACTGTGGGATGAGATCCAGCATTGTGTTTACATAAGGTTTTGCCATCTTTTTTTTAAATCTGTTTTTACCTTAGAATTTCTGACAATTTCTTTACAACTTTCCCTGAGTTGTGTACCTAATTGACAGATTTTTATCCTCTGTTTCCCAGCTTGGAAGCTGTGCAGTGATGAAAACATCACAGAGAACAGTGGACAGTGAAACTTTTTATCGTGATGTGGTAAAGAACAGTTTGGACTTTATGTAATCAGAATGAAAGATTTATGAGTTTACAAAGTGTCATGTAGATGAACATGATGTTGAGTAAAGAGGTGAAGTGGCTCCCCTGAGAAGTAATCTAGACAGGGACTTGATTATTAACGGGAAAGATCTGGATGATACCACAATGTGTGGATGAGATCACTTTACTTGACAAGATTGTGATTGTTGTATGATTAATATGTGTCTCAGTGTTGTTCTGCCAGAAATTCAGTCAAAACATGGACTGTGTACTTTTTTCAGAGTGGAACTGCCATCAGATTCAGTGAAGGTTTTTGGTATAATTTATTGTTCTTTTAAAAAAAATGATATACTCATGCAAATTTTTGTTTGTGGTCATATTTTTACTGCTCCTTTTGCTTAAATATGATGTATTAAATCAATGATTTAGTCCTGCATATATGAGATATTTTTTCCTTTCACAATGCCCAGAATATATTAATTTATCAGAAATTAATCTACAATGTTGAACAAATAATATATTTTAATATTTTACTGAAGAATAAAAAAATATATGTATATATTTTAAGCGAGATGGTATGATTGTACACATTTGTCCATAAAAAAGTGACCTGATTTCTGCACTTGTTCAAAATAATAAAAGGAGAATTCTATTTGTAGAAGATACATGCAAACATTTGTTATCTGCTTACCTTCTTGTAAAACAATAACTTTAAGTTATTTCAGTTCAATTAAACTAAATTCAATTCAATTCAGCTTTAGTTGTATAGAGCCACTTCACAACAATGTCATCTCAGGGCACTTTACAGACAAATGAATTCAAGCCAATTCATAATAAATAATACACTAGTTAAAGAAAACCAACAGATTGCATCGAATCTTGACTTTGATCCAATCCTGAGCATGCAAGAGGCGACAGTGGAAAGAAAAAACTACCTTTTAACAGGGAAGACAAACCTCCAGTAGAATCCAGCTCAAGGAGGGCAGCCATCTGCCTCGACCTGTCAAAAAGGAGAGGACAACAAAGAGAGAACAACAGACACTGCAACTTTTAGCCAGGAAGACCTGCTGAGAGAGTAGATGAAAATGTAGCGGTTTCCAGCCTTGGCAAAGAAAGAATGGAACTTTTGTTTAATCTCCTGACTGAATCAGACATTTCAGTCCCTCTCTCTCCCAAAAGTGGGGGTTGTGACTGGGAAAAACCCAGTATTCAAATTTATGACTTGGTTTCCGGCTTCACAGGTCAACAAAGGTCAACTTTCCAAGCAAACTGTGGGGAGTAATTTGTTAAGTTAAATTCAAGACCTGGGAATTTTCTGAACTTAAATCTTCTGCAGCCACAAATCTACCAAGATCTGCCTTATAACAAACTAAGTGCCATAGAAAGGATTCTCTTTGTCTGAAAAGAAAGTAAAAGATTCTGTTTTATCATCTTAAAGTTATGTCATATAAATATATATATATATATATATATATATACATGTGTTTTATTTTAATTGTGCATATAATCATTGTCATTTTGTAAAAGGGTGTATGAACAAACTTGATTATTTGTGATTTGAAACCTATTAACCTGTGTTTATCTTTTCAAGGTATGATATTTGTTTGACTTCAATTGTGTTATTTCTTTTCAATGTGTCATTTATGGTATACTAATGTTTAATTTAAGACTTGAATAACTTAGAGACATATAGATGTTCTCATAATGTTTCATTTTGATACTTTTAAAAGAAATCGAAAAGTAACAGAGACCGCCCCGCTGTTTTCTGATCTGATCAAAACCAGCCCACTAGAATGTTTATTAGTCAAAATAATTAGATTACATAACCACACTAACACTTTTAAAACTTGGAACAAAGTTTTTCTATGAGGTTTAGTTTTTGAGTTCGGTTTATTTTCTTCGCTTTTTGCTGTGGTGTTCTTACTTCGGGTGCTGTCCTGCGGCACTCGGGACTTCCATGAGACATGTTCTGTTTTTGACACAGAACCGCTTACAAAAGTCTCTCCAGAGAGACAGAGGGCAGAATTGAGTTTTACCGTGATGTAACGGACATCACAATCTTAAGCTGTGCCTGCATTTTAGTATGCACGATTCATTTTTTTACCTTTAACCGTGATTCTAATTTTTTTCTGTCTGAGGGCCAAATCGACAACTTGAACTTAATTCTGCACAAATTGCTACCATTGTAAAATTCACTAAATTATATATTATAAATAGCTGGTATTGGTAACCAGAAGAATAAAACTATTCTGTAAATCTTTATATTAGGCTACGTGAACTTGTGGTGCATAGGTCAAATAAGAAAACAAAAACAATCACTGAATCGGCAATTTAATTTTAACTTATCTCCACAGACAATGAAAAACAACAAACAACTTTATAGAAATGCAACAATACAACAACTTGTAATGTTGTCCTCCTCCTTTTACCCCATTTTAGTGAGAAAAATCTGTTCTGGGCTCGAACAAGGGCATTGAAATCTGTCTGAATGTCTAAGGTGGCTATGTGAAGGACAGCTGAGAGGTGGTCATCAGTGATGGAGGATCTGTGTTTGGATTTGTTAAACTTTATCACTGAGAATGTCTGTTCACATACATTAGTAGATCCAAAGAGGACTAGAATCTTCTGAGCATGCCTCCTCAGGTGTGGGAAGTTCTCTTCTTTGAGCAGCATCAACAACATGGTTCATCATTAACATTGTGTTACGCAACACTTCCTGATGTATAATACAATGCAAAAATGTCAATTTCTGCACAGGGTTAATTTCTGTCACTTTATC
>JBAMHW010000023.1:10086567-10101405 GCA_037177495.1 Rhadinocentrus ornatus
ATATCTTTATTATTTTATTATTATCATTTCTTTATTTACAGTTTGTACAATACATTTTAATTCTGATGGTGAAGTCATTTTATCCCCACTGTTCAATTTCTGCATTTTTTAAAAAAATATTTAATTAATTCATTTATATATTTAGTTGTTTTGAAGTTATTTTACTGGAAACAATAACTACATTTCTAATATGTATCTAACATTTTAATTAGCTTGTCACAGCAGTCTGCTGTTTGGTGTTACAGTCCTCCTAATCTATGCAAGCAAAGAAGAAAGATAATTGGAAAAAATATAGAAGAAAATTAAAGGCACTGTGGCAAACAGGGTTAAATGCTGCTTCATGAAATTGTTAGCTTTTGTTGCTGTGAGACAAAAATATTGATATTAAGTAGAATAATTTGCAATACTGCTATCACACACCCTCACAAACACAAACACAAACAGACCAGAGCATGTACAACAGGAGTAATGATTGCAGTGCTTATGAAGCTGCTATTTTTCAGAGAAGGCTATAACAAACCTTGTGCAATAATCTAGATATTAGAAAGGAATCTCTCAGGTTTTGTAATATCTTTTCATCTCTCTCTTTTTTTTTGCTTCTTCTCTCCCACTTCTATGATTAAAAAAAATAAAATAATTAAAAATAGAAAAATCCCTATTATTCCCCATTGTATTAGCCAAAACTTTGTGATCCTAACAAAATGTTTGTAGGTTTTTCTGAAACTCTTTCTGGTCCGCTTCCATACCTGCATGCTGTTGCTCTTTTGCGGACATAAAATACCAAACGCTGCACTGATGCTTGGCAACCTTGGGGAGTCACATCTGATTGGTTAAGGGACTAGGAAGAAGAAAAGAGCTACACAGTGCACCGAAGTTAATCCATCATGTAACTCTTAACCGCTTAAGCCCGAACGGCCCAGTGGGTCCTGCAGCTGTAGGCACAACTTCATGTGTGTAAAAAACTTACTTTGGTGATGTAAAGATATTTTATTTATAATGTGTCTCAAAGAAGAATCCCTAACGCCACTAAATCAACTCTCCAAGTACATTTTGTCAACAAAGTATTTGTTTTATAACTTGAAAATACGTATGCAACAAACAACAGCGCCACCATTACAAGTAACACCCGAAACAAAATGCAACACAGCGCGTGATCCGTTCACTCCACCCCAACATGTTGCGTATCTAATCAAACTAGAAAGACTGCTAAGCATAAACAGATTTTTCCCAAAAATCTTACGTCGGTCTGAAAATACACACTTCAGCCCACCTTTGCTTTTCACAGCCAGCGCATCAGATTGCATGTTTACCACACAGCACGTCACCAAACCCCAAAGCTATTCTCACCAAAAGCTATATATTTTATTTTCATACCTTTTTGTGGTCATTTTCAGTCTATTCATTGCATATTAGTCTCTATTATCTACATCTCATGAGCTGATTTCATAATACACTGAGCACAGTGGTAGGAACTGATGATATAATGGCTAAATGCTAGGGCCAGTTTGTGAATTGTATGTACACAGTATTTTGTAGCCAGATTTCCTTCCAAGAAGTAAAACACCTATGTGGCACACTTTGGCACAGTTTGGGTATGAAAGTGGCCAAAAACAGAATCCGCCTGGTACAATCCACACTAAGCCCTTCATAAAATTAATTATCTTTATGCTTTTCTCATATAACTTGGTACAGATGTGGTCAAGGTGTTGTTAAATGCATGCATATACATCTTTATGCATAGAATAATTTCTATCATGATGTTTTCCACTGTGTAAATTAAAAAAAACAATTAGGCGAGGAAATTCTTTTTATTTTTTTCTTTGGTTTATCACAATTTTCTCAGACATATAAACATCCACAATTTTTTTGACAATTGGATTATATTCTGTGGGGTCTTAGCTATACAATTAGACCAAGATTATGCATATTTACCTTATATTTAGAGAGTTATTGTTGATTTAACTTGGGTAGGTCTGTTCAGGCGAACCACACCTCCAAAAACCCCTAGGGTTTAACAGGTTAGGGAGAAAAGCTTCACAAAGACATTGCTGATATAGAGAGACAGATTGTTTATAAGGAAGCTTCCTTTTATCCCTCACAACAAATGAGCATTTAAATTATTTTTACAGAAAAAATTCAAATTATTTAGCATTTAACACAGCCTTATCTCTCTCCACATCAGAACATGCTGAGAGCTCCTCTGCCTCCACCTCTAGCTTGTCTCCTGCAGTCAGGTGAAGAAGCAACTGGAAAAACTGAACCAGGACAAGGCTGCATCAGGGCCAGAGATGTAAAGAGGCTGAAAAAACTGATCAAGAATGCTAGTTATGTGCTAGAGATAACTCTGGAACTGCTAAAGCCAATTGTCCAGAGAAGAATTCTGCACAAGGTGCTGAAAATCGTAAACAATAATTGGCATCCTCTACACAACATAGTGAAAAAACAACAGTATGTGTTAAGTGGGAGGCTTTTGCAAGACCAAAATGTATAGAAGATTATTCGTGCCAGCAGCCATCACCCTCCAGAACAAGTCATTATCATTATCTTCTATTACTTAATTGTTATTGTTTTTTATTAAAAATGTTTTATAAATACTACAGCATCCCGCCTCAGCAATTGTCCTCTGGGTTAATTAAGTTCATGATCATCGTCCATCCTCATCATAAGATTGTTATCTTAGCATTAGCATTAGCTGCGTCAGTAGTAAAGCATGACTTTATATCATTATATAGGGGCTGGCTTATTCCTGTGATGACGAAATCACAGGAGCAAATTAAAATCACGCATTTGCGAGAGTTTATTGTGAGCAAAGGGCCCAGATGGAAAAACTCGACCATCTTCAAAAGAAAGGCTTTCAGGGAAGTTAACACTTCGGTCCAACACCAATATACATGTTTAACTAGAAAAAGTTAAGTCAGATGTAAGTCGCTTTGGATAAAAGAATAGAATATAATAGAATATAATAGAATAGAATAGAATAGAATAGAATAGAAAAAGTGCTATTTCCGGGTGATGAGTCCTTTAAATCTAAATTAAATATAGTCCTTCTACTTCTCCTCTGAAACATGCATCAAAGTGCATTCAAATGCTTACATTCACTGAAAATGACATTGACTGTATTACTTGTTGAATCTTTTTTACTTCATATAGTTACATTAGCACTCCACTGATATCAATAAACCACATTTTCCCAAAAACTGAGGTGATACATTTGGTCAGGGTTGCGGACCTACCCCAAATGTAGGAGTTTGCGTATTTTGGGATCTTGTTCATGAGTGTGGGGAAAATGAGGGCTCAACAGGTGGATTGGTGTGCTGTCTGCAGCGATAAAGCGCTTGGTTCATTTTATCGGGGTGAAAAAGAGACTAAGCTAAAAGGTGAAGCTCTTGATTTACCATTTAATCTGTGTTAATACCCTCATCTATGGTCAACAGCTGTGGGTAGTGACTGAAAAAATAAGATCGTGGATCCAAGCAGCAATGAGTTTCCTCCAGGGCTCCCTCTTAGAGATAATGTAAGAGGCTAGATCATTGAGGAGAGACTCAGAGTAGAGTTGCTGATCCTCTGCATTGGGAGGAGTCAGATAAGGTGCTTTGAGCATTTGGTTAGGATGCCACCTGGGCACCTCCCTTATGAGGTATTCTGGGGACGTTCCATAGGAGGAACCCCTGAGTAAGACCCAAGACATGCTGGAGGGTTTCCTGGCTGGCCAGGGAATGCTTTGGGATACTAGAGGAGCGGGAAGAAGTGGCCAGAATTCTCTGCTTAACACTAGAACCATCAAGGGGGTCATTTTTACCTCCTTGATGTTGCGGATTTAGCATCATGAAACATTACAAATGTTTGGGAAAATATTCATTTCAATAATTACCTAAAATGATGAAATATTAATCATAAATATTCAGGATTACCTCAGGGCACCACCACACAGATTTAATACTAATCTAATGGCTGTGTGGACACCGTTAAAGTACTAGATTAATTAATTCAATAAATTTGTTAATTCAAGTTAATCAAATTAAATCAGTTATCAATCAATCAGTCTCAGGACGCTCATAACATGAATTCTAAATTTGAAGAGACCCATACATGGTTCAAAGACAGCATTCACAGAACCAGACCAGTTTAGGATAAATATGAAATATTCATTACTAGTCTAATCATGCATAAATGTCAGAGGAGAGTATTTACAAGGGTTTGAATGGGAAAATAATTCCAACATTGTGAAATGCAAATATGATGTTCAAACCAGAATCTTATTTTAATACCATGTAATGTGTCAGAATGAAAGAGGCATTTTCAAGAAGTGAACAAAAGTTAATTAACCTGTGGTGTTAAATAAACTAATGTTTATGGAAAACTGAAAAATGAAAAATAGACTAATTCGTTTAGAGCTGTAGGTTTAACTGAAAAGTTAAAATTACTTGGCTAAGAATCAATCTGGATGGTACACTAACCATTTCTTGTTAGACAAGCAGAGAATGACCTGGGCAAGACTAGTCCGGTTCTGTTCGACTTACCAGAGGCAACTTACGACCGTTGTGGTGACACTCGGCTCACCAGGGGGCTTGAGTCGGTGGGTTTGCTCCGGCTTGCAGCTTCCAGGGGGAAAGGAGGTTTGTCCCACGGATGGTTCGTAGGTTCGTGTCTACAGGCTCGGTGTGCTGGTGCATCTGAAGATTTGGATTGGTCTTGTACCTTGGCTCGGATCGGTGGTGTCACAGACGGTGAAGATAGTGAAATCTTTGCAAGGATGTGGTAAACTCCGAAAGAGTTCAGCTTTGGATCAATCCCCCCCCCAAAAAAAGAAAACTCTATGACTGGTTCTGAGGCGTTTGTCATCCTGAGTTAACCAGTTCTCAAACTAAAACTCTAAAAATTTAGAATTAAGGTTAAAGATTAAAAATGAAGAAAAAGGTATAAACTAAAAAAGACAAAAACAAAATGGATCATGCTTTGTTCTAAGTTTTAAAAATGTGAATGTGGTTACACCCCATGGGTGTTGCGGGAGATACTTAAGCCAATAGACATTTGGTAGTCGTTGGTGATCAGCTCAGATAACAGAGGAGCTGTCTCTTTTACTTTCTGATTTCTTGGTGAAAGTATCAAATTAAAACCTTGATGAGAATGTCCTTAAGTTATTCAAGTCTTAAATTAAAGATTATTAAACCACAAATGACACATTGAAAAGAAATACTAAAACAATTGAAATCAAGCAAATGTCATACCTTGAAAAGATAAACACAGGTTGATAAGTTTCAGATCACAAGTTCTATAAAGTGATAATGCTTATATGCAATTTAAAACACACATGTATATGTATATATTCATATACATATACATGTATATATACATGTATATATATATATATATATGTTCAAACACTTGTATCTCTGTTAAAAAAAAAATATCCCTACTTCTTTTAATTCATGACTTTTCTTTAAATGGGTCCAGTAAAACATACAGCGAATTTTGGTGAGTGTGTGATCACAAGAAAAGAAATTTGAGCATATATACCCATAGAACTGCCAAGGGGGTAACTTCTACCATCTAATTTAATGCACTCAGCTGTGTTCAGCTGTCAGATGTTTTTACGCCATGACCATTCGCACCACTCCCAGTTGCTTAGTAACCCACGTGAGTTTGACAGCTGTCAGAGAGTGAGTAATTGGGTTTTACAATCCTTTAGGGTAATCCAATGCTAAATTTGGCAAACAAATAAATACAAGAGATGGATGAAGGCCAAAGAAGCGTGGCTATTATTCAAAGATCGGAGTGACGGAGAGTTGGAGGGAGGCGAAGTAACTCTGTATGTGGGTGACGAAGGTTCTGACGAGACAATAGAGGAATCGGTGCAGGGAGAAAGTGATGATCTGTCATTTTTACCCGGCAACGAGTCATCTACTGGGAATGACGAGCTGATGAAAGATCCCAGACCAAGGAAATTGTCCTGGCTTTTGGTCACAACTGAGGAGTCACCCACCACACATACTCAGCCCCTGGTAGACGACAGGCCTGCAGTGAAAGGTGATGATACATCATTTTGTAACATCCTGGTAACATTCTCTGCTTTAGCTGAGCTAACTCCATATATTTTTATTTTATTCGCCCCTGGCGCGACTGTCGACCGTGGCGGACTGTCCTCAGTTAATATATGCTGTTTTGACTGATTAGCTAGTTTTCATTAGTCTCCATTATAACTATTGAAATAATAAATGTAAACAAACAACTTCAATGCATCATTATGGTATTTACGCTGTTGCAGCAGGGGGTGGTAAAAACTACCCTTCTCAGTGGTTCTAGGAGTATTGAAATATTGGCGGTTCTAGTGTTAAGCTACTGCCTCCATGACCCGACCTCCGATAAGCAATAGAAGATGGATGGATTGATGTAAGTAGCTTTTTATCCACTCCCTTGTATGGCAAACCTGTAATTTTTCTGTTGTAGACATTCAGGCCATAACGGTTGTAAGTATTGACATGCATGCTCACAATTAACCATTTTGTGTCTCAAACACGTCACTTTAACTGTCACTGTTTTAAGTCTCTACAAATCGGGATTGTGGCCAGTTGCATAAATAACTGACGCAGAGAGCAACAGCCTGGATACATTACCATCTCACAATTTACAACCACAAATTGTTAATCTACATTTCAGACTCAATTAATGGGAATAGAAATAATGTCGACATTTTAATATTTACAATCAAAAGTAAAAAAAAAGATTATACATTAACATAATGCTTAACTTTGATCAATGCGCTTCTCATTTCTTTGCATTCTTACTTTCTTTCACTAGACTTTTCTTCCCTCTAATCTTTATTTTTGATGTGATATCCAGTTATTACACCGACTATTGCTTCAGCTACAAGTCATCCTACCTGGGACGGTCGGGCTCTGTCGGGGCCCTGTGCGGGGCTCTGCCGGGGGGGATGGGTGGCCCTTGGATCTGTGGGGTGCCTGCTTTCCGTGCGTCCCATGCCGCAGTGCCCGGTGCCCGCCGGGCCTGCTTACCGTCGCCCTGGGCTGCTCGGTGCCCTTTCCAACTAGATCTTGCTGATGTTTGTGTGTTGGTACGTCTCTCTACAGGTACTGCTGTACTTTTTCATATTACCATTATCCTAATTTCCTTATTTATGATATAATAATGTGGTAGTTAATTTTTGTAAATACTGATGTGATTTAGGTAGCCTAAACAACTTGTATTTTCACATTTCAATTCCGTCCTTTTTTTTTTTTCTTTGTTTTCATTTTTCTCTCCTCCTCTTTCTCCCTGTCAGGTTCGGCACTGACAAATCAAGACTGAAGAAAATAAGATTATAATAAAAATATTTTAAACATCAAGGGCAGCCATTCATAATACATGTCTCCCTTGGAAGAGCCAATCTGTCTGGCAAAATATGGCACACAGACCACCGTTCTGTATGTTAAGACGCTGCACAGGACAGGGTAGATAAAAAACAAAACAAAACAACAAAAAAACATATCACTGATAAAGTGCACAGAGTCTTGGCATAATGGAGCAACTAAATTATGATATTCACCATCATTAGCACCTGAAACAGTGCCTTGGTTGCCAGTAGATTTACAACATGTTGCTACATCAGAGTGTTGCGTTATGTTTTCCAGCCTGGACGAGACTGTGTGTGTATGGAAGACTGCAACCGGGGCCCCACGTGATCTCTACGAGACGCACCTTCCACCATCCGTATTGGTCAAGACGTGCCTTACTCCTAGAGTGGCTGTCCAACCAGAGCGCGGGAGCTCCTATAAACCTGCATCAGCATCATCATTCGAGGCAGCTGTGGACAGTGGGACAGAGAAATTTGTTCTTGTGTGGTGAAGAGTTTTCCCTGTGTATGGATTTACAGCTAAATTGAGTTAAGAGTAATTTAATTTGAGTACTGAGTTTTACTTACCGTCCCTCCTTGAACTGAGGTGACTTTTGGATTTTGGTAACAGTTTTGTTTTTGTTTTGTTTGTGTTCCCCCTGTGAGGGTGTAGCCCGTTTTTGGGACATTTTCAATTCTATTTTGGTTTTGTAAATGCTTAGAATAATTGTTACCCCTTTACGGGACACTTTTAGTTCTGTTTTCATTTAGTCGGAATAGGATAATCATTAATTTGTTTTGTGAACTCATTTTATTTATGGTCATATTTTATCCTTTTGTCCGACTCACTTTATTTACAGTCCTTTTACCCCTGGACAAAAAGGGGGGCGTAACACAGAGTATCACTTATGAAAATTGAATGAGAAGATGATTGAAATACAAATGTCTGAATTGCAGTACTACAGACATTAAAACCACTTATCCAACACCCAGAATAAGTGAGAGCACAGAGATCAATGAAAGATGAGCCTGCATTTCATAAGAAGTTATGCCCAGAAGTAATGCTTTACCATGCCTGTGGCTAAGTTGATGGTCTGGTCTAAATGGTGGCTTTCCTCTCCTTCTTTCCTCTGTGTACATTACAAGAAAAAAGGCTTTGCAACAATTCAATTTTCAGCTGTCTATTTGCAAGATTGATTCTGTCTCTCAGAAACAGTGACAACTACTGTAGATTGAATTTTTTTTTTTTTTTATGTGTCTCTTTCACTCTGTCTTGCAGAAACAGACACGCTGACTCAGATTTCCAGTCCCAGGCTCATTACAACCACTAAATAACTGGAAGGAATTTGCATTTGTAAAAGTCTGTATCACTTTTATCTATAACTGTCAGAGAAAAAGGCCAGCCACATAGATGCAAAATACCATAATGGTCATTGTGTAAATTCAACACGGAAGATCTATTCTCTCACATCTGCCTTTACTTTTTTCAGGCTTTCAAACTCACCTTTTGCCGACTACATAACATTAAAACTACTCTTCCAATTTCCCTTTTGCACAACCCTTTTCCCCCTACCGCTTCCTGATGCCACCCATTGACCACCTGTGTCTAGACCAGTGACCCTCAAACCAGGGGCGTGGCAACATGACAGGAGAGCATGAGATTGGGAAAATGTAGCAGAGAAACTAATATTTTGATAATTTTGACATTTCGAAACATTCTGGTCCACACTCCAGACCATTTGGTAGCAGTAATGCATCAATTCCTTTTTGTCAACTGCCAAAAAATATAAAGAAGATAAGAACAGAAGACAAAAAAAAGAGACATCAAGGTTTACTAAACGCATCAAAGGCAGAAAAAAAAGGGATATGTTTGAAACATTTGAAACATCATTTTGTAACTGCAGATATGGTTTAATTGTTGCACAGTGTAAATATGATCACTGCATTAATTTAAGAGATGACTTAAAGACACTGGATTCATGTTTAGATCTAAGAGATCAAACATGTCTGTTAATACTGAAAGAAGGCTTCATGCTATACTGATACAAAACCAAAGACATTGTTGAGCATGTGCTTACACAGTGACCTATTTAATTCAGCAATTGTGCATCTCTGCAGACACGCTTACAGTTTACACACATTCTCTTTTATTCTCCAAGAGATAACTTTGCTCAATCTAAGCAGCCTTCTCACACCATCACTGCCGCCTTTGATATGGAAAACAGGCCACCACTACAAAAGCGTTGTCAGATGAAACGCACAGTACCATTACTGTTAAAGCACAAAAGAAAGTCATGCAAAGAAAAACAGGAAGGATGGTGGAAAATAAATATGGACAGCGTAAAAGAGACTAAGGAAGATGAGGGGGAGATCCAGGAGGCCTTGATACAGAGACAATATAGAGACGAGTGGAAAGTCATGCAGAACAGTAGAGAAACATGTGAGAGCAGAAATAGGTTTTGCTAGGCCATAAAAACATGACCAGAAAGGGTCAGTTATCTTCAAAAGCACCTGGACAGGAGTGATTTACATTTACAGAGATGTGTGGCTTTGGGCTTAATATATAAAAAAAAATTTTTTAAAAATGGACATTTGCAAAAAAAAAAAAAAAAAAGCTGAAACACTGGATTATGTTAATTAATGTTCTCTTTTGTTTTTTTATTCTGGCTACATAAATTGGAATAAAAACAACCATTGTTACTTAAAACCTGTAATAAAATTATAAATTATCTCTGTCTGCCAGGAAACAAGAGAGATGAGTTCATTTCTGGCCACCTGGTCCAGTATGCACACCTTCTTGACTCTTGTTTTCTGGTCCCCATCTGAGGCAGATACACATGGTGCTTTCAGAAAAAACATGGTTATGATTCTAGCTCCATTCTGGGGTCTCAAAACCTTGGTAATATTTGGTAAACCAGCCACAGTTCACACCTGTTTAACCAGAATGAAAGTGGGAGAACTTCACTCTGTGGAAGTAAACATTAACATCATAGAGAGATTTAGTCATGAAAGTTCATTAAGTCGTCAGGCTCCATTATAACCTATGGTTTTCGTAATAAACAATATGTGCAGACAACTGAGCTAATTTCATGAGACATGAGCTTAAATGTAGCTTACTAATATTTAAATTTGTTGCCAGGCAACATAAAAATGAAGCAAATTGTCAGTCTGAGCAAAACAGAGAAGCCGGACACAAATGCAGGTACGATTGGAGATTCTTTACTGGAGCTGCCACAACCAAAATGACCGGTGTGGGTCAAGACGAGTCAAAGAATATAACACAATGTAGAAGTCTTTGCAGGGAGTATAAGTAGGAAGATGACCAGGTGCAGTAACTGAGGCTGATGAAAGAGAACAGGTGTGATCCAAGATGACTAGTAAGTAACTATGAAGCGGGAAAAGAACAGTGTCCACCTTGCCTGACGTGGATTTATCCATTTGGTAGTGCGAAGATATTTCAAATTACGGTAATCCGTGAGAACTTGAAACGGGTGAAGCGCTCCCTCTAGCCAGTGCCTCCATTCCTCTAGAGCCAGTTTCACAGCCAGCAGTTCGCGATCTCCTACATCATAATTGCGTTCTGCTGGTGACAGCTTCCTGGAAAAGAAAGCACATGGGTGGAGCTTTAGCGGCTCACCTGAGCGTTGTGAAAGAATAGCCCCCACACCAGTGTCGCTAGCATCTACTTCCACTACAAAGGCTAGTTCGGGATCGGGAAGACGCAGAATGGGTGCCGTGGTAAAGCGACACTTCAGTACCTCGAAAGCCACCTTAGCCTTCTGTGTCCACATCAAGGTCCTAGGTTTGCCTTTGAGGAGAGCTGTGAGGGGAGAGGTCACAGTACTGAAACCTTAAATAAAGCGGCTGTAGAAGTTGGCAAGCCCAAGGAACCGCTTCCTTCACGGACCACGGAAGTGGCCAAGAAGTAACCGCGTTGACCTTCACTCCATCCATCCTCACTCCCTCAGGACCTTCGCATACAGCTGATGGGCCAACAGCTGCTCCAGAACCTGCCAAACAAGCTGCACATGCTGGGACCTAGTTTTGGAGTAGATAAGGATATTGTCAATGTATGCAATAACATATTTACCCAGCATGTCCTGCAATATGTCATTAATCATGCTCTGGAACACCGAGGGAGCATTGGCCAATCCATAGGGCATTACACAGTACTCAAAAGGCGGTCTTCCACTCGTCCCCTTCTCTGATGCGCACCAGGTTGTAAGCGCTGCGGAGGTCCAACTTGGTAAAGATGGTGGCACCCCGAAGTTGGTCCAGGGCACTAGGTACCAGAGGCCGAGGATAGCTTAACTGTGATCTCATTAAGCCTCCAATAGTCAATACACGGCCGAAGGGCGCCATTCTTCTTGTCAAAGAAGAAGAAGTCCGCTGCCGCAGGCGAGGAGAACGGGCAGATGAACCTTTGTTTGAGAGCCTCCTCGACATAAGCCTCAATGGCCGATGTTCTGCCTGAGTGAGAGGATAGATCTGACTCCGAGGGGGCGTGGTGCCAGGCAGGAGGTCTAGGGCGCAATCCCAAGACCAGTGAGGTGGCAGGTGCGTGGCTCGGGCCTTGCTGAAAACCGCTGCCAGGTCCTGATAGACCCCCGCAATGGAGGAATCTACCACTGTGGAGGGGCTCTCAACCAAGGTGGAGGCACATCGCAGAGCAGAGGGAGAGGCGCCTGGCGATGAGGAGGGGAATCTCAAATTTTTGTCTTTACAATGAATAGCAGGCTCATTCTGCACGAGCCAGGGTAATCCCAGAACCAGGCAATAGCGGGATTGATTACTGCTGTAAACGGAGGAGCCGTTCACCCCCTTGTCTGCCCTCTGGAGGATGATCAAAAACAGCACGGAAGAGGGTTGCAAAAAGTGCATATGTAATGAGAAAATCACCTCCCTGATTCCAGACTGCCGTAGCCCATTCACGTGCCCGTCCTCCGAGGAGAGAAATGACCATGGCAATCATTTCCCCATCCTGCAGCTCCAGATGGTAGGAGAAAAAGAGGTCACACTGCAAAAGGAACCCAGCACATCCAGCTGATTTATCGTAAAAGACTTCAAGGAGCCTTACTGGGGAGGAGGCGGACCGGCTGACAGGCACTGCAGTAACCCTCGCTGCGGGCGGAGACGTTATACCAGGCACCGGTATTCAAGGAGGCTGTGTGGGCGGCGGAATCTGTAAATGCCTCAGGAGATCAGCCATCCTGGCTTCGTGTTTTTTCACCTGCTGTTCCAAAGCAATGGCTACCGCAGAAAACCGGTAAAGAACCATGGATGGATCAGGGGATGACGCCAGTGCAGAGGAAGATCCCTCATCGGGTGGTGGTATACCTGCTGTATCCATGGTGGTGTTATATTATGTCAGGCTGAGCAAAAGGGAAACCGGACACAAATGCAGGTAAGAGTGGAGATTCTTTACTGGAGCTGCTACAACCAAAATGACCGGTGTGGGTCAAGAAGAGTGAAAGAATATAACACAATGTAGCAGTCTGTGCAGGGAGTATAAGAAGGCAGATGAGGCTGATGATGATGATGATAGAGAACAGGTGTGATCCAAGATGACTAGTACTCAGGTGAGGTGCAGCGCACCCGAGAGGAAGGACCAGGCATGACACAACTTTGGTGTTTTATGCAAAATTAATTATTCCAGTCTTTCATTGACCTAAATTAGACTATTTGAAATGTATTTTCAAAGTTTAATATGTAGTAAACCTACCTTCATCATTTGAGGAAGACCCAGAGGGGTCTGCTGCAGAGGTTGAATTCTTTACCATTGTTAACTAGTGTGCTGGTTAATGACCCATCCTGCTGTCCAGCAGCTCAAAAGATAACAGTTCCAATTTAGTCCAAGCCTTTTTTGCTATTGCAGTATTCCTTTTTCACTTTCTAAAGCTTAGTGATTATTTGGTCTGGTGTTTAGGTCAGCCTTTGCTCACTGATGACAGGGCTGGAGCAAGCCTTTATGGGGCCACAAATAGAATTTGATTTGGGCCCCTTCACCATCTCGGCACAGCCACTGCTTAACTTTTATTGGTGCTTAACTATTTATTTAATTGTTTGTAGTTGACTTACATCATACTAGTGTCACACCAGCTGTGTTTTTAACTGAATTATAGTACCAAGTTCAGAAAAAAAATGTCTGGTATTAATTTATATTTTTTTATATGCAGAGTGATGTCTATGTGTGGGATACTAAATTTCTATTTGAAAGCAAGAGGAAACATCAGCATTTAATGTAAACAAGTTAACCAGTTAAATTATTTCCTTTGTTTCTAAAATTGGAGCAGGTACAAAAGTGTGCAAAAAAGCAAGCTTCCACTACAAAATAACTTACAACTGTAGCCAACTTATTCTTAACTTCTTACATTAGTGAATGTCAGAGATTGTGTTGTGCTCTGCTGAACAAAAAAGTGTGCATGTACAGTACAACAGAGGCAAGAGGAAAGCAGCCACTTAGTTCATGTATAGCTTGAGCAGGCTCTGACTGATGACATCATAATTCATGGAGAACCACTGTTTTTCGGTTCCAATTAAGAACCAACTTTTCAGATTCCAAACCTTTTTAAATATGCCCAGAAAGTGCAATAGCTTCACAGATGTTTCACGTGTTGCATTAGTGCAACATCCCAACTCCATTACATTGCCTTTGTGAGAGCTTGAAATTGGAACAAAATGTTAAATGATTAATGGCAGTTGTAATTTTAACCACATTGAAAGATGAGGAATGCTAATGAAAACAAATGAAGGAAGTGGCTGTATCTGTAGCCCAACCGATTAACGGAATAGTGTGTACAGGATGGAGAGAGCAATGGAGGAACAAGAGGGAGCGAAAGTGGTGAGGTATATGTTTGTAACCATGAGATACAACACAAAGTCTGGTTATCTCCTAAAACACCTGGTAAAGAGACATACATAATGTAAAGCTGACAGCACAGAATATAAATTGGCATTTAAATGTGCTAAGTGCAAGAAGGAATGAAGGAATTCTTTTCCTTAAAGATTTAAAAAACAGAGATTAAAATAAACATCTGTAAATTTACTGCTACATATTGTTTTAATTTAGTTGTATTTAAACAATCTGTTTCCATTTATTTGAAGACAGCATACAGCGGCATTTCAAATAACAATAGTCTTGTGCAAAGATCCTGTGTACACTGTTACATTTTACTGTTGTTTCATTGCAATGGGAGCTGGTCTCTACTATATTTATTATATCTGCACATGCCCCTGTTTTAGTAGCCTGTGTAAAGTGTCCAAGGACAATATAATATTGATCCACGGCAAAAATTACTCTATCATTACATATTGGCTCTAACAATATCACCATGTACCCAAATCAGAAGCCCTGGATGAATAGGGATGTTCGTCTCCTACTAAAGGCCTGCAACACTGCCTTCAGATCGGGAGATTCACAAGCCTACAATACTGAACTGAAGCGGGGCATCAAGAAGGCCAAGCACTGCTACAAGCTGAAGGTTGAGGAGCACTTCTCCAGCTCCAAC
>JBAMHW010000023.1:10111518-10125093 GCA_037177495.1 Rhadinocentrus ornatus
TCTGTCAGTCGCCTGGCGACAATGCTAAAGAAGATCTTCCCTTCAACACTCAGCAGCGAGATGGTTCGGAACTGACTTTAACTGACTTTAAGACTTTAAGAATTTAGAGACATACAGATATTTCCACAGATTTTTAATATTGATACACTTACAAAGTGATTAGGAAGCTTAACACGGAGACCGCCCACCTCTGCTATCTGAAAATCCACGGAATGCTCATGGGTCGAAATAATCTTAGTCCAATACCCGTGTGAGCTTTACCACAAACAATTCACTATTCTAGCATCTGTGACGCAACCGATCCAGCAGAACCGTGGAACGACACCGCACCAGAAGACTGAGCCTTCAGACCCAGACCGACAAACCATCACGTGGAACAAACCTTGCTTCCTGGAAGCTGCGAGTCGGAGCTACCACTCACTTAGGCCTTCCCTGGTGAGCTGAGTAGTCACAACAACGGTCGTAAGTCGTCAAACCGGACTGGACAAGACCGGACGAGTCCTGCCTGGGCATTATCTGCTTGTCTACCACGGAACGGTTGGTGTGTTGTCCAGATTGGTTCTTAGTGAAATAATTCTGGCTTCTTAGTTAAACTTGCAGCTTTAAACAGATGAGACTATTTTTTTCCTTCTTTTTAGGATTCAGAGATCCTTTTCAGCTTTCTTAAACAGTAGTTTAATTAACGCCACAGGTTTTGTTTCCATTTCTTACACGCTATTTTTATTCATTCTTCCACGAATTACATAGCCTTGAAATAAGTTTCTAGTTTAAACGTCATATTCTGCATTTTACAATGTTTGATTCATTTTCCCATACAAACCTTTGTAAATATTGACCCATTTTATTATGCATGTTAGACTGGTAATACATATATTTTATTTATCTTAAACCGGTCTGGTAATTGTGAATTTTCTCCTTTAAGTCATGTAATGGGTCTCTTCCAACAGAATATACGTCACTAGCGTCCTGAGACTGATTGATAACTGACTGATTTGACTAGCTTAAATTAATTAGATTATTCAATTAATTAATGTAGCACTCTAATGGTGTCCACGCTGCCATTAGATTAGTATTAAAGCTATTAGTGTGGTGGTGCTCCTGAGGTTTCCGTTATTAATTCATATTTTATATTAAATATTGAAATTTTTATTTTTATCTGAACATTTTTAATGTGTAATCATGCTCAATCACTACAAAGTATTGTTGTGGCTCATAAAGTTATGAAAATGAGCGAAAGTTTCTGCATATTCATTCTAATATAATAACACCCATAATGTTTCCACCAATGCAATTCTCTACCACCTCATTCTCATAATTGTCCCACCAACTAGATGTCTAACCTGGTCCAATATGAGCAATGGTAGCTTGAGGTTTTCTCTTATTAGAAAGTCATTTAATGTACGATGAGTTCTGATCCCCTTTTTCCCAATGCACTTACTGAAAAGATGTAAGTTCATCTGCAAACATGTAAAATATTCTGTTAGCAAGGTTAGCACCAGCGCTATCTTGGCTAACTCAATGCTACAGATCTTCATATAATGAAGTTAATCTCGAAGGCAGTAATTGCACACAATCTGGCACCACTAGCTAAAAAGTCCTGTTTAGTCAGTTCACAAACATTATAGGAAATTATGAATTTCCACCCTTTACTGTGTTTTCCAAATGTTTCATGTCAGTTCCCCAAATATTTGTTTGCTCATGGGCATTCAGTGTAAACATTGAAAATGTGCATTTATTAAAAGGAAGAAATTCTTCATAGTAAATAGCTAGAAAAGTGCAGACTTGCAGATATACGAATGTTTAGGAGTCTATATATCTGTGTATGTGCTGTTCTTGCTGCTGCCTTGGTTTGCCCCTCCTCATTTCCTCTGTTTCATGTGATTTATCAACTCTATTTTTTTCTCACCCTTCTGTCCCCCCTTCTTCATTAATTACACTGATTCTCTTTTCCTTCTGTCCCTGTGAGTTGATCATTATTTATGTTCACAATTCCCTTTTACTCTCGCTCCTTGTCTTTATTTATCACACAGTAATTCCCTTTTGTTGCCCTGTCTCATGTCTGTCTCATTTCCCTGCCGCTTTTTTCACTAATTTTCATTAATGACTGAATTGTGCATAAACATTGCAAGTTAAAGTAGATGAGAAAATGACAAAGAGGGTATATTTTTAAAAAGGAAATTGAGTAAAAACAAAGATCTCATTGAGTAGTTGAAAAAAAGAGTATCTTAAAGAGGTAGAGAGATGAATGAAGGATGCAGGAATTATTTAGAAGAGCTGTAAATGATAAGGTAAAACAGAAAGAAATCATTTTCTCATCATTCCCTTTGTCTCTGTGGACCAATTTTATTTATATTAACAGTCTAATTGAAGAAAAAATTCCTCCTAACAGTGAGATCAGACTGATCCGAAGGTGTAAACCTTTACCATATAAACACATTATTGTTTCTTATTAGAATAAATGTGTTTTTTTCTGTATATGTTGAAACCATCAAGAAGTCAGGTTTCTCCAAGACTTTCAGAGCATTTATGATAACTTTTTTTTCACATTCGTCTGAGTACTCAGTACTCTTCTCCTGCCCTGCACCTTTCCCATACTCTCCATTTGCTTTCACCTTCCACTCGCCGGTTCTTCTTGCATCTCTCACTCCCTGTTTTTCCCTCAACATGACCTAATTTCCAGCAGCAGCCAGCGCCGACATCTTGGCTTCGGCTCATGTGCCAGTGTGTGTAGGTGTGTGTGTGTGTGTGAACACAGGGTGAAAGGAGAAGTTTATGGAGAACAAGATTGGATGGCAGTGGAAAAGAAGATCTGTCTGGTATGACCTGAGCAAATGTAAGCATGCAGTGGAAAAAGCGAAGGCAACAAAAGAGGCAAGTGAATGAGATAAAAGATGAAGGATAGTTGATATATATAAACTAAGTACAGCTTGAGGCAGGAGGGCAGCTGCTGTAAAAGTTATTAGCTATTAGAGTTCACATAGCTTAGCAGGGTCATGATGGCAAAACAGGCTAAGTTGCTGTGTAATCTCAGTGTTAACCTGAGATTGTGTCGTGTACATGTAGATCATGTGCATACTGCATCCTGAACACTCACAACAAACTAAACAAAACACATTATCCTTCTATGTATTGTCTGGCTGAGAGATAAAAAGCTTTTCTTTGCATTGGTGTATTTAAAAAAAAATAAAAGAAGGAAAGAAAAAAGACTGTTGATTGATAAAATGTATTGTGGAGCCTGGAGGCAGCACTATACCTATGAATGCAAACCTGCTCTGGCAGACAGTTTAGTGTTCGGAGACAAATTACAGGCTTTAAAATGGAATCCTGAAATTCAGGCATGACAAAGAAGACAAATGGCTCACATATTACATTTTACTATCTCACTGCTCCCCTTCTAACCTTCTATTTATTTCTCTACGTTTTGTCACTCCTTCATCACGTACACACAGCCCATCCTCGTTGTTCATCCTCTTCTCTAATTCACTTTCTCCCTTTGGGGGTTTCACAATTGTTTGATCACTGTTGACCTTCTGAGTAAAAGAGTTCAGTTCTGATTGATTCACACACTGATCATACACTCCTGGGACATAATATAATCATTTTCAAAGGTCAGTTGTCTGTCTTCTAAGTGATTTTGCTCTCTTAGTTGAGGTTTGTTTTAAATGAATAAAACACAGGATCTAGCTTATTCCCCCCTCGTTTTCTCTTCTCACCAGAATGTCATTAATTTCCAAAAGCATAAAGTTAAATATGATCATTTTTAAAATATTTGATTTGAGACATTTTTTTTTTTATCCAGCTGCCTTTGGTGGAGCTTATGACATTCAACACAGTCTAATGCCAATAATAGTCCAATAAACTTGATCTATTGATTTATGTCTACTGACACAATATTGTCATATTTTTATGATACTGAAGACAAACATAACTGCAAATAGAACCGATGTCTTACAGCATTTCATCAAATAGTCACACACTGATTATTACCTAACATTTTATGGTAAATAATATCTGCAGGTGGTGGGATATGAGTTTGTCATTACACACCTTCTTTCAGGCAGAGGATCCAAGATCAAGTCCCTTGCTGACCAAGTCCATGTCCACATAGATTTGGACCTTTAGTCATGGAACCAGTTTTTGAACTGGGTTCCAAAGTGTATATATCTGAAAACATCACCATTTTCTTTTTGTTTATAACCCATTAAATATTTCCTGAACATATGATGACATAGTCTCACCTGTAGTAACCCTGCCAACAGTTACAACACTGGTGGATTACAGGAGCTACTAAGATTATGACTTGTGACTTTTACTACAAAATCTTCTCCTCATTGTCATTTTACACTAATGTTTCCTTTTTAGCTTGATTCTCCTCCATCTTCTTCCTTATGTTGGTTTCGCATCACATGATTTTATGCGCATGCTCCGTGTCTTGTCTGATTTCGCTGTATTTATGTGGCGACTTTTTCAGTGGATTTCTTGAAACAATTCTGCCTTTATTAAAAAAACTTTTTTTAAACATTAGTTCAATCTCTTTGTAGATGAAGCCTTATATTGTTTTTAATCACAGCAAAACGTGCCTTTCCTGGATCACTCGCCCTCTCCTTAAAATAAAGGTAAGATAAACTTAGAGTTTTGAGGTGTAGCTGATCAAAAGCTGTTTTTCACTGGTGATGAGTGTCACCATTTCTGGATTCAGTCAACTTGCATATTAGAAAATTAGCTCCTTCATTTTATACTAAGAAAACAAAAACAAGAGAAAAATAACAAAATAACATAAAGAGCAAACATTGGTTTACATGGGCAAAACAAGTGGTTGAGATGACTCAAGCACAAATTTTATTTAAGATTCATTATAGGCAGTAAAAGGGTTAAGTTGGTTCTTTTCTTAAGGTGCATTATTGTGCAAAGTATTTCTCCTAAGATCTTTGGTTTTACTGTTTTTTTTTTTTTTTTAATCTTACAGTAATAAAAAGCTTTCACATTTCTTATCCCATAGTCTGTCCTATTAATGACTTTCCTCTAACAGGTTATTGGAGTGTTCAGAGTAATGACCCATTGTATTAGTATGCTGTTTCTTTAAGATTAGACTTTTCATTTTAAAAACCTTACAGTTAAGGCTTGCTGGTGGGACCCTTATTCATTTCTTATATTTTCCTGCTACAGGCTCAGACTGCTGAGAGACATCCCATGATGCATTGAGTTCTTCCATCTAGTTTTCTCTCTTTGCTCTTTATTGTCTATTTATTATTAACTTGCATTTCTCTTTTATTTCTAAACCTGCATCTCTGGCTTTTAGTCATGGTTGGTTGGCCAATCATCCCTGGCCTCTCCACCCACAACAGGTGAAGTCAGATGACTACCTTTTCTGGATCTGTTTCCACTGGAGGTTTTTCTTGTTAAAAGTTTTTTTTCCCCTATCTACTGTTGGTTACTACCTCATCAATGCTTTTGGTGGGGATTGAATCGAAATGAAGATTTAATGCAATCTGTTGATTTTCTTAACTAGCCTATTTTAATTGTATTTTTCTTTTATGAGTTGCCTTGTATAAACAGTTATACATTTGACTAATGTGGATCATATAATGCAGGGGTGCCTAGCTCCTTTCCTGCTCCAAAACCACCTGACTCAAATTGATGAGTCATTGTGCAAAACTTAATAGGCTGTTGGATCTATTTCATATCAGGTGTGTTGAAACATTGGAAAATCTGCAGGACAGCGGCCCGCGAGGACCGACTTTGGGTACCTGATATTATGGGTTGTTTGAGTTAGATTTAATTTGGACTACAGTGAATTGTACTGAATCGAACTGTGTCTGTAAGACTGCCATGAGATAATTCTGTTGTTAATTGGCAATATACAAATAAAGCTGAATTTAATTATTAAAATATTAGAGGATGCGGTAAGATCAAATCAGCCAGTTCATTTTGACCAGATATCGTCATTTCTTTGGGTGTCATTTTATAAACAGAAGTTGAGTTATAAGGGATAAAATATTTATAAAGAACAGGACTGCATCACCAAAATCCACAACTAGCATCATCATTGCTGTGGGTAGGTTTGCACGATAAAGCACTTTGATCAAGGTTCGGCTAAAATTGTACTTTTGACCTGCATCCCAACTATACTGTCCTTTTCTAAGCATTAAATATTTTAAAATCATATAAAATGGAAGAAAACAAATAAATCCAAAGGTAACATTTCACAAGTAGAGCTAAGAGAAAGACCCTTAGAGGTACTATTAAATAATTGAGTCAAAGTTCTACCAGTTTGTGTGGTTTGTAAGCTACAGGGAACTTTTAAAAAGGTTTAATACTTTTCTGTAAATTTAGCGAGGAGTGGGACTAGTCTATTGATTCCTAATTTAATTATTTTCTCCTTCTGGTGACCTTATAATATTTTTTGTAATCTTTATGTTGGGTAATTAGCTTTCCTTCACCCTCCTCCTGTTTTTTCTTCATGTCTCATCATGTCTCATCTTTTTTTGCAAGCTTTTCCCTCTCTGACCTCTCCTTTCTCACTTTCTTTTTCAGTATGTCATTTATGTCTTTCTACTTTAAGGTCAGTGTAGCTGCAAAAAAGATACAATGGAAGCGGAAAAAATATGAGATGGTTTGGATGAACGCTTATTGAGGGAGTGTGGATCCATTCGTACCCCCGCGTGCGTGCATGTCTGAGAGGATGAGGCAGAGCATGTAATGGGAAGGAAAAAAAGAAGAAGAAAAAAGCAACTGAAAAGCAAAATTAATAAATAAATAAATAATAGCGAGGGAGGCAGATTGACATTGGTTTCACATGAAATTGGTTAAGACTAAATGCAGATGGTTGCTGTGTAGATCAATATAATCTGCTTGTAGTTAAGACTTTGGAGGTAGAAATCACAAATGACTTTGCTCATTTGAATCACTTCTCACTTCAGTTCAAACATTCATAGCCATTCACTGTGCCATTTTCCATTTTTCCAGTTACTTGCAGAAATACACAGGCATCTCAAACTAAAGACAACTCCCTCTCATGAAATGAGAGTAATGCAGTAAATTCTGCAGAGCATGAGGGAGGACAGAAGCGATTATCACATGGAGAAGCTTGCAAAATCACCCATTCTTGCCATTAATATACCTTAGTGTTTGAGTAACTGGTCTAAAGCCCAGTAGGAGGACAACCTCAAGGCCGCAATCAGAAGAAAGACCTGTCAAATCAGCTTTTACATGATTATGTATATAAATAAAATGGAGTTATCAATAATTTTGTTGATGTGTCTGCATTTTTAAAGGTAATATGTCCCACATTTATGCTCTTTAGAGACCAGTAATTTGCTTTGGAAATCTCTAATAATGTCATTCATAGATGTTGATACATTTGTGAAATCCGTGGTTGCAGCAAACAATGCAGCTCCAGATAATTTTGTGCAAGCTGCATCACAGAGTTATGCAGAGTCACCTGTTAAATGAGCTACATTTATCCTATTTTGCTGATACTTTAAGAACATAGGCAGCTGCTAACTTGCTATTTAAACTTGCAGCTCCATCCACAATCTCTGGTTTCTACTCTAACAAGCCTCACCTGCATGCAGCAGCAAATTCTTCCACTAACACCACCCACAGAGGGAAGTGATGACAGGGCTGCAAGTGGGCAGAGAATAATAAGACATAAGCATAGACTGGAGGTTGCTAAATTGCTGTGGCCCAAAATGTTTCTCTATTCCTTTTCCTTATAAACTCTATGTAGAAGATTCAGCAATGACAGAACCTCTTCTCACTGGTAAATATTAGTATAAACTGGGGCACAAATGGTGAAGTGGTCTTTGATTATAAAGTTCCTAATGTAGAGAAAATATCACCTCATTTATAAAGGGGAGGCACATAAACAGTATTTAACTGGGACAAGGATTTCCGGGGATCTATTGTGCAGTTGACTATACCAGAAAATTCAGCAAGAAATCAGCTCTTTCTTTCTATCCAAGTTGAGTCACAGTCTGCAAGAAATAGAACTGCTTGATTGACAGTTCAGCACAGTCAGCATCATCTATTTTAGTGGGGGTGCACAGACACATTCCCTTATTTTACAGTAAGACAAGGTGCCCTTGAAAGAGGAACTTTTGTGTACTTCTGGGTATGTGTATCTAGGTATGTGTGTGTAGATTCCTCCCGTTACCATCTGTTCTCCTTTGGCTGATGATCATCTATCTCACCATTAGCTGTCAGTCATTCTGTTCCCTGTTGACATTTCACTGACTGAGCTGCATACTGTGGCTAAACTACGACACCATTACAGATGATGCATTCAGAGACATACTTACACATTTCTTTAGCCACCCAGCTATGTTCAGTTTGAGTTCTTAATATACTGTAGCATGGGTCACACGCATCTGTTATCTTTAACTGCACACTCATGTTCACAACATAGACAGTTATTAACGTTATGTAGACACTGGTGTACAAAATGGTGATAATTTCCTTTAAATTCTTTTTTTCCCGACTTATTGATTACACAATTTTCTATCATCTAACAAGAATGTGTATGTTTATGTGAGAACAAATGATTACATACATTTTTATAAATATATTAGACATGAAAAAGATATGTGAAAAATACACCAAATTCAAAGTACAACTAAGGATTGCAGAAAGCATCTGCAAGGATCCGATGCAATGCAGGTGCAGCTCTTTTAGAGGCGTTGTTGCTTGATGAAAGGAGTGTGCATACTGATGCATGTGGAACAAGGAATTACATCACACCTTAAGCATTTTAAATGACTGCTACTGTCTACATCAAAGAAATATCTGTCACTGATAAAGCTCCCTTGCAGCATCTTTTTACAGCAGCTTCAACAAGCTCTTCGTCTTACCTTTTATCACCTCTCTCTTGGGTATTGAGGATCTGGTAGGAAATCAGTTGTATATTACATTCAAACAAAATGCTGATATTTAAATTAGAATTATGTAACTTTATTTTTGACTAACTGATTAGTCTATTATTTACTTATTTTGTATGATTATAACAGAGATATATCCACCAAATCTACAAACTATTTGTGCACAAAGTACAAAGAAACCCAGAAAAGAAATGTTTTTAATAAAGAATCCTCTTCAACTTTAGAGCAGTCTCTTCCGCAGCCTCCCTTTTCCCCATCCCCCATTTATTTTCTTCAGAAAAAAATACATTTGGTTCTATTAAAATATTTATAGCTCAGTCATAGCGCTAGCACCATGAATCATACATCTGAAATACTGAGAGAGGGAAAGAGGGGAGGCATGGAAGGGGGAAGGAATTAAATGGATAATTACAGTAAAAACTGAAAAGAAAGGGGTGGGAAAAGAAGAGGACACCGGTAGAACCAAAGGAGTAAAGGGCAGCGGTGTAGTGAACGGTCAGGGAGGGCAAGAATACAGAGAGGAAAATGTTAAACAGGCAAACCAGTAGGAAGGAGAAGACACTGGGGGTGGATGGAACTGTGCGATTTTAAAAAAGGCTGTAAAAGGAGTTTAACCTGAACTGGATTAGCTTTGCATCTTTGATTTTGTTTTAGTCTTTAAAGGTTCCATATCATACATTTTTTAAACAATTTTATATGGGTATCAGAGGTCCAACAACATTATTTTCAAACTGCATTACCCCAAATTCAGCCTTGGTTCCTAATTTCAGCCATTTCAAATGTAGCTCTAGTTAGCTCTATTGAGAACGGGCACCCGCTCTTTGATTTTAGAGCGCAGGCTCAGCTAGCCAGGGGGACAGGTCAATGGCAGTATCCACTGCCGGGGGTAGTGGTTATTTTGCTTCGTGAGGTCAAAAAGGTAAAAATCTAAGGCTCACATGTTTGAGCACACATTTGCTAAAAAGTGGAGCAAGTAAGTGAGAGAGGAGACAAACCTTTCTCATTTTTGGGCCGCATACACATGCTATAAGGGCACATATCACTGTATTGGGAGAGAACAACTTTTAGAAAGTGAATTTTGTTTAATATGGGACCTTTAAAATTTTTTTTGAATATGCTGTTTGGTCTTGAACAGAAAGGACAGTTTATTTATTATTGATGTTGTCTTTTCAGTTCAGTACTGTGGACAGCATGAGATTGTTCAATTCTAATTTAGACTGCAAAATTATAAGGAAATTAAAAAATTTTGAACTGATAACCACTTATCCCTGTATCCCTCATGTTCTGGAGAGCAAGTGTAGAAGAAGAGAAAAAAAAATTGTTGCTATATCAAATATTAAAGCATCATTGACACATTCAGAAATCTGGAATGGCTTTAGACTCTTTCTGATTTTGACTTAAAGTAGCACTATGTATTTTATGACCTTAGAAATATGTGTTTCTGGCTTTTGTTTTATTACATTGACATTTATTATGTACTTTCCTGTAGCTGTCAAACTGCATCATTTTACAGTAATGTTTTGCTTTACACACCACGTCACATACTAGTAACTGGATATCATCACACTAGCAATTTTGAACGCGCAGTATGACTGATTAATTAATGAAACACAAGTGGACGTTACCAGAGGAAGAGAGGAAGAGAAAGAGAGAAAAGAACAGAGATAAGACAAGAGTCAATATCAGAATGACCTCCACTAACTGAAGAGAGCTCAGAGAGGAGACAGGATGCAGGATGGATGGTGAATTAGCTGTTGCTAGGGGGTAACTCCCTGAGAAAATCTGCCAAAGTGTAGTAATGTTTCTTTAAGATAACAGAACAATACAGGTGGAACTGTGAAATGTGAAAAAAAGCAAAGCTAACGTTAGTCTAATCCATTATTATTGTTATTTGGTATAACAGTGCAAGCTTCTGGTTGCAAAGGTGATTGGTTGGATTCAAAAGACTTTTGAGAGTGATACAATGTTTAGTTATTAGTTTCCAGTTCCCACAGTGCATAATGACCAACATTAACTGTGGTACTGTAATACTCAAAAGTGTCCTTGGATACTTATTATAAATGATAAAAATTAAATAGCTCCTACCTTTTCCAACAAATGTTTTGATAGTTACTTTGTAACTATCAATTCATAGCATAAGATGGTACAGGTCCTTCTCATCATTCGCCTACAGAAGGAACACAACTTACTCATGCTCTGGAGCAGGCTGTAGGTGTGTCTTCTGGCCACTGTATCTTTTAATTACTAATTACTATTCTTTTTATTTCAAACTTTGCCATTCATGGATGTGAAATGTTAACAATTTAAGATTTTGAGTAAAGATAGATTAAACAGGCTTAAGGTAAGAGAGAAAAAAAAGGCGTGTATATCCAACATTCCAAATGCTGGCAAAAAAAAGAGAGCCAGCATTTTCTGTTTCCAGAAAAAAATTGTTTCTGATAAAAAAATTCAGTACAGAAGCAAAACGTTGGCTAAGTGACAAGAAAGAGAAATCCAGCAGCAGCAAGTATCCCTCAAGTGTTACAAAAGACCTGCGTAAGCTCTTCTGAGACAAAGAGAGGAAGAAGGGGGAGGATGAAGAGAGAGAGGACGCTCAACTTCCACTGAACATTATGAGAGTTGATTATCTCCAGCCCTCACCCACATATGGGGCCCTGTCCGCAGAGTGCTTGTTTGTGTATGTATGTTTCTTGCTTCTAATGTATTGTTATTAATGCTGACACACTGTAGCTTCTAGCTATTTGCTTACTCTGTCCTCTTTCCATTTCTTTAGTTAAGGCAGATTACAGACACCGCTAACAACACTCACATTCATAGCCAACATGAAACATATTTGTCCCAAGAGCAAGGTTCAAGGCAAAACATTGCAGGGTAGAAGAGTGTTCCACATCCAAACTCTGTTTACTGTGAACATGTATAGCTACTTTCCTACGCCTTTGGCTATCTACCACTTGAGTATGCATGTTTTGTTGTTCTACATAATAAACAATACATTATGAACTCAGTTTGCATAGATTTAATCTCAGTTTGATATAAGTGTTGTTTGAGCAGTGGGCTGCAAGGCCAGATTCCGATACTCGGGGAGCAGTTGGGGGATTAAGGTTAAGGGCCTAGCTCAGGGGCCCAATGTGTGAGAAAATGCACAGCTCTGCGCAGTGAGACACAACTCTCATCTAAACAAAAACAGGCGACTTTTTAAAAAAAAGTTGTCGACTTCGTGTGTCGTCTTGATTAATCAATAAGGTGATTCGTCATGTACATTCCTAGTATGTATTCACTTGACAGAGGTTATGAAAAAAAAAAATAGTTCCAATGTTTTGGTAAACTGTAAAAGTTTGGCACTTCAATTTGTGTGTCAATTCACCACTAATATCCATCCACCCAACCATCTTTTTCCACTTATCTGGGGTCAGGATGCGGGAGTGGCAGCTAAGGATCAGAATCATTGTCACTGGAGGACCAGCAGTTTATTTTCTGAGCACCCACAGCAACAGTGAAACTACCTACTCATGGGTACTCCTGCAACATTTGCATGAGGTCCCGCAGGATGCCAATACATACATACATACAATAGTTCTCCACATGGGAGTGCCAGAAAGTAAATCCCATGGGCTACAGGGTCATCACAGTATGCAATGTTCATGAACCTGGAGCAAAATTGGATAGAATACTCAGTACTGAACGGGAATATGGATACATTCAAAGCATTTAGTTAAAAGAAATAAACATTCCCTCACAATTATTCATTAGTTTAATGCATCTAACCAATTTAATTATTAAATGCCTCTAAAACTACTCAAAAAAGTTTTGCTACTCTGAACATCCTGACAAAAAGAACTTGACAAAAAGGTCCCACCAGATATGCGTAATCCACTGCTAATTAACCAGGTCATTTTTGCTGTCGAAATGTATTCACAGAGTGGATTTTTTAACTTTAGTCTTTCTTCAACACAGTGATCACTTATGGGAAGATAGGGATGGAAGGAAGGATGTGCTTAAGTGGGGCACAATCCAGCTGAGAAAGCTGAAACTTGATGAAAGGTGTCCCATGTGGCTCGACTTATTCAGTCAGACGAAAAAACCTTCAGCAAAGCCTGAAAAATTCAAGCTTTTATTGGAAAAAAAGAAGCACACAACCACAACCTTTTTCACGTGAATACTGTTTATGTTTTTAGAGGTAGGTTTTATTTTTATTTTATTCTTTTTTTTTTCCTTTTCGTAAATGGCATTTACTTATATAATGCTTTTACCCAAAGCGCTTTACATGTACGTCACATTTATCCATTCACAGACTGATGGCGGAAGCTGCCATGCAAGGCGCTCAACCACGACCCATCAGGAGCAATAAGGGATTGGATGTCCTGCTCTGGGACACCTCGGTATAAGCTCTCCGATCCAGAATAGAACCGGCAACCCTTGGGCTACAGGACGACCACTCTACCCACTGAGCCATGCTGCCCCATTTACCTGTTGACCTTTGCCCATTTTATGTTATATTTTTCATAACCTGAAAAGTTTTATAGTTTGACAAACATTTACAATAGCTAAAAATGTATATTAAGCACTCAAGAACACACTTTACAAAGGTAAATTATTTTTAATTAAGAATAATAATCCTCCAGCTGTCATGATCTCACGGGGTTATTTCAGGGTTTTTGTCATGTTTAGTTTCTGTTTAGTTCATGGGTTAGGTTTTTTG
>JBAMHW010000023.1:10154973-10166116 GCA_037177495.1 Rhadinocentrus ornatus
TACAAATATTTGGTATTTGTTTGATGTTTATTTTACTGCAAACATATGTTCAAGGAACTCTAAATTTAACAAAGATTGTCACCATTTTCAGCTTTCACTGTTTAAAAAATGCCCAGTTTCTGCGCATTTTGGCCTAGCATATAATTTGTTAAGCTTATCATAAAAAACGCAGGCCACTAAAAGTGTATTTTAATCTAAATTACCTGCAAAAATGGCTTTGAATTAACATAATTCTCAAGAACCTCACTTTATCCTAACTAAAGTTTGGTTTCCCCCCTCTCTGCCTCTGATAATTTCTGCATACAAAGTCGCACTGCTTCAAAAATAGTGCAGAGACACTGCAGTGCTTTTAGGGATGCATGTCCATGTCTTCTGTTCTCACACACAACCAGAGAATGCTGACCTTTTAGCAGAATGAGAGAGAATACATTGATTAAACCTTGGTTGCTGTGGTTTCACCTAAAAAACATGCTGCAATTAGGGTCTATTTTTGTCGATATTCAGGGCTGCCTCGTGATCCCTCCTCGTGCCTCCATCCCCATCTCTCCCTCCTATCCTCCTCTGTGCAGCTCCCCCTTCTTTCCCTTGTTTCAGTAAGTGTCTTAGTTTAATATTAGCTTGCTGTCTCTGCTTGAGTGTGAGAACATGCCTATGCTACTCTTTTATTCATATGATGTAAAATACAATGCAAACAGGCCTGTCCAACCTCAATACTGCAGCTTTAGTCTCTGGTATAGCTGCAGTGCTTCACGGCACCTTATAGCCTTTATTATGACCATTTCTAACCAAGTAAGAACACCCTAGGCCCAGATAGTCACACAGCCACATATTTACATGCTCACTTGCTTGTTTCTGTGAGTTTCCTGTTGTCTTTTACTAAGATTAAAAATATACGTAAATATGTCTAATGTTGAATTTTGTTGTTGTTGTTCTGCTAAACCACTAAACAAGATAACAAATGTTTGCAAAATATGTATGGGTATGCAAATATTCACCACATTGACACAAACTGTTCCTTACCCTGCTGATGGAGAAAAGAAGCCCCGGCCTGCCGGAGCAGACGCCGGTGAAGCAGTATCTAAGCCTCCAGTAGAAGAGATGCTCAGAGACAAAGGTAATGAGGGAGAGTCCCATGGCTGTGGCCAGCATGTAGAAGACGCCGGCCATGTTGTCCACGTCGAGCTGACTGGACATCACCTCGTTCTTTTCATTGTGGCAGATTCCCGTCAGCCACTGGGCTTCTAGTTCTTCCATTTCACCTGAAAAACAAAAGACCCGACAGAATCAAAGCAACTCAGTTCAGTTTACTTTTATATCATTAATCCTTAAAGTAAAGTTATATTACTACAGTATAAATAATAATATGACCAGAATCATTGTGTAAGGTTTGTTGTAGGCAGCAGTGACTTCCTGTACTGGTTCTAATCAATTTGTATAAGGTTTTTTATAACTTCCCCTCAGGAATAGTGAAGCATTTTTAGTTTTCATTAATGCTGTGGACTTGAAGAAGCCTCTGACTGAAGACATGCAATTGTTGAATCATTGTTCTATAAAGGGTTTGCAGCTTTCCATTATTTCAGCTAATTATGCAGCAAGGTTGGGGTCCCAGATTACAGAAAACTAAAAAATAATAATAAAAAAAAAAAATAACCGTGCATAATCATTATACATCATGATAAATAATAAAAATGTTTTATAGAATCGTATACAGATCATGTCTATGCCTATAGATAGACATGATTTACAGACCTGGATTTTTATTATACTATTTTAGTAATCAGTAATTTCTGACTTAGTGTAATAGAACAGCAATATTACTGCATTAATTTCCCATCTAATTAAGATTTTGTACTGTTAATGGCAGAGATGGACTCCTGCATAACCTCTTCAGCATATCCTAAAGATTCTGAACTCTGTGGAAGTTGAAAAAACATGGTTGTTCATTAAATTAAATTTTTTGATGCAAAACATGACTGAACTCTAATCTGAACAAGCGAAGCAATCCCAAGATCTCACAATGTTCTACAATCCAGACAATGGATGAAGCGCTTCATATGTTGCATCTTACACGGATACCACCATCACTTTACATCACATTGAATCTGGATTCATCAGACCATTTGACAGTTTTCTATTTATCCATATAGTTCAACTCTTATGCTCCTTATGTTCGTTATTTCCCAAATTAGCTTTACTGATGAGCATTTTTCTTAAGATTATGCAGCTGTTTAGTCCTATTACTTTAAGGTTCCCTTCACAATGTGTGTATGGAAACGTTGTTGCTTTGTTGCTACCATGAGTGCAGATGTTGATTTTCTTCATTTTCATTTTACCTAATGTTTAATCAAACTCATTCATGATTTTCTTCTGACCGCATTTCCTACTGGAAGATAATGGTTTACCACTATCTTTCTAGCTACAATAATGTGCTGGACTATTCTTAAGAAGGTTCCTTTTTTTTTTCTTAAGATAATTCTAATAATTTAATCAGTCTGCTGTGTTGATTTGCTTGCTTGTTGGAGACCAATGAGTTTACCCTTCTGAAACCGAGCAACATCTTACCCTGACCACAGGATGTAGACTGGTATTAAGCAATAAACCTCAGTGTAGAATTGAATTTAAAAAAAACCAAAATTTCCACACCTTTACTATTTTTTTTTTTTTTTTAAAGGAGTCATCACCCAGAAATGACACTTTTTCAAGTTAAAATATCTGTATTGGTGTTGGACTGAAGTGTTAACTTCCCTGAAAGGTCAAGTTTTTCCGTCTGGGCCCTTTGTTCACAGCAGAACCGCTAACAAGGGTAAACTCTCACAAACGCGTGATTTTAATATGCTCCTGTAATTTCGTCATCACAGGAATAAGCCATCCCCTCTTCCATGCCTAAAATCATCTGCTCAGCCTTCCACAGTCTCCATAACAAGTTGTTGAAGATGTTGACTGTGAGTTAAGCTGTTGCAGCTAATGTTACTGCTAAGGGATGAGCCTAAAAGTTTAACCCCCTGCAATGTACAAATGAGCCCAGTGTTATCATTTTGTTGTAAGCATGCTTCTGCCACTGTCTCGGTATCTCCACTCTTAAGCTCGGAGTCTGGTTCAAACATAAATTGCTGAATTCCATAAACTTCTGCACGGTCAGGTTCGCTCAGCATATTTATGCTGTGTGCAGCCGGCTACGCCGTAGTTGACACTGGTGAGTTTGCATTTGCACTCGAGCGTAGGGGATACGCGTCGTTTTGGTGTCAGTTTTCAGTTTCTCCCCCTAATCTGAAGGTGGCAGCAGGGGTGGTATAAGCCAATAAACTTACCAGGTCAGAGTTCTTTTGATGGTTAAATTCAGTTTGGTAGGGATTTTCTTTTTTAAAACAACAATGTTTGGTTCAATGTCTTTATTAGCTTGTAGAAGAAAACAAACAAATAATTTGATCAGCCTCTCATCAACTTGAACCACTTGTTATTGTTATAAAAATGGTGGTTACTACACAAATTCAGCGAGAAGGTCCTGACACATGATCCTAAACTGACCAATCACAAGGGAGTATCTCTGCATAACTGCCTGTGTAGCTGGGGTGCAAGTCAGGTCTGGAAGAGGTGTGTGTCTAGCCTCTGCTGAGCTACGCCGAGCCTACAGCGGTGACGCAGACACAGACACTGCCCGAGCATAAATACGCCTTAAGCTGTTGATGTTTTGGAATTGGACATGCTGTGCATGCACTGGGCCAGCCCCCCTTCTGACTCTGGCCTCCCTGCGGCCAATCAGCGCGCACCTCATTAACAATAGTCCAAAGCGTGCATGAACTCTCATGCGACAAAGTTGTGGTAAGACCAAAGGGTCAAAACCAGCTCTATGTTTGATTCTTTCTGTTTAATAAGTCAGTCATGTCAGTCATTATCTGTACCGCTTGTTCCCATTAGGGGTCGCGGGGTGAGCTGGAGCCTATCCCAGCAGTGTTTCAGGTGTTTAATAAGTTTTCAAAAAATATTTAAAGACACTTAGAGGACAGTGGATACATGAAAAGACCAAGTGAGGACACCTTTAACATCTGCATGGCATAGGCCTGAAAACAAATATATCTAGGAGGGAAAGTCTCTTGTTTCCAACATTCTTTAGCACTGTTTCAACTAAGATACATTTCAGAATTTTTTTTAAATACATTCAAAATATAATTTACTGCAGATTAAAATATCAGCAAATATAAAAAAAAATGTGTCAATATTTCCACTCATTATGTCTCATATTTTTTTTTCATTGGTGCTTTTTCTTATTTTTTTTAAAATATAGTTAAAGAATAAATTCCAACATTTGATGTATAAAGGTTTAGTATTTGTTTAATACCCCCCCCCCCCACTGGCCTTACAGCGCCTGTTGCCAGATAGGACAAAAAGATGGTTTCTTTAGTGTTATTAAAAGAAAGGTAGGAAACAACAAAGACCTTATCTTTTCTCATTTCTCACTCTGTGTGTACTTCCCTCCATTTGCCCTCCCTCTCCTGGCTTCCTCTGTGACATTTGGCGTGTGGCTAATCCAATCTGTGTCATTCAGGGCCAGATAAGTAAAGCTGCTAGTGGGGAAAGACAAATATCATGGTGGTGCTCAGCTTCGTGTCTTTGGGTTCAGACTCTCTAAGACATCATTAACCCTCAAGTACAATATAAGAACATTTGTCTTGTGTAACATTTCTGAATACACTAATGGATGTAGCCAAGGGGCATGTTCTTAATCATGTCATGATGTGCTCAGAATTAAGATGGATCCTTTAGTTTCAACAGGTCCTTCTGCTATTTTCTGCAATTTTTAATTTTTTTTTTAAAATATGCATTCAAAGCTGCTGGAGCTGCTACTGTCTATACCAGTGGTTCCCAACCTGGGGTCCGGGACTTCCCAAGGGGTCCACCAAATTTTCATATTTTCAGGAAAAAAAAGTAAGGCTGTATGTTGTAATTGTTTATTTTACTTTAGGTTTATCAAAGGACAGGACTCAACCAGAACACATTTTTTATGGTGAGAATCTCACTTTCGAAACCTAAAACTAGCATGGTTACAGCACAGGGTGGAGCAGGGGGTCCACAGCATTTTAGTATATGTATGAATGAAGGGGGTTTCCGAGAAAAAAAGGATGAGAACCACTGGTCTATACCTTGCTCCAACTCCAGGTTGCACTGTTGATGGTTTTTTTGTCTTTTTTTTCTCCCATTTCTTTTAAGTAGGTACAAGGCTAATGGTATCAGTCAGGTGAAACACAAAAATAAATGCCACTAAAAATTGTATCCACACATATAAAAATCTCCAAAATTATTTTTTTTCACCACCCACTATCTAACCATTTAGTGTAAAGAGTTGTTAATGTTTTTGTTATAACTATTTCTACTACCAGCTTTCACTTTTTTGGCCTCGGTATGCGGATCCTGTTCTGTTTATTACAGGCTACATGTTATTTAGTTAAAAGTAATTCATCGTCTATATTGTTCAAAGCCCACAATGAACTATAAATAAATGATGATAAATGTAAGCAAAGTGTTGGAACACTGGGACATCATTTATCCATACAATTATCCCCAGATATTTACTTTGTTATACCTGGTTCTTCTCCACACACTCTGGCTCTTCCTCTAGCTTAACAGGCTCTTGTGTGTGGGATGGTGGTTGCTAAAATCTTAAGACAGTCAAAATTACAGTCCCTACTTTGTTTGAAATTGTGGCTAAAAAATATAGTCTTGTGTTTACACCTTGTGGAAACATGGTATTTCTGTTCTAACTTCCCCACAAAATATGAGATTATGATTTGTTTTTATAGCTTCATCCTCTGTCGATGAGCCAGAAAGCATGATTTGTTTTCTCAATGTTAATTTTCCGTCTTCCCATTTCCCAAATGAAACCAAGTAAATTGAACCGTGGAATGGACATTTCTTTAATTTCTTTTATTGCCTATATAAGGGATGTATCTATTTTTTATGGGCAATGGTCGCTGTATGTTACATGCACTTAACTTGCACTTTGTGGTATGAGTTTTTTGTTTATATTTATTTATATTTTGGTAATTGTAATATTATTCTAGTTTTATTTTGTTCTCTTTATCGCCTTTCCTTTTTTTGTTTCTTATTGTGACTGTTTTGGATTTTCTCTGTCTCTGCCATATATTGTGATTATTATGTTATTTACATGTTCTTGCTATATATAACTGCGGACAAAATTAGAGATACTAAAAAAAATTTCTTTCAGAAATCTACAGTAGAATGCAAAATTGTTGAATTGCCCTTCATTTAGTTTATATTCATACAATCAATTTTGCTTACAAACAAGACTTAAAATGTTTTAAAGGAGTTTTGGGCAGTGCTTATCGTGTTTTCACAATATTCTTTAGACGTTGGCTATTTTCATAGATTAATTAAATTTTTTCACTAGAATTCATTTCTGTCCAGTTCATGTATCACAGGGATTGTACTAGATTCAAAGAAATGTACCTTCTTCATCACTGACTACTGACAACTTAACACTGACCAATAAATCATTCATGTACCCCTTACAGTAAAAAAAACAAAAGAAACATATATATTTTAAATGTTGCCACGTGTTTTTGCACATGTGAAACACAAGGAGATGTATGTGGAATGCATGTTAAACACACATTTCTCACACAGGAAGTGTCTGGGCTTTGGAACATTTTCATGGCAATAACATATAAAACTCTTATAATCACATGTTGAACATTTTAGGTTTACTTTGATCGTTAGGGGTGTAACGATATGTGTTCGTAATCGGGGTTTTTTTCTGTACGGAATGATTGGTTCAGAACATAGGCGTACTGAGAACCCACGCGGAAGAGTAACTTCCATGCACTACATGCTAGCGGACGTTATGGCTAGCAAAGGTTTTAAGAAGAAATCAGAGCTTAAAGACCCTCATCCGTCGTTAAAATCTCCTGTTTGGAGGCACTTCAGCTTCCCAGTAAAGGATGTAAATGGACAAAGACAAGTGGAGAAGACGAAAGCAGTCTGCCACACTGTCCGTTTTACGCAGGCCACCAGCCTCCCACATTCAAACCAGCGACCTTCTTGCTGTGAGGCTGTGGTGCTAACCACCACACCACCGTGCAGCTGCCCCGCTCTCCAAATATACAAATATTTAAATCAGTATATAAAAAGATTGCTACAGAATTGGTCTGGAAGACAATGGAGTATTTCTCTTATTATTATTGCTATAATTGTTGCTATTATTGCTGTTATTATTGTTTTATTACTATTTTTATTGCTGACTAACTCCATTGTAATTGAGTATTTAAGGTTATGTAAAATAATAAGGATAATATAACTATTATCATTATTATTACTGTATTGTTAGCGCGATGATTATTATTACATAGTTTAATGATATTCCATAGGGAAATAATGATTGTATGGACTAATATGTTGTAAAGTAGCACAACTGTTTCTATGGAATTATTTAGTAGCTGGTAGTTGTATTGAGAATGTGACAAAGTCTGAAGATTGTTGTATTTTACAGGGATTTTATACGCTTTTGCTTCCACCCACTCCTTTTGAACCTTTTGTATTTTCTTTTTTGGTGAAGTATTTTTATTTTATTTGTCATTATGTTCAAATAAACTTCAATCAATAAGTAGACTCCATTAAAATAGAATGGCCACATCTCTATTCATTACATAATTTTATTTCTTTAAATTTATTTATTGGAGAATTGAGTGCAAGCAGTTTTCTTTGTTTTGTTTTTGGTTTCATTTTAAATGTCATTAAACATGTTCTGTTTACACTACAGTTGAACAGTTTTATGTTTGCATTTTTTCCATTAATGTACTAAACAAAGAACTGAACTTTGACCTTAAAACCAAAGTACGTACCGAAGTGTGATTTTTGCCGTACCGTTACACCCCTAATTGTCATGTTTTAAATGTGAAAATAACATGAAACATGTCCATACACAACCACGTAGATTTTACACTATTATGAAAATGTTCCAAACCACGTTTCTCATAAACAAAATATGAGTTTTACATTTCTTTCACATATGTCTCACATGTTTCACATGTGCAACACCACATGTGCAGACATTTGAGGTGTCGTAATTCTGTAAGGGATTAATAAAAGCCCCTAACTTAAGGAATGAACCCATGTTGTTATCACACATAAAACTGAGCATGGAAGCTTTAATTAGCATCTTCAGGCCTTTTGTTACTAGCAACCAGTCTCAAAAGCTCTGTTTAGTCTAGCTCGGGACAAAATAGTTTAGTACAGTTTAGCTCAGCAAGCTTTTATCTCTATTGTGTTTCCACAGCTAAACTCAGGGATGTCTAGGTCTGGTTCTCCTGCTCCAACACACCAGATTAAAATAAATGGCTCTCCTCCACAGCTTGTCAAGTTCTGCCCAGAAATTTTCAGTAATTGGTAATCTAACTAATCTAACTAATCTTTCTATCATCACAACGCTATTACTGAGGATAAAGTAAAGCGTTACTGACAGTGCGTTACTATTGAAAGATAAGTTTGAATGGCAGAAACTGGAGAAAATGCTCAATGTTTTAGTAGAAAGCTGCCGTGTTCTGTTGTGACCCACACTAAGCCGGTCCACATCAGTCGCAGAGTTTTCACTCTATTTAAACCAGACGATCACCCAAATGACCCGCTTGGATCCGGCACTTAATTGATGAGAATGCCACTTTTGACTACGGAAAAAAACAAATCCGGCGGTTTTCCGGGAAACTGAAAATTTTCCAACCTGATAAATAATGTTGATGTGTTTTTTTGTGCAGTAGATAACTGTTATGACCCTCTTTAGGGGTATGAAGGGGTGTAACAAAAATTGTAATTATAACGGTGGACAGATGGTAAAGTAAAACCAGGTTTTTATAATTTTGAACAAAAATATTGGTTCAAGTGACAACCCTTTGTTGGGGTTAGTGGAACTGCTGAAAAAAACAAACCAAGAAAACACAGCTGATTATAAACTCAAAACCCCGCCAGATAAACAAAACACAGGTACAAAAGGGTGAACAAAACTTATCCTAATAAATCTAGTTTGCTCATAAATCTGGCAGCCCCTCTTTTGTTAACGCAATCCTTGACCCTGGTTAAAGGAAAGGAATCTGGAACTGTGACTGCATTTACCTTACGGTAGTCTGTTATAAGTCTGGGCGATCCATCAGGGTTTTTTTTCCACTAAACACGGAGAGCTCCATGGACTCCGGCTGGGCTAAGCTAACCCATGTCTTAACAGGTATTCCGTTTCCTGCTTCATTAGAGTCCTTTTTACGGGTTAAGCTCTGTACGGATGCTGCTTTATGGGTTTTGTGTCATGGATAGCGATATCGTGCATTACAACAGTAGTTCTGGAGGGAATGTCTCCAAATAAGCACCCGTAATGGTTAACTACACTCAAAAGATTATCCTGCTGGCCACACGTCAAGTGGGAAAGAGTGAACTTGTTCAACATTTCAGAATTTGGGAGTTGGGCAGCTAAATATGCTCCTTTTGGAGATACGCACTTGACGTAACGTTTTTTAAATTTAACATCTGAAACACGGATCTAAACAGTCCGGACTGAAAATTTCTACCCTGGTCAGACTGGAAGACCTTGGGTAACCCGAACATGGAAAAGAACTTAGTTAAAACTTTTATTATTGTCTTGGCTGTAATTTTTCGCTAAGGAATGGCTTCAGGGTAATGCATAGAGGCACACATTATCGTCAGAATAAACTAGTTTCCATTCTTAGTTCGAGACAAAGGACCTAAACAATTTATTAGGACTTTATCAAGTGGTTGATCCACCACCGGAATGGGGGTCAACAGAGCCAGGTGTATAACTTGGTTCGGCTTACCTGCTACCTGACAAACATGACAACTTCCGCAAAAACGTGTTACATCATGTCGCATCAACTTTTGACGGTATATCTTAGGGATCCCAATTTGTTTTACCACACTCCACCCTTCTGCACCTGCACTTGGTGGAGACCTCTTCCATAGGAGCACTTTTTTCTAGATGGTACGAGGGTTGTGAGCGTTTACAATGCGTTTACAATAAGATTAACATCTTGGCATTTTCGAGCTTGGGCACGAGTTACAGGGCAAGCGAGATATAACGTAGGGGGGTCTGATGAAGCATCAGCTGCTGGAATATCTAATATTTCGAGCTGAGGAAACACACGTCCTCCAGCTACATCGTTCCCCAGTAACAATGTTATTCCCTTTATGGGTAGTTCCGGACGCGGAGCTACCGAAAAAATACCACGTACTAGATCTGTTTTAATGTGTACCTGATGTACCGGTCTAGGTACATATCCCATCTCTTTTTCTCTAATTACCACATTGTATCCACATGCCGAAATTTCAGAAAATGGCAGGGCATCCGCCAAAATGAGAGTCTGGGAACCCCCAGTATCCCTGAAGATACGGATTGGTTTTTCGTCCTCTGCATTACCTGTTAAAGATACAGAGCAAAGCAGGGATCAGGATTAAGAGTTAATTTGACCTCTCCACAGCGGGTCCGGGTCCAAACCAAACCAATCCCTTTTGCTGAAGGTGGCTTGTTTTTATTTTCATTTTTCAAAATTTCACAATCAGCAATGATATGACCAAGTTTGTGACAATAAAAACACTCTCCCACCTCAGGACTTTTGACAACCGTTCTTGTCACAGGACCAGGTCGAGTTTCTTCAGTACTCTGACTGTCTGAGCGAATGGGGAGCCTATCCCCACGGACAGGCGGCAATAACTAGTGTGTTAACACATATTTATCCAGCAGTAAGGCGGCATAGGAGAGTGAAACAACTTTCTGTTCATTCAGATACAGCAATATACATTCAGGCAGACATCTCTTTAAATCCTCTAACACCATTAATTATCTTAAAGATTCCAAATACATAACTTTTGAAGCCATTTATCGAAAAGAATACTTTTCTCTCGGGAAAACTCATCGTATGATTGCCCAGCGGTTTGTCTCTGCTGGCAAAATTTCTGCCTGTAAGCTTCAGGTACCAGTTTGTAAGCCTGCAGAACTGTGGCTTTGACTGTGTTATAGTTCAGACTGTCCTTTAAAGGGCAGAGCTGAAACAACCTCTTGGGCTGTGTCCGAATGTCCACCCTACTCCCTAACCCCTCGTTCACTACATAGGGCTGCACTATATAGCACACTACA
>JBAMHW010000023.1:10209157-10223810 GCA_037177495.1 Rhadinocentrus ornatus
TATACATACACATATGTATATATATGTATATATCAATATATGTATATGTATATATTTGTATATATGTATATGTGTGTGTGTGTGTATGTATATGTGTGTGTATATGTGTATATATATATATATATATATATATATTTATATATTAGTGCTGGGCACGTTAACGCGTTAACGGAATGATTAATTAACGCCGTTATTTTTATTTATTGCGTTTCTTTTCATCTGTTAAAACCCATGCAGATGGGCAGAACATGGCGATTTTTGGACGGGAAACATCTCCCAAAAGACAATGAGAAACTTTTTAGCAAAGGTAAGACATGTTTTCTGACTGATTTACAAACGTGAAGTATAAACTGGGACTTCTTCTGCCTCTGGTTCAGTGAATCTTGGTCATATGGAGATGAAACTTCCAGCTAGATAACACAGACCTGACGCTACACCCGGAAGTCCAGATGTTAACCCCTTAACTCCTGTTAGCGGAGCTAAGAATGTGAAGTTAGAGAATTTCTAGGCAGAAATCTGTAAAAATGAAGTACTAAAAATGCATGGATGAAGGTTATTGTGGATATTGTGAATATTTCTCTCTTCTCACCATCTCTCATCTGTGAGATTGTAATCCTGCTTTCTGTCTGTTCACCTGATGCTGATATTCATCAGATATTCTTCTTTCCATGTTTAGAAGGAAGCAGCTTCACAGCTTTAAATTCATCCTGCTGACTTTTTACCTTTTAGTTAGTAAATCCTGAACATTTCATCCTTGAGGATCCTTCTTTGTCATAAATATTTGATTTTATATATATTAAGAAATATTTTTACTGTTGCTCTTTAAAGAAAACACTGCAGGTAAATGTGTTTATGTGTTTAGTTCAGTCATCTGCAGCCCTCACAATCCTAAGAGCCATTTTCCCCTCAGCCAGCTAAATAAAACTCCTTTAAAGCTGCAAATCCTACGAGACCTTTTCCAAAAGGCAACTTAATATATATATTTTTTGATTAAGAACCACCAGGATATTTGTTATTTTAAACTATAATTGTGCATATATATATATATATGTGTGTGTGTGTATATATATATATTTATATATATTTATATATATGTGTGCGTGTATATATATATGTAGGTCCATATATGTTGGTGTGAGTATTAGCATGGGCATGTGTTTGTGTGTTTCTGCCAGACAGTGAAGGCAGAGATGAATAGCAACATGCATTAAGGCTTTGCTTGACTTTTAATTATTAATAATACAGGAGCCAGAAAATAGCAAACCCTAGCTCTGACTATTTCCCTCCATCTCAGAACTGTTTCATCCATCTCATCTGTCTTCCTGTCTGCCAGCTTCCTATGCAGTTGGGCTGTAGAGTGCAGCAAACAAAGACATACGATTTTATATTTTTAAATGTTTATAGGCACTTAGGAATCTCACCTTCATGGTCATATATGAAAGGTCAACAATGATTTTAACACAGCAAAAGTTTAACCTTTTTTTTTTAAATTTCTGTTAAAAAACTATTTTCAAATCACCTACTTGACAAGTTAACATGCTCAATGCGCAATATAGCCCTGTTAATCTTTCACACCTTTGACCCTGGAGTCATGTTACCCTCACACACATAAGCACTCACACATTGTTGCCGCTTAGCCTGCACACTTGGCTAAGTCATTAACAGGCGAGCAGAGTGGAGGAAATGAAATTAGCATTTTAATTGTTTTGCTTTGAGTGGTTTTCTACCCTCTGACAGGGATTAGAATCTCTTCTGCGCTCTTATTCGGCATGACTGTCAACGGTTCACTCTGCTGTCAGCAGCATCCATTCAACTGTGTGTGTGTGTGTTTGTGTTGAAGAGAGTGAAGCAGAACATTACACTGAGGCAGCATGTGTGCCGTTAGCAGCATGTCACCTTTACTCTTCAGGCATCGGCCACGCTTGGCTCTCAGTCTTAGTTTTAGTCCACTTGTTGTTTTGCACTTCACAAAAGTGTACATATGCTTGCATATGTGTTTGTGTGTGTGTGTGTGTGTATCTGTCAAAAGGAAGTTCAGTTGTTTCATGCAGAATAAGACCAAAAGCAAAAATTCTGGCATAGATATTTTTTACTTTAAAAAAATATGTAGATCTAAACATAATATAACAACTTTGTCAAGATTGCATTAAAAGAACAATGTTTTAAAAAAAATCTTTGATAGCTTTTCCCTTATCACATGGAAAAATGTAGTCTGGACAGATGAAAATCAATATTTACGTTTTTGGGTACAACAGAAAAAGCTGTTTGTGGATCACACTATAACACCTATTATCACTCTAAGGATATATGCCTGCATAGTGAAGCATGGTGGTGGCATTGCATTATAGGGATTTTTGTCATTAACACAGCCTGGAAAAATTCAGTCAAAACCCAGACGGGCTTGATGTCACATTGGTACACATTACTAGAGCGGCCATTTCCCTGCAGTATCCCAGGGCTGATAAACTGTGCTGCATCAATTTTTTATAATTTTTTATTTTTTTTTAATGCAGGGCCATCATGTGACATCTGCGATTTGCTTTAGGACCCCGCATCATAGGCGAGCAACTGGTTTTGAATGTGCACCATGGCTGAATCAGCAAAGAAACCAAAGATGACATTACTGAAGAATGCGAGGAAAGAAAGAGAGAAAGTGAAAGTGCATGATAATCATCAATATCAGCTTGACCTTTACTGGCTGGAGAGAGTTCAGAGCGGAGACAGGATCCAAGTGTACCAGCCAGATTACCCTATGTTATGGGGTGTCAAAGTGTGTGAAAAATTCAGTGGTGCTTTTTTTTTTTTCTTTTTTTTTTTAACCCTCAAAATGTCATATTTTGGTTAATAAAGTCTTCACAATTCATTTTATTAGCAGCTAGTGAGAGCACTAATCTGGAAAAACACTCAATAAGGATGAATTTTAATTAAGTTAGTTGCTAATTGGCTAGGGAGATTTGAAAAGTAAAAATTTGGGCTCCTGTCATTCAACTGCAATGGCAGATATAAGATCTCAGTAACCATAAATAGTGACGATAACTGTACGTGGTGCAAGCCTGCCTGTTATGTAACTGGGACTTTTGGCTCGTGCTAACAATCCGAGCTAGGTGAAGACAATCCAAACTGCAGCAGGTGCACTGAAACAGCAGTAAAACTATTAATGATTTGCTTCAGGAGCAGTTAAGACTCATAATTATAATAATAGCATTTAAAGCTTCTTGTATTGCTGTCCTGAAATGTGAGTGATGAAAGTAAAGAGACATGTTTCGAAATAAATTTTCTTCTAAGAAGCACTTTTTCTTTAATACCTTTACACAATGTAATCTTGAACCTGAATAGACATATGATGTAAGAATGTTTGACTCATTTAGTCACTGATATAATCTTTAGAGAAGTGGTCTTTACTTGGTTGGAACAGTCCACGAGCTGAAATAAGAGGCAAATGTTTCACTCAAAAGATACTTGACAAAATGAGAAGCAGGAAAATGAGGAGGAGGACAACAAGAAGCTGACTTCAGCAACTCTTCTCCTGTCCTGCTGCTCTCTGCTTCCCCCTTCCTCCCCACTCTGTCTTTCCCTCTAATTAAGGAAAGAGGGGTTATAAATTAATGCCCAGAAAGGAGGGAGGATTCTATTTATCGACCAGCAGGGATGGAGAATGCTGAATCTTCCTGGATGTAATGTCAGATAATACAAGCACACAATACAGAGACAGCAGAGCGAGAGTGTGTGCGTGTGATTTGACAGTCAGGCCAGTGGGAGGCTGCAGCGATAATGCTGGTGGGGTTGCTGCATAAGAAGCAACGGAGGCATCCCTATAGCATCGTCCCCAGCAACACATATAGAGCCACTTGGTGATGACATGACCATAAAAGAAGCTTTTTTTTCTTTTAATTTTCCCCTAGAAATCCTTATTTTGTTTCATTTTAACTTCAATTTGATTAACTTTTTAATTCTCTTCTTCATCTTGATTTTAATTTTTATTTTTGCCATTTACTTCCAAAACATCTCATTTGAAAACCTTTATTTCTGTCACACTGTATACATAAACACATAAAATAAGCAACACACTCAAGAGCTGGAATCAACCTGAACCTGGCTGAACAAGCAGGAGAACTTGATGAAAGAATCCAGACATAAACAATGTTTGTGGCTCTTACACTGAGCACCTTCACTGTGCTACTCTCTGAGGGAGAGTTATCGTTATGGCAAGTTGCATTATGGGAGAATGAGTTCCTAATAGCGTGGAGAAACCCATTCAGTCATAAAACAGTATCTGTCACTCCTGTCAGACGAAATTATGTCAGGAAAATGGATTCTGCTCTTCCTCTCCTACAGCCTACCCTCACAATGAGTTGTTGTGTGGATGAGTGTGAGTGTGTATGCGTTGTCTACTTGCATGTGTCAGGATGCACGTGCGTGCCAATGTTTGTGCGTGAAAAGAGAGAGGAAGAAGATGACAGAGTGGAAGCGCAGTGAAGTAAAGTGCAATCATCGATTTAGACTTGTTTCCTTCAAGAAGACTGCTTTTATTAAGAATCAGAAACACACATCTGTGTTTGTGTGTCGATTTGGAAGTGTGGTTGTATGCATATGGGCTTCAGTGTGTGTCTGCTCTCCATATTGTGATTCTTCAAGCACAAATCCCATGCTGTCTGTAATAATTATTTTGCAAACTGGCTGCTAACACCATGGCAGTTCCTGAAGCAAATTACACACTCCGTCTGCTCTGCAGGAATAAAACACACCATCCTGCTTCTAAACAGTAAATACAACTTTCCCATTTAGTTAGTGATGTTCCACTGAAATCCACAGTTACAGTTCAGGATTGTGGATGACACAGTTTACAAATGCACCAAACACAAAACATGATGAAGAAATTCACAAAATAGGAAGTGAAACAGTGTCACATAGGGTTTGTGCATTGATATATATATATAACATAACACTGAAACGGCTCAGAAATTAATTTTAAACCCGACATTGCAAGCAACTTTAAAACAGTTGGTTTTAAAGGGTTAAAGTGTAGTTTTAACTGGAGTTATTTCATTTGCCACTGATGACAGCATATGATGATTTAAGTATTTTTTTTATTTAAAATGCAGAACTTAAATGACTTGCAAATCAAGGCATCCATTTTATTGACCTTTTTTACATGATGTGCCAAATTCTACCGGAAGCAGGTTACAAACTTGCATTATCATAGAATGTGCAGACATATTCTTCTAGTTTTAGATGTGTTCTAAAACTACTGTTTCCACTGGATGGAGAGTCATTGCAATATTAAAAAGCAAGCAAGAAAAATGATCTATATTTCTTTACAGGTTCATGTATAAAGAGAATATTAGTATGTTACTCCTGACAGGACTCTTTCTGTTCAGTTGCTTTGTTCTTTTTGCTTCTATAACCTTTGGAGATTTTTCTCTTGCATTAAAAAAGTAGAAGATACAGTACTTTGCAGCAGTTTCTCTCTCCTAAACATTTAGGTATACCATGCACTAGGAGCAATTGCATGTGTGTGTTGCAGAGCAAAATCACAAGAACACCTGAGCAGTGAACAACTGTTGTAAGTGAAACACAGATAAATCTCACACATCTTGGCTGGTAAGTTCTCTCTTTTCATTCTATTGCCTCCTATTTCTCATCTTGTGTTTTCATCTTTTCTTTCACACTCATTTGTTCTTACTATCTCAGCCCATCTGCCTCTATCTCTTGCTCATCACAGAATTTTTCCATACTGTTCTCTTCCTGTCTCCGCGTCCTGTGCCCCAAGGGGACAAATTTTATATTTTTAGTGCATATCTATATTTTAGTGCAGTTACTGAATTTTTATCTCTTGATCATCATGGAAGTCTCTTCCACACTCTGCCACTGATTTCTGGTGCATGGGTGGGACAGCAGCGCCAGAGACATACACGAAGGAGCTCCCAATTATGTTTCCACTTCGGGTTTATGTGTCTCTCTTGCTTTCAGTCTCTTTCTCTGCACCACAGTGAAGGTACTGATCAATTTCACGGGTACTCTGTTTACAACACTACCTCTTCTCAGCCCATCAACAAAGAATGTGTGTGTGTCAGCATGAAATATAGAAAATTGCTAGTCTCAAAGACTGAATGGGAACTGTGCAGATTGCAGCAAACCAAACTGCATACGGTAATGCACACACACACGGATGAGACCTGAATAATAACCAAATTGATCGTAGTGTAAGTCTCCTGCATAGTGTTTCTGTCGATAACCGGTACTGAAGGGTAAACATACAGATGTGCGCACACGGGGAGCAGTGACCTCTGAGCCACACCAGTAACACATCTTAGGTTTTGATTAACTGAGGTTTGAAGTGCTATCAGAGTGCAAAACCGAGGTGCACAGATTATCCGGCTCGGAGACACTAGAGTAGAGGACAGAAGGGGGTGAGTGGAGGGAAGATGTAAATGGTAATAGGGGGAAGGTAAAAAGTCAAGGAAGGAAGATTAAATGTGAGCAAGAATAGGTTTAAAAAAAAGGTAAGCGAGGGTTTCAGAATGAGATCTACAGAAAGACAAGGTAAAGATGATAAAAAACATTACAATCAATCTTTAATTTCTCACCTGTTCAGATCCTTGTTATGGCCACACCTCCTCGTTGCCAAACTTCTCTTAAACCTGTCCTCTCACCCATACAAAATTACTGTATGAGCTAATGGGTCATTAAATTTAAAGTATTCAGGTAGAGTGAGGCAGACAGACATATATAAAGATACATGACTGCTATTTAAAGTCCATTAAACAGCCAAGTATACCATTTGTAGTGGCCATTGTAAAAAAAAAAAAGAAGCTTTCTCACTTTACCCATTAAGAATAGTCTCTAAGCTTGTTTAAAATGAGCTCATTGACCAAGTAAGTCTTTTACGATAAAACACAAGTAGCACGTTCAATGCTGTATTTTAAGATTATTGCTGGTTTTAATTTGCTCCACATTTTTCATAAAACTGTGGGTAAGTTTCAAATCTCCTTTTTTCTTATTCCAGTTTCTACCAGTTTTCCAGATTTATTGGCTTTGTCCTATAACTATATGCAAAAGTAACTGCAGAATAACATGTTATAATAATAACACAATACTGGTAACAAATAAGGAAAATGCCACGGGATCAGAGATGTGAAACCAATGACCTAATAGCTTAAACTGCAATACCACTTATGGCCACTAGTGTCTGGCTCAAAGCACAACATTGTTTTATTGAATGTAACTGAACTGCAATGAGTAATACTCCTTAAAAGGGATATAGGTTGATATAGTTTGAGAAGATAAAATCACTCCAGTGAATAATAATTTTTTGTATAAATCCAGTTTAAATGATATAACTCGCTCCAACCTTTCATCCATATACGCTATTTCTGGCTCCAAATACTGAAACAAGATTAAATAAAAAAGCAAGTCCTATGGAGCTAAAGGCTTTAAAGTAGCATTTCACAAACCTTTGCGTGATATTATGGTGGCTACACACATTTTTTTTTACACACATTCAATGTGTTACACTTCTTCCCAGCAATACTTCTTTTGGTGCAAGGTGCCCTTATAGACAAAATAACACCAAAACAACAAATTTTGTGATTCTACCATGATACCAAAGTTTACTTTTGGAAGTGTGTTAAACTGTTTCCAAATTTAATCTTTTGATTTGTGTCCTGAAACACGGATTTCTCAGTTTTCTCTTTAGTCTTATGATTAATTGTGAAGCTGTCATAAAGTATGAGATCATCTGCTTTAACAGGTAAAAAGGTCAGTGATTGGAAACTTTGGAAGGATTAAGTGAGTACACATGACTTTACATTCATACAAACACAACCCAACCCAGTTATGTACATAAATAGATTGTTACCTTTTCCCACTCCCTTTCCTTGTTGAGAACAATGACCACCAGCTTTGGGTTTTCCTGGTAGCCATCCTCCGTGAACGACAAGTCTCTGCCATCCCACGTCACATTCATCATGTACCTGAGAGCAGACCATGGGGAATAGTGGGCAGATGATGGACGTAAGAGAGATGAGGAGGAAGAAGAAGGTGATGATTGAAAATGTAATAAATGGGATGAGGCAGGAAATGTGTAGCAGTGATAAGAAAAAGCAGGAAAAGGAAATTGAATTGCATGAGCATTTAAAAATTCAAATGATAATCAACCAGTATTTCAAACCTCAAATCATAACACAAGCGCTTTTATACTGAGAGTTGTAAAGTCTTGTTTAATTAACATTGGATTGGATCGAAAGTAAAGACACTGAACACAATCGAAGCATTTGGGTGAGGTGTTAAAAAGTGTGTTATCGCTGAGTATTGCAGCTGCAAAAACACAAGAAAGAAAAGGAAGTAACAACATACACTATAAATCTTATGGACACCTTGTAAAAATGACTTTAAATGCCACATCATTGTAATTCATATCACCTTAAAAAGTTGCGTCACCTGTATTTGTAATAGTGTGGTATTTGCTTTAGGAAAAAAATCAAAATTTTGATTCCCTATGAATAAAAAGTCTTTTTGCTCTTTTTGACTGGGCCAGGTTTTCACAAAACCAGCTGAACCCACCCAGAGCCAAACTAATTTATCTCTGTCTTGATTCCATTGATAAATCTGAAGCACTTGCCTCTGTTTTCCAGTGCAGCACACCCAGTGTGTTATTTCAGCAGGATGGCCTCTGCAGCTACAAGTATGTGGCTCGCTCTATACCTCCTGATTACTGCTGCAGCTGCGTTTCCATTTTCCAACTTTGTGAATACTAAAATTTAGTTTTCTTTTCAGTTACTCTGGTAATTCTTTTCCACGTAAAGCCAGAAGGGAAACAGCCTGCAGGTCCAAAACTGAAGAAGAACTAGAGTTCACAGTGATTGCAAATTGTCTTACTTGTGTGTAACTAATTACATTTGTATTCACGCTCGTTTCATTGAGTTTGGGCTTCAGTATCCTTTAAGACTGGATTGTGGAAAAAAAGATACTCAATATACCCACTTGAAAACATTGCCATCATTCAGCAATGATGCTAATTTAAGACATTTGACATTTACACACATTATTTTGCAGAAATCAGTCCATACTATAACACATCACACACTCTCTCACACACACACACACACTGTAATGGCTGACCCATATGGCAGGTCACATTAGCTAAGATGGAGGGCAGTGGGACGATATTCTTGGGTCCGCACTGCCTCCACATTAATCATTACTGTCCTTCCCCTCTCTGTCTCCCTCACTCCCACTGTCAGCGGTCATGTACAACAAAGCAGCGACGACTCCTCTTTTCTTGGTCCTCCATTCCATTCTGGGGCCAGCGACAGAGCAAACTTCTAAATGGAGCATGTTCCCACGTGATACATTGTCGGAAATCCACAGTGGATTGCAGCAGGTGAGGTGTTTCATATTGTGTAGGACATTGTGCACAGGCTTTGCTCCAGAATAAAGCAGGTCAAGAACATTAGGAAATGTATTCTCATGACTTACAAAAAGAAAAGTAATCATGCAAATACATTTATTGCAATTATTAAACATAAAACATTACCTCTGTTTGCATAAACACTACTCGCGTAAACTTAACTTAGTGACTTAGTGACAGTCCACTTTGCACTGTGGAACAAACCTTCATGCAGGCACACTTAAGTACATACACACAGACACCAAGAAGCAAACATAGTTTTAAAATTCTAATACTATGTAGTCCTAATACAGGTTGAAAAATAATGTGAAACTTATCTGCTCTTGAAATGAAATGGATACTTGACCTCAACACAATAAATATTATCACCTAAGCCTTTCAATTATTATTACTAAAACTGTCTATTCGACTCAGCCAAAAAGACAAAAATCAATAACTAATAAATGTGAATATCAAAATAAAAATTATTTAAAATTTTAGTAATGTAGACATATTTATATTATATGGGAAGAACACAGGAGAAGAACATTATGTATGTATTTGTGTGTGTTCACAAGATTTTTTGGGCAGATGCCCATGGAACAGGTGGACCGATAGAACGTTGCTAGGATACGGACAGATACTCCACTGTGTATGCTAGAAAATGACCCTAATCAACCCTTGGACGAACATCCCTGCACACAGATAACCATGAGGCACACCTCGACAATGCTCCATGCAGCAGCGTAAGAGTGGGGACCCTGTAGCACAAAGCTCAAAGTCCAATTTCTCCAACTGTCCAGCCTCCTTGATATTTGTTGCCTCCTTTTTCATCTAGGGAGGGGAAAGGGTGCAGAGGTGGAGCAATTTCAGAGATTGAGTACCCACAGAAATCAGAGTGAGTATAAAGATGAATGATGTTGAAGGGAAAAGATGAAAGGAACGTCTGATGAGATGAGAAAAGAAAGAGAAATGAAAACATATTGTGCTATTTTTTAGAGAATGCCTCTTAGACTAAAAGAGCTGAATCAAAGGGAGGTTGAATGGGGTGTAGGTAAAATGTAGCACAATTAACATTAAAATTCTACTAAAACTCAACAGTGTTAATTATGTTATAAAATAAAACAAGGACAAGTAAAATCTAAATAAAAGTACACGCTTTTTCAAGTCAAATATGATACATATCAGGTCAACAAAATGAAGTTCTTACCCAGTCTTAAAAACATCGAAAAAGAACAACAATATATAACATATTACAGTATTTAATATTATATATAAATAATGTGTTATATGTACATAATTATCATATTATCATCTATTTCACAAAAAACAAGTCAAAATGGTAGAGAAAGCAGCGCAGTACAACTTTGCTGCTTCCACAGAGTTACCCTTAACTGATCAGTATTAGGTGTGAGCACCTCAATAAAGCAGATGTTTTTGCAGTTTGCTGATCACCATCTATCTGGGAAAGGTTATGAGATCATTTCTAAAATATATTCTACCAGTTTACAGTAAGAAAGATTATTTATGAATGGAAACTTTTTAAAACAGCTGCCAATCTTCACAGGAGAGGACATCCCAACAAGTTCACCTCAAAGTCAGACTGTGCAACGCTTTGAAAAGCCTTAAAAAACCCACGAATCTCATCTTGAACTCTAAAGGCCTCAGTTGGCAGATTAAATGCAAAAAATAAATAAATAAAATCTCATTAAGCATAGTTTTTTGGAGGGTATATCATAGAAAGCATAATAGCTATTGAAATGTTGCAAAGTTTAAACAAGCCACAAGACTTCTAAAAATGTTTAGATGAGACAAAAGTGATCATGTTTCACCACAATGCAGAGCACCACATTGAAAAACACCTTATACCAACTGACATGTATGGTGGTGAGGGGTAGTAATGTGGGAATGTTTTGCTGTCACAGGACACCTTAAGTCGCTCAGTCACTCATGAACTCTTTTGTACACCTGATTCTGGTTTCAAATGTGTCCATCTGTCTGACAGCTAAAGCTTGGCTGAATTGGATCATGCGACATGAATCCCAAACACAGCAGCAAATCTACAACAGAATGGCTAAAAAAAGAAAGAAAAAAATAAAAATAAAACAAAGGTGGTGTGATCTCAGTCAGACCTAAATGCTTTGATTGGACCTGAGGTGTGCCTAAATGAATATCTGCAATTTCTAATGACTATAAAGCAATGCTGGAAAGACGAAAGGACCAAAATTTCACCACGACACTGTGAGACACTGATAACAACATATACAAATGATGGCTTGAAGTTACAGCTGCATATAGTCCTAGAAGCTACTGAATCCCAGTGTGTACTTTTTCTACACATTGATTCTGCATTTTGGTTTAGCTGTAGTTTAACAGATAATAAGTGTAATAATAGAAATACTGAAATGTTTTGTCCTCACTTGTTTTGACTTATGGTTTACCTTATGATAAGAGCTCTACATTGTATCTAAAGTGGCTTTACTACAGGGGGGAGGAAACTCTATACAGATACAAAAAGGATAAACTGTATAAGGCTGCATGTGTCAAAGATAGAGAAATTTATTCTTGTTAAGACAAAGATGAGCTATTAGTTACGTTTTACCCCACAAAGCTTACCACTTCCATTCCTGAGAAAGTTTTATTTAAAATTATTGATGATATAAGCAATAAAAGCAATAGCATTCGTGGCACCAGTATCTAGCAGTTTTAAGGGTTAATGAAAAGAAGTTCATGTTCAGAATAAATATAATTTACAGGTTGAAAAGGTGGTATTTAAGAGAAATGCTTGAGCTTTGCTATATATAACTCTGCTTTGGTAATGGGTGCAAGGATACTCATATTTATTTACTCGCTCCTTGTCTTATACATAAAGCTCGTTCTGTTTGGCCTTACTGCTTGTAGCTGTTATCAACTGACTTTCAAGTTTGTTTTCTTTACTCTTCTGACTTTTATAAAAACTGAACTAATATTTCAACTTATCCTGTCCTTCATCTTTATTTAAATTTTTTTGCAGGGGAACTTCAACAGAATACATCCAAAAGCTCAGATTTTTAGGAACTAAATCTTTCATTTAGTGTCATACAGTTTCACGTTACATTACAACAACCTCAACACAGCAATGGTTAGACACACCACCAGATACAGTACTGCACTTTACACTAAAGACGACAAAAAAAAAGAAAGTCGTGCACAGCTTTTCTGAGCTTAATTAATTTAAACACAGTTTTCTTTGAGATCCTTCTCTGCATGCAGCGACATTTGTAACAACTCATTTGAGATCAGGAAACTATGTAAATGTATGTATCAATTTATTATATAAACACAACATGACAGTATTGATGTAATCTAATAAGGACGAGCATTCTGGGTGACTGGCATGTCTTAACATTGGGGGATTGTTTATGTTCTCCAAATACTATTAAAAATGAGTAATGCATCGCCTATATACACATATTTAGTACACAAATAGATGTATTTTTAGTGTAAAAACTCCCTCTTTGAAAATCTCCCATCACATAAGCCCTCAGGACTTAGCCTTTGTGTGAAGTCATGTGCACATGTGTGTTTTCCCATCTCTACAACTCGCATATCAGGACAAGAGACTGAAATTACCTGTCAGGACACACTACAACCACCACGTCTTTTACACGCACACACTGATAAATAAGTGTTAAAGTCTTTTAAGGCACACTGTTCACCACAGCAAGGTGAGCAGTACACTGTAAATCTGCCATGATACAACATTCTCTGAAGGGAGGATATTTCTCTTGTTTCTAAAACGCACACATGCGCACACACACACACACACACACATACATATTTTAGAGCACAAGCTGTCACTCTGTCTGATTGCTGCACTGGACAGTACTCTTAGCTGGTCTTTTGTCTCCTGTTTTTATTTAATTTTATTTTTCTGCAAAAACATATTCATCTTGAATGTGTCACCGTGGATTTATCATTGTAGCTATCACAAGCAGAACGAGTGAGGTAAAACTTTACCAAAAGCACACACTGCACACGGCTGTAGCAGCAACTGAAACAACAGACTTCTCTGTCATTTCACTTGTGTAATTCTCATCTACACGAGCTTTGCTTCATAATGACATGTTTTAGTCTTATTTAAGCTGCAGGCATCTACAAGACTGCAAATCAAATTGTTACAAACCAGGTTGAGTCTGAGAAGTGTTTAAGTTAAGAAACATAAGGATATAAAGCTGAACGCTAAATAAATCCTAATATGAAAATAATGTTTTTGACATCTCAATTACAAAATCTCGTCAACCAAAAAAATTAAATAGAGGTTAAAAGTGCTTCACATTTGTACATAGAGCCCATCCGCCCACCTCCTGGTTTATGAGTGCTGCCTGTGTCCTCCAGTCTCCCCTGACAGCCTCTGATGGTCTAACAACCCACACTGGCATATTGCCTCAACCTGGTGTTGACCAATCATGTTTCTCATGTCCTTGCCCTGAAGCCCTCATTGGCTAAGCCTTCTCACCCACAATACAGCCGTCTGTGGGCACTCATCACCTAGATAACAACCTAAGGCAGCAGAGCATGCAGAGAACAGAGTTAGTTGGCTGTGGATGTTTGGTAATTCCCATTGGTGGATCTGTGTTTCCTGGCAAAATTCGGGACAAATAAAAAACCTGCTCAGGTCATTATAAGTGTGGATTTGTTCTCTTCGCACAAAATGACTAAGAATGTCTTAATTTATCTATAAGTAAAGTAAATATATATATATATTACAATAAATTCAAATACATTAAAATAAAATTCTATTAATTATAATAAATATTAAATAACTACATATTTAAGCACATAAAATTAAATGCACATTTTATATCCTTATTAGTAATTAAAAATTATAACAATGTATGGTAAATATTATGTTTAAAGAAATTTTTTTTTTAATTTTTCATTAATTTTAAGTAAACAAAAAAAAATTAAATATTAAAATAATTTCAAATAAAATGTAGCAATTGGCTTTTTTACTGTCATGAATTTTGTTTTTCAAATATAATTAAAATCTGCAAAAATTAAATGACAAATTTTTGAATTATTTTAATTTAAAAAACAACAACAACAAAAGGATGTTAACACTTTTTAAAACGTGTTAACAAGTAAAAAAAATTTTGGCCATAATTACAATCCTCTCTAAGCTAAATAAAATGTGAAATATATAAATTTGTGTGTGTGTATATATATATCTATATATATATATATATATATATATATATGTGCCCGCTTCCTTCCACCGTAGAA
>JBAMHW010000023.1:10223946-10234195 GCA_037177495.1 Rhadinocentrus ornatus
CTCCTCTCTAAGCGAAATAAAGGGTGAGATATATAGATGTGTGTGTGTGTATATATATATATATATATATATATATATATATATATATATATGACCGCTTCCTTCCACAGTGGAATGCAGCCTCTTTCCACTGTGGTGACCAATATGAAGCTGTCATGCAAGAATTAGTGACAGCATTGATTGATTTTCTGGATAAGTGCTGTGTAAGCGATGTAGAGGACATGACTTTAAAACCCAGCTCATGGCAGAGTTGATCCTGCTGAAGGCTTTGAAGTTGTCCATTTACAGAACATTGCTGAAGAAATTTTGGTTGTTTAGCCATGACTTTTGCTGCCATGTTCGTTTAGAGGCAAGGCTTTCCAGCAGATGCTGAGGTCTCTAGAGTCTGAGATGTGACTCTTAGGCCTGTCTTGTATTTTTCAGAGCTTTGCAAGCATTGGAAACAGTAAGAGAGTAAATTGTTTTCACGGTGTGAGTTATTTCTTTGCCTGTTATTAGTTAAATTAACTTTTAAAAGGTGCAATATGTTATATGTTGTTGATATAAACTTAATAAAAACTTATTTTTTGACTGAATTAAGCCTTTTTAATTACATTTTGATACTGAAAACATGGCTACATCTTGGATAGCATATTGATTTATCTTTTCTGGCAGGAAGATGTGCAGACATCTATGTGCATCTATGTGTTGCTAAATTTATTACTAATCATTTTCTGCATTGTGGATCTCATCTATAAGAGAAAAACAGTGGAAACAGCCAACATTTCTAGTTTAGTTTTTGAAAATATAATCAAATTCTGTCATTTACACATTAAAACATTAATTGTACATATCGTTATCTCAAATGAAAACAATATCAAGATGTAAACACAGGCGTTGTGTGTCTTATCCCCCCACTGCCAGATGGAATCCCAGACAGAACTGGCAAGACCTGCAACGTCTCCCACTGGCTGCTGGGGGGGTGAGCGCATGATGGGAAGGAGGGCTCAGGAGAACAAATGAGATGGAGAAATAAATGAGAAGAGGAACAGAAGGACTCATCGCGGAGCTCTTCAATTTGGGAGAGCACTCATTTGTGGTGCCCGCCCGCTGTCATCCCCATGTCAGTTTCTTCCTTTGCCTTTTTCTTCACTGCCCAAATCAAAACTTCCTCCTCAAGTTGCATTCACTTCTTTTTAGTTTTTCTTTTTTCTTTTATTTTTAAGGTCTAACACGTCTCTTTTTGCTTAGCTGCAATTCTAAATATCTTGGTCCTATATCCATCAGTAATTGCACAGAAAACCCCCAACACACATTAACAGACCTACCAGACATTACCAGAACAGTTATAATGCTGATGTTTCTTTTATAATGTTCTCACAGACTGAAAAGTCACTCTCTGATACACATTATGGATATTGTGTACAAAAGAAACCATTAAACTTACTTATGCAGTGCACTTGGTGGCAGCTTGGATGTCTTCTCCATCTGGCCATAGCAGGACGTCTTGGCTTCAGGGATGTCCCCATACTCCACCAACATGGCTGCTGCTGCTGATGTTATGATCCCCAGACCATCACGAACTCGCGCCTCTAATGGATAGTCCCAGTCATCATACGACACTGAAATCATTCCCGAAGGAAATGATTCTGGAGTTATTTCTGGGTTCCCAGTGGTGAGCGACGGCACAATCCAGATGTAACCAAATCCGGTCAGGCCCAGAGAACGAGCCTCCTCCAGAATGTAGACTGCTTCATCCTTGGAGCAGTACAGCAGAACCACCGGAGACTGGACCTTCTTGAGCATGATTTGAGAGCGACTATCTTCCTCCACTGCATCCAGGGTGATGATATTCTGCAGGTCCCAGCCAACAAAACTAAAGCAAGGATAAAAAAGAACAGGAGAGAAATTTTAACATTCAACCAACTGATTATTAACTTTGCCTGGGTGCTGGCAAGGACAGTTAACTATCTGATAATTAATATTAGTGGTTGTTGTAGCGTGACTTCTATAAGGAGAAAAGTGCTTATTGTCAGGAGGGATAGACTGAGGCTAAATGGAATGTAGATGTTGAAGTTTAGCACACAGAGTAGGGTAATACAAAATGTCCAAACCAATGCCTGCAGTCACTGTGCTAATTGGTGATAATAGATATCAGAAAACATAGCCGTTATCAGCATTAAATACCATTATACCGCTGAATAAACCCATGAAGAAAACAAACAAACAAAAAAAAAGGTTTGCACATATTGTTTTACTCAGGCACAAACGCATGTGAATGTTTTAACATGGGGATTATTCAAAGAATGGGGAGATAAAAAATGCACTTCTGGAAAGCAACTCTAAATATTTCCAGAGCATTTTTGTTATTGCCCTGCATCCAGTTAGCAGAAGCAGGCAAAGCAAAAAATAACAAGTGCTCATTAAAAAAAGACAATGCATTTATAGAGTATCTTGCTCTTCCCTTGGGACTGGCTGCCCTTTTTCCACAATGTCCTGAGTGACAATATATCAGCTGGCCCCATTACACAAGGAGCAAAGAGCAACACAAACTAAGCAAATAGCAGTTATCTTGGTAATAAACCAGCATAAAATGTCATAAACTGGTGGCATGCTTTTGTATCAGGAGTTAGCAGCAGTAAGCTAGAGCTAGCAGAGTAAGGCACAAAGACAAGTCCACACACACACATACCCAATAAGGAGTGAGTATTACAAAGTGTGACACATGGTAGGGGAAAGAGGGGGGCTGTTAACCTGCATGTAAGAGTCCAACATTAGACAGGGAGTGTAACATAAGAGCAATTTGGGACTTGTCCTGTTCTCGCTGTCCAAAGTGATGATTGTCTACAAGTCTCATATGACAAAACCAATAGAGACAATGATATGCAAACATCCAGGTAGACACACACAAAGAAGACCTATTTGCAGATAAGATGAGATAACATAAGATAAGATAAAACTTTATTAATCCCATTTGTTTGTTACTACAGCAAAATTACAGAAAAACAGAGTAAGAAAAGCAGATATTAAATACAAATAATAAATTCAAATATGACAACATGAAAACCACAAATATACCACAGTAACTAGTATTCTGTGTATAAGTTTACACATTGTGCAATATGGAAGAAGGGTCATGGAAATCGGCAATCTGCAAAATATCTGTCTATATATATGGACATACAAATATACACAAATACGTACCTACCCATACACATACATATACTGTATATTTATACACTTATACATGTATACATTCATATACACATACATAAATGTCGTACGAGGTGCATTTTGTGTGCGTGAAGTTGTAACAGTGGAGGAAAAGTGTCAGAGTGACTCATTACATCATGATGTGTTATATAGTCTAACTGCTGTCGAGATGAACGATCTACGAAAACGTTTCTTCCTGAAGGATGTTTTAGTCTCTGACTGAAGGAGCTGCTCAGCAGGCCCATGGTAGGCATGCCCCTTACAGAGTTCTGTGCCTGCTCCAAGTAAGCGAGGGATCGGTGCAGCAGGTAGACGACAGCGTTGTCCAGTCCATTGCCAGGCTGGTAGGCGAACTGCAAAGGGTCCAGCACTGAGCTCACCAGTAGGCGAAGATGGAGGATGAGCCAATCCATGTTCTTGATCAAGTGAGAAGTCAGGGCCACAGGTCTGTAGTGGTTGGGCTCCCTGGGATGTGCAATCTTTGGCACTGGAACAACACAGGAAGTCTTCCACAGTTTAGGAACCCTCTCAAGACTCAACATATGCACGACTGCCTGACAGAGCTGTTCTGCAGAATCCCTGAGCAACCTGGAGCAGATTTCTTTCTGACTTGCTGCCTTCATGGCCTTCATCCTCTGGGTTCCCACTTGATCGGCTGTAAGGCAGACTTGATACGGCCTGGGGTGTTAAGTAAAAAAGAAAAAGGGACTTCTTTTTTGATCCAACACAGTACCTCTGTTTTGGATCAAACCCCCCTTTGGACCACAACAAAAGAAAAAACATATATTGACATAGACAACAAAACAACAAACAATGAGATTCAAATCTTCTGGAGTATTTTTTATTTTTTTTGCAACTTAACTATGATGAAATGAACCATTAATGTACCCCCATTCAAATTCACGATACTTACAAAGCAATTTAAATTATTTCCTCAGGCACAGAAATTACACCAGCAGTAAAAGGACCTGCAGCAATATTGGAAAATTATGAAAAGTAATTCTCTGGTAGCAGCACGTAGAATGTAATTTTCTCTAGTTTCCAAGTTGTACATAAGAAAAAAATTCATATTTCGTCTCATTCCTATTTGGTATTTAACTGTTGATTTAAAGACAAAAGTCACTAAAAAATGGTGCTTTCTGATATTTAACACCTTAAAAGACTAATGGCTGCCTAGAAGGCAGTCAGATTTTCTCTATATAATTTCACCTCATAACATGATTGCTGTGTATGAGGTAGCACATATGTGACATATTGCGTGTTTATGAGAGATAAGCGGGACTTGAGATTTGATTGATGCAAAGCAGTTTTATACAATACTGTGACTACTGCAGGAACAAATCAGCCCCAGAACACAAATTTAGGCAAAACACCATAAAGTCACCTTGTAATCTACTGTGGACTGCAAACTATTGGAAACATGGAATATACAATGTAAATCTTGGAAGCATTATATCGTTTAGATACAGAAATACTTTAATGTGGTGCTAATATAACAGGGGCTGCATCCCTTTTCTGCATCTGGTAGTTCATTTTACAGTTGACACAAACACAGAGCCTGATCTAAGTGCAATGCAGCCCTCATCAAAACATCTGTAATTGTGTAACTGATTTATACATTTTGATATATTCTATAATACTGACATTTTTGAAAAGAAGAAAGGGCCCAAAAGTCCAAATCAAAGTTCCAGCCCCGGGGTCTGCAACCTTTACAATCCAAAGAGCCATTTTTCCCTCAGCCCAGCTAAATAAAATTTGTTTAAAGACCTTTTGAAAAAGGACAACATCATTTTTGATTAATATCTACAATAGGAAATTTGTTGTCATTTTAAAGAACCATGTTGTAATTTTTATTTTTTAGGTTCTTAAACAAAAAGAAAAACATAAAACTTAAAAAAAAAATGGAATAGGCAGGCTTTCTTCTATGGGATGTAGATATCTGTGGGAAATTATGTAAAAAAAAAAAAAAAAAAAAGCCCATAGTTTTCAGCCTAACAAGTGCCAGTATGTTGTGGAAATTCAATCCAATTATTCATAAAAAAAAAACAAAACTGAAAAATAGCTAATAACCTGTTCTATGTGTGGTGAGAAGACGCTCGATCACGTTTACACCATTGACGGAAACATGAATAAGGTCCTCCCTAGCTTTTCTTTAGGGAAATCGGATCACTCCTTCAGCATGACTGAGTGGGGTGTGACATAAACACGGAAGCTGTCATTGGTTACATCAGGAAATGCATCGATGAAGTCCTACCGACTGGCATTTCCAAATCAGAAGCCCTGGGTTAACGGCAAAGTCCATGCTAAACTTAAAGCATGGACAGAGGCCTAAAACTCAGGTGATTTGGAGGAGTACAGGAAGTCGTGATATGCGCTCCAGAGAGCTATCAGCAGTGCAAAGAGACAGTACAGGGACAAAGTGGAGTCTTTCTACAAGGGCCCCAACACCAGGAGCATGTGGGCCAGATTAAAAACTTTTCCGGACCCAAAAAAGAAGATCAGCAGTACTGAGGTGATGTCTGCATTTCTGCCTGAAGATCTGAACACTTTTTATGCCCGCTTTGAGAGCACCGCTACAGATGCAGAGGTGCAAAAGGCTCAGGAGGACCACTGCCCACCTGTGATATCCAGACCATACTTATTTCTTTTTCTCATTTTAACTATGCTGCTCTCTTGATGAAGGCACATGTTTTTAAAGTTCAGTGAAAGTACTGATGTTGACTGAGTGATAACCAGAGCAATAAAAAGTATGAATACCCTCCACAAAAGGGGTAAGAAGCTAAATTCTGTGAGAAGGCCTGAAACATTAAAAGGAAAAGAGCTGGGTTCTGTGCCTGAAAAAAGAGGTTATTAGCTGGAACTTCCAGGTGAGACAATGGTAAACTCTGAATCATGTTGTTTGTATAGCTAAATTAACATTAACATTTAGCTTAATGAACATTTTACCAGTAAAGCTTTGTTAGCATGTAAGAATTAGAATTTAGCTTGAAGCACCACAGTGATAATGTACCTTTACAGAGGTGCTAGCACAGTTGTAATCTTCATTGTCTCTCCATTGTCTTAGTGGTTCTCTAAGATTTAAATTTGTGACATAGTTATCTATAAGGATTAGTAACATACAGCAGCAATGTTTAGTTGTAAATTTGTGAATGGAAATATGGTGCTGCATCTCATTAACTACATTTGATGATGATTAGGTTTACCATGTAAAAAAAGAAAGTACAAAGGAAATTATCCCACCTGTTGTCCACAGTTGTTTTTAAAATGTTGATGAACTCCTGGTAACCAGGGAACTTTGACGTGACAATGGAGAAGATATGCCAGTCGTACTCCTCCATGATGTTCAACATGAGCAGAGCCTCCTGTTGGATGGAGGCACCAAACTGGAAGAAAGTAGACTTCACATCCTGAGAACAAAGAATGGAGGGGAGAAAGATAGAAAAACGGAGATTTAGTAAATATTCATTTGGATCTTTGCTTCAATTTCAATATTAGTTCACTTTATTCAACCTTCATCTCAGAATGATCAATTAAGAAAAGCACATTTAAAGTTTGGTACAAGATTTCCCTACCTCTCACTCCCCCATACACACAAACACACATACAGAGATTGAAAGTAATAAGCTTTTTGTGAAGGAAATATATGGATGAGGTGCTCAGAACATTTCAATTAAGAGCAAATTGGATTGGTGTGATGCAGACAGGCTGCACAACGGTGGGCCTTGTTCTGAACAATGAAGATTGCATTCACTCTAGGTGGCTCCTACCCACTCCATTACACCTGGCTAAGAATCAGTGGCCACTTAATTCAGCAAAAATCAGACATGAGCTCGGACAGTGCAGACAAGCTCTATTACAGGTGGAAAAATGAACTTAATTCATTTGTACTGCATTTAAAGTGACTCATTATAATGAGGACTAAGTGAAATTAGGTGGAATGACACTAAACATACTGATAAGAAAAATGTTAAAGCGTAACAGACAAATTTTGTGCCTAGCTTTCTCATTATAAAAACATACATGCCAATCTGGGTGGGTGACATTTACGACTGCAGCTAAAAATGAACAAGATCATCATTTGCACGACACAGACATCGAAAGTAAATGCACACCTCGTGTGTGCATGTAGCCTGCAGCCTGCTTCTCTAGAAATTCATCCACAGTGTGACTAAAGTGTGAAAAACTGAGTGCTTGTGAGTTTGGCTGTGTGACAAAACAGCAACAATAATGCTCGGAGCCATTTCTATCACAATGGGTCATAACCCCAATGTTAAGGTGCAAAAGCCAAGTCTTATTGGTTCTGAAGTGACCTTTAGAGGGAGCTTAAAATTCTAAAAGGAATGTGTGAAAAAGCAGTTATAATTCAATGTGTGTGTGTGGTTGGGGCAAACATGCGCATCTAACAACAGCTAAGATTACCTGTTAAAATGTGGAAATGAAAACCAAAACATATTTAAGAAAGTTTCTCCCTCTCTCTCTGCAGCAGCTAGGATAAAGCTCCTGAGTACATGTATGCCTTTGGGTCAAGCGGTTCTAGTTCTAGTACGAGGCTTGTGCTAGAGCCAGTTTTAAGCTGATTGTAGCTATAGAAGTGGTTGCCTTCTACATCAGAGATCTACAGAGCCCTGCCATTAATCTACTTTTTAACATTATCCAGTACATGTTTGACATGACTTCCGGTGTAGTTTTAATTTCTGTAAAGGGCGGAGAAGCAATTTCACTTCACAGAAATAACAGTAAGAGTTCATTCTTCCTGCAAGTACATGTCTCAGTGTTAGGAAAATTCTCTCAAAGAACGACAGACACTCAGATCGGTGAAAAGACACGGCCGTTTACTGCGATCACAGGAGTTCAAACACAGCCAGAAGAGAAGTTACACACAGGTCAGCCGATAATGTTAGAACTGGTTTGTAGCTCAGGTCACACAGTTTAGATTGCCCAACCCCCCTGGGAACAGTTGTCAGGTCCACTGATGCAGGACTTCATAGTCAGGTTTCACGTTGACCAACCATAGCAGGAGGGTAATAAAGTCCTTTGATGTTTTTCTACAAGGGGCACTAAAGATAACAGTATCCTTTAAAAACCGTCCTGATCACAATCATTAATGACTAGCTGTGTCTTCACAGATGGTCACTATCTCATCAATAGAGTCAATACAAGATTTTTCCATCACTTAGCATCACCATTTTAGTTGTTAACCTGTATTTTAAATGATTTGTGTTTGTTAATTCTCTTTACAGCACTATTCTGCATTTTAAAATGCTCAGAGGGTACATTAAAAAAGGCAGTACAAGTAATTTATACAAAATATATTCAGCCAGTTTTTACATAATTGGGTAACTCTTAGTTAACTATCACGTAAATATACTGTATTGTTGAACATTTTTTTGTACACATTTACCGTATATAAACAGATAAAATTAGGACTGTGGAAAGAAAAACGGCTTCATGAGCATTTTTACAGATGCAACCTGAGCAGAAACATTTTCTATCCAGAACTCAGTTCTACGGCCGGTAGCTAGTTCTTCTCATTGATATTAACTTGGTCTTTTGAGCAGGAATGCTGTTGATTTGGGAGCCAGAAAAAAACAAAACAGAGGCGGATTGCAAGGATTTCATTCAAAGTGGTAGAAGTCCTACGTACTGTAGGTGAAGTCAGATTTAGATATTATGATTCTCTGGAGCATCTGCTTTAAAAAGGGTCTTCTTCTTAATATGGCAATTACTTCTACAGGTAAAGCAATGTTCTTATATCTAGCTTTGGTGTTAAAGCACGGAATCTAAGTGTGAATTGAATAAACTTTATACGTGTAAATCTGCATAATCTTAAAATTAGGCAGAGGTGCAGCAAAACACTACTACATTTCTGTCAGTTAAATGCTTAAAGGAAAGTTTATTTCCTGTCTGATTGGTATCAGTTAACATTAATTATTAAATAATAAATGTCATTGAAGATTTTTCCCACCTCTAAAAGTGAGCTATAGCTTTGTCTTCCACTTTGCCTTTATGTCCCATATTCACAGCACATATTCACTATGTCGGCTACATTAAGACCAATAACATTCGACTCTCCATCATCCTTTGCATTGTCAACATTTTTTTACGTTTTATTATTTCTATTTGAAGATTTGAATAGTTACTTAACCAGATAAGTGAAGTTGAGTCCCAAGATCCAGATTTTGTCCAGGATAACATTGTGAAACCGCACTGTGAGGGTGAAAAATAGCTGAGTATTGTGGCTGATTCCTGCAACCATGTCAGAAAACTACATTTAAATAATTTCCTATATGCACAAGCTAACATTTCCTCCCACCTGTCTTGATAGCTTCTGAATAGTGGGGAAATTCATTGTTTGCTTTATTTATGTTAGCGGAAGTGAATGAGAAATGAAATTGTGCCTCTTTCCCTCTACATCAAGATCCTTGAGTCCTCTTTAATAGTATTGCATCTGTATGTGAGATTTGCTCACTCTAGATTCAGGCTCAAGTGCTCTCGTTATGAAGCTGTGTGCTTGTGTGTGGATGTGTGTGTGTGTTCCAATGTGGTGAAAACTGAAGTGATGCTTGAGCATGGTGGGAGAGGAGGGAGGTCATGCTATAAGACTTGTCACTCCATATCTTCATCATAGCAGCAGCAGATACTCCCACACTTAGCTGCAATATATAGAGAGCCACTCATGGAATATGCAGAATAAGGTAAAAGATTTATGTGGGACTATTTTAAAACGGTTTTAATATTGTCTGGTGCTGAAATCCACATATGTGTTCATGTGTGAAATGTTTCCCTTTTTTTTGGGAGAATATTAGGCAAGGCAAGGCAAATTTATTTGTATAGCACATTTCATGTACAAGACAATTCTAAGTGCTTTACACAAAGCATAAAAACATTGCAGCAAGGTGCAGAAAAAAATTAAAGTGTATTAGAAAAACAAAGATTAAAAACAATAAAATTGATTACATAAAAAAATAAGGTAAAGAAAAAAGTTAAGATTTCAGCGTAAAAGAACCAGCTGCAGATCTGGACTCCTAGTAAGAACTATTGAAATGCAGCAGAGAAC
>JBAMHW010000023.1:10234295-10246244 GCA_037177495.1 Rhadinocentrus ornatus
TGTAGTTGCTCATTTGTGTCTTGTCTAGATTGTCCCTTTTTAGCAGGGGTTTGATTACAGCTGTTTTTAGAAATTTTAGGAAGACACCCAAAATTAAAGATAAGTTAACAATCTGTAACAGATCTGGCTCCAGAGTTTTTGAAATCTTTTTGAAAAGCCCTTTGGGCAGGCTATCTAAGCAGCAAAAGGAGTAGTTTAACTCACATATGATATCATCTAGATCTTTGCCGGTAATAGGATTAAACTGTGTCATGGTGTTTAAACTGCTTTTCAATGGACACAGTATATTTCCTGAACCTGTTGCTGCTGATGATCCAACTGTTTTATATTCTGGATTTTTTTCTGTAAAGAATTTGGCAAACTCATTGCAGGCCTTGGTGGAACAAAGTTCAGGAGCTTTTGACACAGGAGGATTTGTTAATCTGTCGACAATAGTGAATAACATTACGATAGTTTTGCTAATCATATATCCGAAACATAAATATGGCATGGTATACCAAAGGGAGGGCTGGGTATCTTCCCTTTAGCCGCTCTGGTGGGGGGTTTATGGGGGAAAGTAACACATTGGCCTGGGGGGTAGATCTGAGTCAAGCATGGACCCGGTCAATCATCTCTCTAGTGAATTTCAGGTGAGGGGAGGGGGGAGAAAGGGAGACTATGGACGATGATGACCTGTTTGGGGTTTGGTGGGGCGAGGTGTCATCATCCTGGTTTTTGGTGCTGTTGAGAGGATTGGGGGTAAATAAAGATCCATTCTCTTGTCTCCGCTGATGTCTGCTTTTTGAGGCAGAGTGGGGGCAAATGCAGCTCCTCCCCTGGGTTTCCACTGGGATTTGTTTGGTCTATCTTATGATATAACTCCTCTTGTATCTCAGTCTTGGCAACGAATGCAGAGGGATGACGCAGGAAGTGGAAACGTTTCGAGATGAACAGTTTCAACTCTGACTTGTTAAAATGTAATCCATTTGCCTTGAAAAGATGTCTGCGTTCCCAAAAAATGTAAAAATTATTAATAAAATGCAGTTTGTTGTTATGACATGCCGAAATAAGCCAATTATTTAGTGCCAGTAATCTACTAAATCTTTCCTCTCCTCTTCTGATGGGGGGCACAGGTCCACTGATAAAAACAGCTGCTTTCAGAGAGCTCACTGTGTGTTTCAAAACCTCAGATTGTTGCTTGGCGACATCATTGGACCCTGTATGTAGAACGATGTTTCTCACATCTGTGTCTCCTGCGTGTCACTGATCATGTCCTTAGGAAAGCAGAGGACTTTGGTGTACTTTCCGCACATCCACTGAACATCATTTACAGTAGAATCACCAATAATTAGTTTCAGGCCCAGCCTTTTGCTTTCTCTGGGGCTTTTTCCTTTCTGACCGGCTTTAAGTCCTCACGTCGCAGTCCTGGCATAGATGGTCATCCGAAAAAGATCCCGAGCCGCTGATAGAGGAGCAAATCTGTTCTGTAGTTCCACATTCAGGCACGTGGGAGGTTTGTTGTGAACCTTCCCAGTCTGGGTTGTCCAGTCCTGTTTCCTACCATGTAGAGGGGTAGAAGAGGTCCTTTGTTTTGTAGAGAGTGGAGGCTAGTCAGTCTCATCATAGACTTCAGCTGGCTGCGCCTGGCCTGTGATACGATGTCCTCCCTTTTCCAGATGGGTTGATTTAATTTTTGGCTTTGTACTAAGACAGTTGCAGGGAGGATTGTTACCCGATGATTTATTGTAGTTCACAGAGGCTACCTCTTTCTTTTAGTGTTATTTGTGTCTTTTAGCCGTTTGTTAGCTTGCTCACCTCCGCTGTTGTGGGTCAATAAAGAGGTTGCTTCATTTCCATGAACTCCATTTACTTCAATATGGACTTCACGGGTGGCAAACCTTAGCCTCCAGCGTTATCTTCTTAAATAGGTCTTGGTAGTCGTCTGTGGAGATGGAAGGCATCTTGCTGCTTGTTTGTATGGCGTTAGCTTTTCTGGCTACTTAGCTTTAGCTGAGTGCTACGTGCAGGCTTCAGGTGTGTGCCACACACATGAAGCACTGAAAATAAAAGAGTTATGAAAAATGTTGTGGTTTCTGGTAAAAATTCTTTAGTCCCAGCGACTTATTGGTATCCAAAAAACTACTGTGGGTGGGTTTGTAGGTAAAAAAGAGGATGAATCAATATACAAATCAAAGAAAAAGGAGAAAGAATGCAGTAGAAGGGAGAGCAAAAGCAGGAAGCGTCTGTACAGCAGCAAAGCAAGTTGACACTAAAGTTATTAACAGTTAAATATATCTCAAAATAGCAAATTCATGCCAAAGGAAACATTAGGCAAAGTAAATGTGATTAACAACAACACCACCCTAGATTTTTAATAGTTTGTCCTTGCCTGCCTGTACCTTTTCTGAAAATATAACATTTTTTTTTTAAAGCCAAACAGAAAATCTTTAAGTCTGCACTTTTTGTTTTTCTACTCTAAAAGCTGAGGTGAATGACACTTACTGTCTGCTGGGAAACCTGACATTCACCTGGATGTTGTTTTGACCAAAGTCTTTTGCTTATTTCTCCATGGCAACGGCCTTGCTGCAGTGGGACAGGATAATGCCCTCCACCGAACTGCTAAAACTGCTCAGTAGCAGTTGACAGTTCACAATAAAAAGCCTAAGGTGCTGACCTGGGCTCCAAACTCCCAAGATCCCAATCCAATCAGACATTCTCAGGCTGTGCTAGAACAAAACCAAACACAGAGGTCCCATCATAAAACCCAAAGGATCTGCTGCCAATGTCCAGCTGTCAGCCACCACAAAAGAAAATCCTTGCTCTTCAGTCCTTTGTCCATGCCCCAAGGTGTGAGTTTTAACTAGGGAGATATATTAAATATTAGGGAAGTGGTGCTTTCTTTTAAATGTTGGGATGTCATTCCCAGTATATCCGAATTGTACTTCAGGATCTGAAAACACCAAGTTTAAAGAAATAAACAAAAACACTACTTGGAAAGAGAAAATGATGAGCCAAGACTTCAGTAGCTTGTCACAAAATGGAGAGTTTAGGTTTTTTTAACCGGCAATTCTCAGACAGCAGTTGCCTCTTTTTTCATCACTTTACTGAATTAGACTCATGAGAAAAATACTGACAGCAAAGGGCTCAGTGAAGTTCTCTTTATATTCGTTTTCCTACCAAGAAAGGACATCCAGGTTTTTTTGTTCAAACATTTTGGAGAATGAATCCTGACAATGAAGCCACAGGTTTTGTTAACATTGCCAAACTTTTTTTTTTTCCTGTTAGCTGCTGGATTTCTCAACTGTTTTTCTCAAATGGTTGCTCACTGTGCTATAATCTAAGACAAGAAACATAAAAAAGTTTGAAAGAAAGTGCTGATTTAAAAAATTGCAGGAGAGCCTCTGAAAAGGCAAATTAGGCAACAAAAGATGCAAAGATAAGAAATCAGAAGGATGCAAGGCCGAGACGGAGGAGAACAGATATAGAACAGTGGGGAAAAATAATACAGATGGAGTGACTAAGCAGCGTATGATTGTTTCTAATTGGGAAGGCGCACAATCCGTGACATCAGAAAACAGCCAATCGTTTCACACTTGTCAAGTGTGACATGTCTGCTTTCCACTCTAACCTTCAGCTAGCAGGATTCACACATAAACAGCCTGTCATTCACCGTTTTTTCCCCTCTCACTTTGTCTATCACATTCTCAGTCTCCCACTTACACTGTTGCATAAACACACACTCACACAGATGAAACCACATTGATGCGTGCAGAACACACACACACCTGCCCCTGGAGGCAGGACAGTGTGTCTACGGTGAGATTGAGGGGAGTTAAAAATAGCAGAGCTCATATCCTCTGCCACTGATAGCATCACACACTGTCTGGTTTTACACACAGACACCCACGGAAGTATACAAAAAAAAATCACACACAAATGAGTCTGTATAGAACTGCGAGTTGAGTTTTGAAGGGAAAACACCAAGATAAAGCATAAACGGGGTGTCATACATATCCTTCTTTAACTTATATTTGCCAAAGATACCCTGTTATCTGCTGGCATCAGCATCTCCACTCAGTCCCCAGGAGGAGAAAGACAAAGCATGACAAAAAATTCCTCAGTGGCCGGTTACTAAATATAAACAGACAGGCATAAAAATAGCAGCAGAAAAAACACGCGGAAGAAAAACAGCGCTCAACATGAGGATGCAGCCACCAACAACAAACACAAACAATACAACTATTCTCTTTAAGTTGGAGCAGACCATTTACAAAATCTACTCCTGTGTGAAATTTTCTGCCTACAGCCCAGGACTCTGACTGGACATCCTAAATATAAACTCTGAGAACACCATGAAGTAACATTATTATGTTATATGTTTTAAAGGCAGGTGTTGAGCATTATCGTGTGTTTACCAGTAACCAAGATACTCATTAAAGTGTAACTACACCCCCTACTTTTTGAATGACTCCACCCGCTGCCAAAGTTGAAAAACGCCTGAAACTGCAAGGGCTGGGGTGGGAGGTGTGGGGTGATCAGGGAGCGGGTGGGTCGGGACACACAGGCAGAAATCATTGACAGACAGCAGCTCAGCGGTTACTAGCAAGATGGAAAGCAATATTCACAGAGCACCTACTCCACAGAGCGGTCTTTGGGGTGGAAGACTTTTCGCCTCCTGAATCTCCTCAGCTACACATGAACCAGGTGGTCCTGAACCGTATGAGTCTGAGCCGTTACGCTGGCCTGTCAAAAGCTCCAGCAGCTCTGGAAACTGTGGCGACTCGTGGCAGGTTGTGGCAGCTGCACGAAGGGCCGCTGTACGTTGCCGCAGCTACGACTTGAGCTGCTGTCTGTCACCAGATGGGAATCAGCAGGTAAAATTAAAGTCCACAACTCAGCACTAAATAAGCTGCGCGCACTTATGCCCAAGATGATATTGTGTGATGAAATCGTGATCTTGTAATTAAACTAAGGGCTGTTATACACAGAAAAAAAAAGAAAAAAAAAGCACTACATCTAGCACTATATGACAGCACCTGGGTCACAGCAGTCTGTCTACCACTTTATTATGATGTCCTATCCTGTTTGAATTCTTGCTTGTGTTGTTCTTACTCTCAGATTAAGTTGCTTAGGAGGAAAGCATCTGCCAAATGATTGAAGAATAGAATAGAATACAATAGAACAGAATAGAATAGAATAAAAGCCTTTAATGCTGGGATTTTATTCAGGCAAAAAAATGTGCAAAAATATAATAATAAAAGCCACAAAATGAATCGAAGAGAACCTGGGATGGAAAAATCTAAATTCAATTTCAAATTGCAGTAAGATTTGACTTATTTTCTGTCACTAAGTTAAGTTTTTATTTCTCTGCATATCTCAGCTACACAGAATATTAAAGTCACTTTGGCTTTTTATGATGACAAAAGAAAAAAAAAATGCATGGCTGTGTGTTTGTTGTGTGTGTATGGTGTGTTTCACAGGCTTTGTTTAATCAGACAGACTGTCTTTGTATTTTTTTAATGTCTATATTTGTCTGACTGTTGGTTTATTCCAGATAGAATCATGTTGAGGTTTGGGTTAAGGATTTAGCTGGCCGGGATCATACTGAGTCAGTGGTGGATTTGGACAAAGACAGAACATATGTTACATGTTTCTATGAGTTTTTTTAACCTCACTGACAGTTTACCTGGTAAATACAGTGACTTCGTGAGGACCAGTAATCCACACAGAGACAAAAACAGTTCAAAGTAAACCTAAATGTGAGTTCTGGGCTTCTGGTTGGTGGGTGTGAACTGAGGTTAGGTAAAGATAAAGACAGGAATACGTCAGTTATTATTATGGTTAAGACTCATTTATTCTCCATACAGACGGAGCCATCTGTCCATCTTGTGTCTTTTATGTGAGTATTTCATTCTGTTTTCAGAGAGCTTGTAGGTGGATAGCGAGATGCATCAAATGGAGCACTACCACTGGATACCATGGAGGCATTGTGTCACAGTATCTCTTACATGGGACCACCGAAAAGATACAAAGAAGAAGAAGCCGCAATGTATTTAATGGCCACACAGATTACTACTGTCTACTTGCTGCCTCCTTTTACATTTCTTTCTCAGAATGTGTATTATTGTGATCTCCCTGTTATTGAAACTGACACCAGAACTGAGATGTGAACTCTAGATGTAACACCTAACAACCACCTTCACCTGCGTGTTGCTCATAATATTATTATTTGCAATTCATGTCTAAATCATAATAATTTAGTCAAATTTTGAATATCACAATATAATCTGTTTACTTGATCAACATAATTAAGCTTGTTTGTTGACACAATTTTTTATTTTAGTAATGTTACACAGTAAAGGTTAAGATCTATTCACAATGTTGAACCATTGCATGCTTTTGTGGGTAGAGAAGACTGTGAACTCTGTGGTGTTTGGTCTTTAACAAAACATTATTGATCATGTTAACCTTCTATGATCAAACAGATGGAGACAAACTGTTCTCTATACAGGCAAATGGGAGTCGCAAGCAAAACGCAAGTGCCATTGATATGATGCAAATTTAATTTATAGTATTTTCAGTAAAAAAATAAGACTCTACTAGACATGAGGAATTATTATTTTATAACATGTTTTAGATAGAGCTGTGAATTTGCAAGGTGAGATTACGCAATCAGATGAGCTGGTTCAAGTCTAACAATGTTTACAGAGAAATATCTCACTAACAGCATTGATAAAGTTATGGTTTTTACTCACAGCCTTTTTCTGTAAATGTCTAATGAATCTCTGGATGCTTATTTACTTTTACCTAGATTATAGTGTCTCAAAACAATAAGCAGATGTCACATGGTGCTGCGAAGAAGAATAAACTGTGTTTGTGTTGTGGTTTGAGCAGAGCGGAGCATATAGCCTTTGTCTGTGTGGGATAGAAATTACAGGAAACAGCAGCCTTCAGCTGCAACAGCGGCTACACACACACACACACATGGCATACACAGAGAGATTATTATACAAGGCTCTATTTGACGTCATAGGAGCATATTTTTGGCATGGAAGCTGTCCATTACAGCAGATAACAGCAAGAGAGAGAAAGAGAGACCTATTCAAAGTTTATCACATAGAAGGAATGCCAGTATGCATGTGTGTTATCTATGTCATTTCATTGTCAGGACTTTTTAACAAGCAGTCAAGCCCCCATGGGGAAACACTGACAAAATAACATCATCCCTCTCCCTCTCTCTCCCCCTCTCTCTCTCTATCTCTCTCTCTGTCTTCGCTCTGCATTTGCCCTCTTCTCCTACTCACTTTCTTCTCTAATAAGTCTAATATCGTACTCTGTGTGGCTTCTTTTCTTTGCAGCTACTCTGACTAGGGGCTCTGTCTTTTCTCGCCTCCCTCTATTCATCTTGCCCTCTTCCACCCACTCCCTGTGTTTTCTAATAAAGCCAATATACTAAAATACTCTTCTGGGACCTGAGCCTCCACCTAGGCAGGGGTAGCTACAGTGTTGTCTGTTCTAATGTGATTCCACAATATGTCCAATAAATATTGCATTTACAAGCAATTAAAGAGTGGTTCAATAACTTATAGTGCAAAGAGGTCCCAAAACAACAATAACAACAACAGCAATAATAACATTATTAATAACAAAAGTAATCAGAGGAAAATTGGAATCTTGGACATGCTCATCCCAGTAAAAGAAATAAATTAATAATACTTTAGAATAAAAAAAATTTTGATGTTAAAACATATAGTTCAGCATATTTAGATAGTTAGCTGCACTGTAAAATGTTACATTGGTTTTAATAGAATAGATCTAGTGGATGTAGCTTCATTTTAATCTATTTGTGAGTTATATTAATCCTAAATATGTTATAGGAACAAATAATGTACATATTTTGAATCAGTGTGATTAAGGTAAGTACAAGAGAAGAGAGGGGAGCAAGATTTCCCACAATGCTGTTCACCTCTATTACCAACAAATTAGAGGTAATTCACTTTAGAAAACCTTCACCTTCACTTCTACTTGAAGATACTTTGATTAGTAACAGTTAAATTACACAATACTTTTTGAAAGTACCCTTTTAAAAAAAAAAAAAAATTAGGCTATTTAGTTTATGTAAAATTCAAATGACACAAGAAAGTTTTGATTTCAGAAAGAGGCAAAAAAATCTGAAATAAATTCTCCATTTTCCAAACATCCAAGCTAAAGTGTCTCGAATTGCCTCATTTCTTTTGTATTATTTAGAAATGATAAAATGTGTAAAAATAATAATAATAATTATAAAAATAAAAAAAGAGTAGAAGGAAAAAAAAAGGCAAGAAAAAAAACACACTATTCCACCCTTGATGATGTCTAACTCCAAACCTTTGAGACCATCAGTTACTGTAAGTAAGGTGGACATGAAATCATTGTGTTTTAAAAATAAAACCAACTTTTTGTGAAGCATCTGTAATTGTTTATGTAGATTTTATCAAAGTTCCACAAAGTTTCTTCCACAACCCCATGTACTTACAGGAAAATCAAATTGATCAATTTTGTAAAAGTTCAACAACTCGAAGCCATTTTAGGTAATTGTACTAAATCACCCAAATGAACAGAAATTATTTTTGAGGCAACGAGTTTGCGTGTATTTTTTTAAGTAAAGCCAATTTTTACAATTATTTTACAATGTGACCTAAATTTGAGGAACATGCTGAACAAAAACAAGCCCAGATAATTCGATTAGTTACATAGGCAGATGGTGTTTTTCTTTGAGTTTGTCTTTTTTATAAATTCGGTTCTCAATGACTATGGCAGCAAACTTGCCTTGGCTGCATTCTGTGTAATTGACACAGCACGTCACATTGATCATTTTATGGTAAAGGAACCAGGCTAAACTGTTTTTCTAAAATAATGATAATGAACCTTTAAATTCTCATTTGCCTCCAGCTCTGAGTCTTATACTGCAGCTGCTAAGTTAATTATACTAGGGACAGTGAAGAAGGATGAGTTAACTGTCACCTTAATTAATAGTATAAGCTCACTAAGCTAGAGCATGCACTCAAAAAGCATACACAGGTAGACATGCAAAAGAAAAATGAATAAAAAAAAAAAAGCAATTACTCCCAGTACACAGATTTTTGCTGGCATGGGCAACCAACTTGGTTGCACTCCGAAGCCCTGACAACAACAAGCCAAACAAACAGAACAACAATAATAAATAAGTAAAAGGAAAAAGAAGAAAGAAAAGTAAGAAAAGTAGAAGAATTTCTTATTGTATGTTAGAAAATATTTAAATACAAAGGGCAAAGTGGTGCCTCGCTGATCTATTTTATTAAAATTTTTCTGTAACATAACAGGACAGACAAATGATTCATCCATTTGCCTGATGAGTGTCATTTAATAATATTTTTGTTAAATTCAGTAAGAAATATTATAATAACAATTTTAAAAAAGTTACAATAGTGGCACCCAACCTAAAGAATGTAATCCTTACAACATACCACAAAATTTACCTGAGTAGTCAAAAAAAAACACAAAAATAAACAGCTCCATAAAAACTGTTCTAGTTGGATATAGCGCACGTTTAACTTTTTTTAATATTCACAAGATGTGGTAGAATCAGAGGAAAAAACATTAAAAAAAGGAAATTGTTATCACTATAATAAAAAACATCAAACACCACTATTTATCTACTTTCTTTATTTGCAAAAACATTTTTTTAATCAGCAGAATGTCCACGTAGCGTGGACCTCAGCCCGACCTCGTACTTCGACAGTCTGCTGAGTGATCAAAATCCAATCAGCTGAGTAGAGGTGCTAATAACACTCAAAAGGACTTTGAAATAGAAGTTGCTGTACAACCATGGTAGTGCTTTATGGAATACATAACTAATAAATTGACAAGAAATAGGGATTACTTATTGAAACAGGATTTCCTTCAATGCACTGAAAAAAGTAATCCTCTACGAAGGCATTCAAAGCTTTGTTGCCTTTTTGGAAGTTCGGTGCAATGCAACAAAAATATAAAGTCGTGGAATTGTAAACCTAATCTTCTGCACTGTTTATTAGGAAAAAGATCAACACTTGCACACACACATCTGATTCTCGCATAGACTTGGTCACGTTTTGGTGCTTGTGCACGCATGCATAGACACCAACCATCTACACGTAAGCATACAAGTGTTACATGCATGCACGTGTGTGTTTGTCTGTGTGTGTTTGTGCGCATTTGTGTAACTTTGTGTTTGTCTGTGCCAGGGGGCTGTGTATTATGCTGAGCTCATTCCAAACACACAAACAACATAACATAAACCTCACAGGAAAAGAATAAAAGAATTAAAGGCCTCAAATTCACACAGTAACAAAATACCTAGACCTGCATTTATGGAGAACAAAGACTGAGGTGTCAAAGGAAGCATAAAGTTAACTCATCTGAAGTCTTTTGTCTTTTATAATAAATTGTCAGGAGCAGCAATAGCTGGGAAACATGTAACCTTGTGGAACAAAAACAGGAGAAAGCAGAGAAATTATTACTTGATTTCATTATGATTTAACCTTTCTAATGCAAAACTAATGCACAAATGTAATGCTGAATAAATTGCCTTGTGCAATGTAGAATATAAAAATGAAAACTACATTTTTCCTAACAACTGGAAACTCTATTAAATTATAACACTTTCAACACTTTTTAATTCAGGTATTATCTGAAATTTTACCAAGCTATTTTTGTACTAATTCAAATACAAAAAAGAAAGAAAAAAAGAATCCACAGCCTGCATGCTGCTCTTACTAACATCTCTATTAGATGACTGCAGAAAGCAAATGAGCTATGTTTGCATTTGGTAGAAAAAAAAAAGAAAATGGTTTTCCACTTGAAAAAGCCAACTGGTTTGCACCTACAAGGTGAATCTAAAATTCCTCTTGTAACAATAACAGCTTCTACATTAAGGAAAATTGGCTTTTTGTGGAAAAGCAAAAGCCTCTCGTACATTTTAGCCACTAAACATGCAGTTAGATGGTGACACATAAAACAATAGAAAGGACATGACACCCCCCCAACATTATATAATCTCCTATTTTCGCTCTGACATACAACTATATAGGGCCAAATCAATGCCACACAATGCGCTGATAGTTTCCCCCACAGAGACACATCGGTCAGCCGTGATGGTCATCGCTAACCGTGCTGGCAGTATGAGCGATTCATCACCGCTGCCACTGACAGACACTGACACCAAGAGACCTACTTTGAAGAGGGCGAAAAAGGGTGGGGAGGGCAGGAGGGAGGGGCGGAATGAGTGGCAAGAAGATAGATGAAGAGAAGGCTGAAATGAGGTGAGGATGGATGAGAGGAATAAAGTGCGACAGAAAGGGGGGAAGAGATATGCTGAATATTGTGAGAACTACTTTCATTATCCATTGCTTTCTTCTTCTGGTTTCATGATCATCACAAAGTCAGAATGATGATGTTTAGCCATTAAAACTGAAAAGAGGAACAATGACTTTCAACATGATTTTCCTCAATATAGTCAATAATTCCCTCTAACATAGCAACACTGACCAACAAAGAGATGGAGCATTAAAAACAAATTGTTTTCTTGTTCCCTTTTTTTTCCAGTGTAGCAGAGGAAAACAGAGAGACTGAAAAAATTCATATCATATGAATTCACTGACTTTCCTTTACATTAACAAAGTGTATAATAAGTGCAATGCCCCAAACCCCATTGTCATCTCTAAGCTTTCCAATTTCCATTTGATTGGCTGCCAGCAAGGCCTGCAGCACAACTGGCTGTGTTTCATTAGCTAAGCAGACGGACGGCACCCCTGGGAGCAGTCCATCAGAGGATATCCGTTAACAACATGCACAGTTTTACTCAAACACACACACATTTATATATATATATATATATATATATATATATATATATATATATATATATTTATATACACACACACAAGGCAAAAGGGGAAACTCCCTAATGCCTAC
>JBAMHW010000023.1:10255351-10273897 GCA_037177495.1 Rhadinocentrus ornatus
AGGCAGTATTGATGGGGAAAAAACTTTAGGTAAGGCAGAAATGAAATGTCCGTACAGTCAGCTACGGTGACTGGGCAAGGATTATGACAATCAAACTCTCCATTAAAAAGTAGCTTATGGAAGCGTTTTGGCCATCAAGTACTTTTATTAGTACCCACTTTTATTTTCATCTCATTTTCATCATGAAAAAGTGTAGTGGAGCCGGATGTCCACTGACTTGGTGCATCATCAGTATATTTCAACCGGGTGGCTTGGCAGGGCACCAAGGTGGTCCCCTGCTGATGGAAAGGGCTTTGAATAAACCAGGGGTGTTATTTGATGAGCCCCACATGCGGATCTGTTGGCCAATTGGAATGCTCCCAGTGAGAGATGGCTGATCTCTTTATCTGTCGGCCCTGTATCCTTTTAGAGCATCACCTTCTATCACACCCTGCATTCAAAAGATGAGTACAGCTTTTAGTAAGCTGCACGCTGCCTCTCATCCTTTCTTCTCTTCTTCTCTTTCCTCATGTCTTTCCTCTGTTTGCTCCTTACCTCCCCAGTCATTGCCACAAATTTACACTCTATTTTCTGTGTTTATCTCACAACAGATCTGTTGATGATTGCTTTCCAAAATGAACCATATGGCCATTTTGTAATCTGGTGTCCCTATAAATTGTTCACTGTGGCTGTAAAAAGGTCTAATAGTTGATACCTAGTGAACCCAGTTCAGATTGGCTGAGATAGACCAGCACAGACTTCCACTGGGAGAAGAAAAACAAGCAGCAGTTTGTTGTGCCCAACTTACATGTTTTGTACATCGAATGCACCAAACCACCCACTGCAACCTCCCCCCTCAGGAGATTTTGCAGCATACTGTAGCAGCATTGCACTATTTCTTGCTTCTACTTCAAGGAGACAACTGACATAATTCTCACTGCAGCAGAAAGCTTCCATTTGGTTAAAGAAAAGCACACTGCAAGTCATTTCTAAACAACTTAATACTTGAATACTCCTGATAAAGAATAGCATCTTTTTTCACTCTATTCCCACTTTTTTGCTGGCTGGAGAACTGCTGAGAAAGCACTAAGTCCTTTTTTTTTCTTGAAGCACCCCATCAAACAACTGATATCCAAAACACAGTGGTGGAGCAAGAGCAAAAGCAAGGAGGGAGAGTGTGACGGAAGAGTTGCCGATGCCTGAAACTGCTTGCCAAGAGTCGATGAGGGATAGACAAATGACTGTACAACAACCCTGCTGGTAAAAGCAAATGCAAACCACCCACACATGCAGCAAAGCATCAAGGAGAGACTCCAGACTTGCAGAAGAACAAGTCATTCATCAATGTTTTCTAATAAAGCTAAAAACAAATACAAGAATGACTTTATTTCTCTTTCATTGGATATGACATGACGTCAAGAATTCTGGTACTGCCTCAATCTCCCATTCAGCTTATGTAAAAAAAGTGAGAGGGGCTGTTGATGTGGATATCTGTGTCTGTATTTCTGTGAATGAGTGTGTACATAGCAGCCAGATTGACACCACTGCATTGTTACCAACACATCTCCTCCCCCTCCCTCCACCCCATAAGCCAATTCACCCTCATCGCTCTGCCATTAAGCAGCTTTGCATGGTTACAGCTATGACTGCAGCTGTGAAAATATACATTTTAGCATGTGTGTCTGTCTAACTGGAGCAGTCTTGGGAAGTCATTTCACCACTAAACATCACCTCATCTTTCCCCAATAATCACAGTACATTACCCTTGCTACACTTCCTCATCCTTCCTACCAGTTTGTGTCGTGGTAATCTGTTCTGGTGACCCAGCCCTGAACTTTTAATAGCATCTAAACAACACAGTTAAAGACCAGAATTGGGAAACTTGTTCTAGGCATGTGTCCATTGTACTTCATATGCAGTTAAATGGCTCATATTTAGCCCAGGGGAGGGTGGGGGATCGTAGCAGAGTGAACAATTTGTAGTCATGGTTTACTGCTGCAGACCTGATATGATAATAACATGAAACTATTGTTTTTTCTACAATATCAGAAACACATAGATATTATTGCAACTTTTTAGGACTTTTAAAATTATCCATGTATACTTGTTAACTTTTTGGATTTCTCATTTGGGACCATTTGCATAGAATATGTAAAATGAGCATTATACCTCCAACATACTGTTCAACATCATCATCTTCCAGCATTATCCAGTTTTTCCCACTATTTCTTTACTGCAGTGAAGTCTGCTCACAGCACTTTGTGTGTGTATGTGTGTGTGCGCGCGCTCCATCAGGTCCGACAGCTCAGAGGCAATCGATAAGTATTTGGGCAACAGCTCAACATCATTTTAGAGGGATACTGAGAATCACTGTGGACAATATGTGTGTGCGTGTGTGTGTGAGTGTGTGTGTGCAGACATTAGCTATAGCTATATGGTCCCTTTCTTCCCTTTCCCTTTCTCTACAGCCGCAAGCACACTGTAACAGCAATACGTAGCCCACACATTAAACTTTTCCATAAACATTACCATCGAACTTAAATACTTAATTGGAGATCAATCAATTAATCATTTTGGATGATTAATCTACACTCACAAGTATTTTGCAATCAATCAGAATCAATAGAATTTGGCTCAAGGTGCGGCATCTCTAAATACACAGACATAATACACACTATTTATAGAAAAAAAATAAACTAAGAATGACTACTAAACATATCAAAACATCAGGCAATCATCAGCTCAACTTGTGTTTTCACATATTTAAAGTAATACAAACTGTGCTTTTAATCAGCGAACAGCTAAACAAACAGTCAGATTAACATTAAGCCTGATAAGCATACCTGCATTTAGCTATGAGGTAATCTTTGCTGCCTAGCAACCACCATAATGTTGCCTCTTCAGTTAGTTGAGTCTTTACTCAATATCCCGTTATATTATCTCATTATCTTCCCTGGAACCACTTTCACTCTGATACTAACTTGGAAGTAACATTGACATTGAAACTGTTTTGCCAACCAGTTACATCTTTAATCTACTTTTGTCAGTACATATACTGCAGGTTTTCTTTGTTCAGCACCATTTTACTGTCATTCCTTTTTCTTGTGTTAATCTAGCACAGCAAATGTAACAGAAAAAAAATAAATGTTTTGGTTCATTATCTTCCTCTTGTCTGCATTTCAGTCGGCACTAGGACACTCCACTGCTCTTTCAATAGGACACTAGGCTGTTAATTTGTTGATTTCTGCTTCAAAGTCACATATTCTTACTGGAGGCTGCTGTAGAGAGTGAAAGATGGCAGTTTTTGCACTTATTTGGCACTTGCTGTTCATCCCTGGAGGTCAATGCTTTAAAATGAACTTGTAAACTTTCCTATTCTGACATTTTAAGAACTCTGCTTAAGATGGAATTACCAATTCACATTAATGGTGGTATCTAAAACCTTTCAATCACAATAAAACGTTCCAAATTAGCCAACATATCTGTAGAGCAGGAATCACTACACTATAAAGCTCATTATCATGAATAAATCCAACAAACACACACAGCAGCAGTAAAAGGGAGGCATGTGTGTGAGGAAGTGGGGAATTTGATGACAGTTACATCTGTATTTGACAAACAAGCCCCTCAGGCATGGAGCGGCAGTGATATGATTGCATCACAGACATGATGATGTTCACTAAGGAAGTGGGAGTGTTTCAGATAGAACATTAAAGTCAAATTGCTGATGGGTAAGGAGAGTCTTTATGGAGGCAGACTTTGACAGCGTGCTGCATGTGAATTTATATGGATATAAGCCTCTAGGTGACTGAGGGGGGACGAGAAAGGGACAAATATATGGAGAGAGAGGATGGATGTGATTATGCACAAACATGGCCCCACACACACTCGTGCAGTTAACATGTTTTGTAAGATAATTAAGTGGGAAGAATTATGATTGATTCTCACAGCACTGAGAAAGCCTGCAGCTCTAAGGGCACAACACACACACACACCTTGAACATGACACAGATAATGGCGATGCTTTAATCTTGTTTGTCCATCCATGTGTTTTCTTGTGTGTGTGTGAATATATGTGCATGTTGTTATGAAGAAGCTGAGAAAAATCGCATCATTCTGCTTGCAAATCCCCAAGGGATGATGATCACAGGGTATTTCAGGAAGTCTTTCACAAGTAGACTCACTGGGGACCCAGGTGTGTGTATGTGTGTGCTGGTGTGCATGTGTTCAGAGAAGGAGAAAAAGAGAGAGCTTTTCTGAAAAGATACAGAGTGAAAATGTATTTGGACCCTGACGAATTCTCACTTTTATTTGCACTCAGAGATCAGCATTCAAAACTTTAGAAGAGAGTCATTGCTGATGCAAACTAACATGGGCAAGTGCATTTTAAAGGTCCCATATTATACATTTTTTCAACAATTTCATATGGGTGTCAGAGGTCCAGCAACATTTTCAAAGTGTATTAGTAATTTCTAAAGTGTCGTCAGTGGGCTCTACTAAGAACGGGCTGTTTCTGTGTCTGAACCTTTTAATGTAAATGAGTGATGCCTGTCCACGCCCCTCAATAGGAGAAGATTCAGCTTTTGCCGGCACCCGCTTTGTGATTTTAGAGGGTAAACTCAGCTAGCCGTGGGGTTGGGTCAATGACGGTATCCACTGCTGGGGGTGGGGGGTGGTGGTGGTGGGGGAGTGTCCCTTTGTAATGTCACAATTGTCTTTTTTTAGCTAATCTTTTTTTTTTTTTTACATTTGAATTATGATCTTATCTCTGTTTCTCAAAACTAAAGTAATACTACAGTAAACACAAACATTTATTTACAGCTTTAGAATATACCTTTGACTTGTGGCATAGTTTATGGGCCTTTAACCAACTCTTAGTCCAACAGATCTGTAAATAAAGGTAACAACACGTTGTTTTTGTTTTAATAAATAAATAAAAAATCAACACAAAATGAACTGCAGTCTAGCCCCCTTTATCGGTGGCGGATGTTCTTTTTTGTCTACTTTGTGATCTGTCCCTGCCAACTCATCTAATTGCTGGCTGCACATAGAAAACAACGTCATTTTCCCACAACATCTCGCCATAATGTAAATTTGGCTGCAGCTCTTTGTGCCACTTACTGCTGTTGGAGAGCTAATGGTTGTTTTAGTGATGTTTCACTTATGTGTTGCTTTGGAGAGAAAAGATGATTTGATGTGCTGTTTTTAGCCCATACACTGATTTTGTGTCCTTTTCTCACACACAAGGAACTTCCATGTCCATTACTTGTTGGCATGTGATTGTGGCTGTGATTTTACATTTTTTGTAGCTGTTTAAATTTGACCATCACATAACTGGATTTAATTAAGAAAGAATACCTGGACACTAGACATTAGACTTGACAATCCTGTTTATGAATATATAAATGTAGAGAAGTATAAAACAACTAATGTGGAATCCTGAATCTTACCATTTTATTGTGATTAAATGTTGTCATTGTGTAAGTATATTGTACACAATATTCATCTTTGCATATATCTGATGCTAAATATAAACCAGGGTTAAGGTTTGCATGATATTCCAATCTCCGTTAAAAGTGGCACATTTCTCCTCTCCATCCTTCCTTCACTCAATTTCTCCCACTTTAAATCCTGTCTTATCTCATCCTGTCCTTCCCTCAAGCTTCTTCTCATCATTCCACTTAAACTCTTCTACTAATGACTTCTTCCTCCTCCTCTCCATCATCACCCCTCCCCTCCATGCACCCACTTTCTTTCCTTTTGTTTTGGTCTGGTGCTCTTCTGGAAAGACTATGTAAAGTCATAGGGACGGAGAATGACTACTGACTGACTGCAGACATCCATGTTACTGATTCTGCATACCTCTTGGATATAAATGTAGCTTTTAATTTAGCTACATCTGCATAATTGACTTTAAATGGAAGTCCAGCAGAGAGGGTGAGCAGGACAGAGTTGTTCCCCAGAATAACCAATTTCAAACGCTAATGAGGTGGATAGTTTCACTGAGGAATGTCAGGGTCGGCTTTTAAAAATTAACTCAGTGTGTTTCATACAAAAAAAAGGGAAACAATTACACCTAAAGTCTTTGCAAGAAATATCATAACATCCATACAAACAGTATCTTACTTTGTACTGTAGAGTTCCAGATTTATGTCTCCTATCCTTAGTGGGGTTATCAGTATCTGACTCAGAGCAACATTCCTTTGCTGTCAGGAGCTTTTGAAATGATCAAGAGTAAAACCATCTGAACTCTGCATCAGACTTCTTTTCCATATCTGAGGAGAAATGTACCTGAGATGCAACATTTAGACAAAGGCTATCCAAAAACTGAAGAAGTAAAACGTTTCCATTTGAAAGAATTGAACAATAATTGCAAGGTTATTACTTTTTTTGTGGTCTATCTATGGCCAACTATAATTTGTCATGTAATCTGGATTTTAATATAACTCTAACAGTCCGCTAAATTGAACCACCTAAAAATGCACTATAAACTGCAAAGTGAAATTAATCTGTAACTAATCTGCATAAACTACACAAAGTTATTGAATTACTTAATCTAACATGCAACATGTCTACCTAAACTAAACCACTGCTAGTGAATCAATTAGCCATGGATGTCAAAAGATGTGATTTTTCACAAATCTCTGCTATCTAGTCTCATTGTCTCATTTTACAGTTTGGATCAGATCTGCAGTAATATGAACAATGTTGTAATGTTGCATTAACCAGATATTCATTTCCACTACTGAGAAACTGATTCCAGCAAATAATGTCCAATTTAGTTGCATAATGTATGTGGTCCACTGTATAACAAGCAATAATTTGCAACCAAGTAATGTACACATCCACCCTCGCGTGGGGAAAGGCTCAGCTGGTAAAAATCACAGCTGTATGAAGCAATGCATTTAAAAATCTTTCATTTAGTAAAAAACTCCAGCAGATTAGAAAACAAAATGTCAGCTTCCTTGTGTTGTCAAAGTTATCATACAGGACAAGGCTGCACAATATACCAAAAAAGTGCCTTCATCATTGCAAAAGCATCTACATGAAGCAGGCATCCGTGCATGTATGTAGATGCTAATGGATGTGGTAATAGAGCACATGGAGTGAGCGGTGTGATGGTGGAAGGTAACAAAAGGAGCGACCAAATTGTGGATGAAGAACTCGTGGATAAAACAAACAGCACGTCGGCTACTTTGAACTATTTTGGTTGAAAGGGAGATGACACACTACAAACAAAGATAACTTACGAGACATGAGATTAAAGTAATTTAATCTCTACTGACACTTATGGTACAAATACAAGGACTTACAATCCACATGAATATAAAACGTAAATCTTATTATAAAATTTATCAAAAGTTGGTAAAGAAATTGCTTCAAACTTTTGCAAAGATCTTGTCAAAATAACACTAACATTATTATTTTAAAAGCTCTAAAGTTCTGCAGATGTCTTCAGAGAGTTTTGCGAGTGAAGCTCTATATGAAAAAACATCAAAGCAGCATCATATTTTTGTTTTTACAGAACGTATCGTCATCGCAACTTTTATCAGTGCTGTTGCATGTTGCATGTTTTCCTCATATCATGCAGCCCTAACAATGCAGTAGACAAAATGTATTAATATTTTGATTCTTGATAAGTAAAATGAATTTTAGTTTATTTGTGGTGTGAACAACAGAGCAAACTTGAGTTTAATTCATAATCTGAAAGTATTCTACTGAGTCAGATGGCTGCTTGACAACCAGGGTGTTGTTGAAAGAAGACATAACCATCCAGGATGGTAATTGGATGGATGGACTTGTACTTATACAGCACTTTTCCAGTCAGCTTGACCAATCAAAGCGCTTTACACTACTTGTCAGATTCACCCATTCACACACACATTCATACCCCCATTGGCACATTGGGAGGCAACCTAAGGTTTGGTGTGTTGCCCTGAGGATAAGAGATTATGTAGCAATCAGGACATCCAAACTGATTGATTTACAGTTAAGTCATGATTTTTTTTTCTAATTGACATGAACTGAGAGAAGAACAGTGCAATGACTGGTTAATACTAAGACCCAGTTGCTACGTGATAATCCTCGGGGTAAAGGGTTTTTACATCCACTTGGGCGGAAATGGGCTGTTGATCATCAACAACATGTGGATCTGCGGGTGCAGCTGAGAGAATTGACCAAGGCCCCTGCAGCATTCTGCGAGTGTGTCTCAAGGATAATGGCAACACAACAAACTCCCTTTCTCCCTTTGGAAAACTGAACAACAGGGAAGCATGCTCATAGCACTGCCACGTGAAAATCCACGAAGACTTCCAGAAAAACACACAAGCCACTGAATGCTGATGCTTTCTCTCAAACTTCCGGATGCCACTTTGTTAAATAATGACTTCTGACAAGTAAATATATATATGAAATGTTACAGAGCTCCATGTGTTGAATAAAAAAAACAAAAAACATGTTGCAGCGCCGCACTGCAGTAGTTTCCATACCGCTACACTAGCAGAATTAAACGGTGCATTTTGGCTACAGGCTGACTTTGAAGTCCACAGAAAGCCAGTTATTTTAAATCCATTTTATTTTGCTGTTTTATTCAAACAAGAAATGTAATTTAGTTTTAATTCTTTCTCCAAAGCACAAAATATATTTGTAGGTACCCTTCATCAAACAAGCCCCAACAGTCACCATACAATTGTTCAGCTAAATACATTCAAGAGTCTTTAGATTCATCTCTTCCTTTCACAGGGTTTGTATGTCTGTATCCCACCTCCTTTTTTTATTTTGCTGTTTTGTTGAGGCAAAGGCATAACTTTGGGTGATCGGCTGGATGGACATATTTTATTTCATGCTTGTTACACACACACACACGTACACCCACCCGCATGCACGCTGTCATCATTTCATTAGCTGCAAAGGCTAATTGGGCTTAGGGAGCCTGGAGCAAGAGGAGAAGAAGAGTGTGCAGGTGAGGAGGTGAGGAAGAAGAATAGGTTGTCATTATGAACACTGTGGATTGGTGGAGATAAAGGTTAGTGTTATTGAATGCTGATGCCCCGACGCAACCGTCTGGAGCTGATGAAACAGACAAAGATAGTACAGATACAGAGAGAGGAAGATAGAGGAAAGTAGCAGACACTAAAAAGCTCACATGGGGAAGAGGAGAGATAATGCAAGACTAAATGTGTGTGTGTGCCATGGGTTAAATGTGTGTCTCTGCCTTATAACCAAGGTCAGGGTGCCTGCAGGCGGTTCATCTAAGTTGGCTCTACTTAACCCAGTTACTCATAAAACTTCCTTCTCTTTCTATTTTCCTATCATGCCACCTTCATCTTTCGCACTCTTCCTTCCTTCTTGGGTTTAATTTCTCTTCCGGAGATATAAATCTTATTTAACTTTGCTAAAAACCTCTCCCTCCTCTTTGTCCTATCAGACTCTGTTTCTACTGCACAAAAAAGAATCCTGTATGAAAACAGTTATCTCTCCATGGCAGCAAACTGGGTTTGTGGCTTTAATCCCTCCAAGATTTTTTTTCCTGTTTCACCAAGCTTCTGAATTTCTGTTTTTTTATCACTCAATCTCCCACTCTAGTGCTTCCATAACCAGAACCTCCATTGAAAAAAAAAAAACATTTTCTTACTCTGTATTTTACAATGTGCTCCATTACAGGCTTTAAAACAAGTTTAAAAAAACAAAACAACTAAAATATCCATTTTGGGGGTGATTGATAGCTGCATTCAGTAGTTAATTTTTCTTGCCATAAGTTTTTAAAGTTACATTATTTGTAAAATATCCACTTGCTAAATAAAATAAAAAAATAAAAAAAACAGAAAATTGAAAAAGCAAAGATAACCTGCGCTGCTCTGCCGGGTTCACACCTCTGAATGTGCTTACCAAGTCCGATCCATCTGCTACTGCAACCCAATCTCAGCCAAAAACATGTCACACACATTCGTTTGTACTTGTTCAAAACATGCTTCAGTAGCGTCACAACCCACAGTGTAAATTGTGAAACAGTAAAATATCACTGGGCTGTTTTCTGCCAGCAGCATTCACATGACATGGCAGGAAAAATTTTGCATGGATGTCAAAACATGTAAGTCGTTATCATGTTGATGCTTGGAACCATGCATTTAGTCTAGACATTAACCATCTGCATCTAATGCTACCATATACTTTGAACACCCAACCCTCACTATTTGCAGGTGGGAGTGCAGCAGAAAAGTAAAGATTAGCGAGTGGGAGGGAAGTAGAAAAGTGCAATGACTGATGAAGACTGTGGTAAAAGAGGGAGCTAGTTTGATCCTGCAAAGGTGCTCAGAGTGTAATTAAATTCTGTGAATTTTCACTTTCTGCCCTTTCTTAAGCTCAAACAAACACAAGTTATGGATCAACATGCTGTGTAGGGAACACTGCAAGGAAAACTTGGTAATTTTATAATTTTTTTGGAGTCTAGATTGCAAAACTACAAAATATTTCTGGTGTTAAACATCATTATATTTTTATGGTTTGACATGAGATTGAGTTAGCAATTGTGCTATCAAACAACAATGTTGCCGCAGGAGCACTTATCAGCCAAGCAGCACCCTGGGCAGAATACCACTGCATCTTTTCAGGGTTGTTAAGCTGTGCACTCAAACTGAGATGCTTTAATTGGACAGCTTTTTGCTTTTTGTGGTTACTCCAGAGACATGTTTATTAAATGATTAATATAATAGCATGCTAAGATCTTTTTTTTTTTTTTTTACTAAGTGGAGTTAGGAGTGGGGTTACAGAGTTCTGTAGCCTGATAGTGATGTTATGTTCATACACTGGTCTCTAGAGACTGGTTAGGGAAAATCGAACACCCTCTGCTATGGGAAATTGATTGGAGTGGAGGCAGTCAGACTGAAGCTGAAATCAAAGTGTAATGAGATGACAATGTTTGTCTGTAAAAATCCACAATCGTTTTCATCATTGCGCTGCCTCATCAACGCATCAATAAACCGGCAACAAGTGAGCAAAACATCCCAAACATACAGAATAATAAGCAAGCTTCTGAGCAGCAGTATGTGGAAGAATTGTAGGTAATAAGTAAAGTACAGCAACACAAGTACTACAGAGTAGTTTTAAAACCATCTGATTTTAAAAGTGACCCACCTAAAGTTTGTAAAATTGCCATAACTGACATCAGAAATGTGTGGACACGCTGAATAAGTGATGTCTTCAGAAAGTCAAGTCTCTGTTTATGTTTTACTTTTAATGTCAAAGGAATTATGCAACTGTTATTGCAAATTCAGGTGTTACAATATCAAGATTAATTTTAAACATTAATTTTAAACATTAGTTTTAATCATGAAAGCAATTGCATATATAAAAACAAACCCAAAAAAAAAGTGACACAAAAAAAGTCTCCATGTCGGTTATGAAAGACAAAGAAGGCAGGCTTTATTGTCTGAGTAATTACTTTACACACACTCACTCTGCAAGCAACCACAAGACGCACAGGAAAACATAACACACTCTGGAACCACCTAAACAAACACCCGTAGAGTGGATTACACATCTTACCCTGGTCGATACCAAACACTGTCACGCTGCTTTTGCCACAAGGAGGCAACACAATAGACGAACAAGGATCCAAGTGTGTTTGTGTGTGGTACAACATGTGTGCCATTTTCTCCTCATGGTCTTTTTAGATGTTTCTCTCTTCATCCAATCTTCAAGTAGCTTTAGTGCACTTTCAGGCATATCAAACAGTCTTATCTAAGAGACCCTATTATTATGCAGCCTTGCAGCGCTGAACGATGCTGTGACTGAAATAAAGCACATCTTCCTTTGTTTGGTGATATGAATCTTGGTCACACACACACCATCTTCATCAGCTCCTTTGTAAGACATGAAGGGAAAAAAGAAGTTCCATGTCCGAGCAGTCTTATGGGTATACATAGATTCAAACAATGATTCATTACCTGAAGAAGATGGTTAATTTGCAATATATTTGCTCCTCTCTTTCTTCCTCTTAAGTGTCTCAGAAGACAGAAGTCAGTGAGATGTGTCATGATAACTACAGGGATCTTTGACAATATTGTAAGGCCCACATGTCCACTTCCAGCTTGCCACAAAGCCTGAGGAAAAGATAAAGTTGGTACCATGTGAAAAAAAGAGAAATCTGCAGCAATGAGGATAATGAATCCATGTATGCATTTAAAACAATAGCTGAGCACCAGCATCTGATGAAGGTAGTTTGCTATGAAGGCCTAAAGACTGGTGTATAATGTTGCAGAGCAGAACTGATTTAGGAGGAAAATCTGTTTTAGATACATACAGAAGAGATGCAGGATGTGGCCCAGGAGTACCCTGTCTGGACCAGTTTGGTTCTCTTATCCACCACGACCTGAACTATCAAAGATTACTTCGGAATCAATTAAAGGGCAGAATTCTATTTAATATTCTTTTTACATTTTTATATGCAATATGGTGGACTAAATCTGTCTAGAAAGTCAGAGGAGAAGCAAGTAGAAGCATAATGCTAATTATCTGGTCATACATTACTGACCTGTAAGTAAGGCAGTCAAGATTATAACATTTTTGTGGACAAAGTCAAGTTTAGACAAATTATGAAAATGAATAGGCCTTATTAATTCACATAAATCCTATAAAGAATAACACACATTTATTTGAACTGAATAGAGTACCGAAAATAAAGATATACGTGTTTTTTTGGCTGTTGTTTATCAATTAGGGCTAGTCTGAAAAAGAGCTAGACCAATCAATCACAGTAGTGGCAGCAGCGGATTGAAGAGATGATGGTGCAACATCTATGAGATGATGAGCCCTTGAGCAAAACACTGAATTCAAACTGTTTTAGGAATACTAAAAAAATATATATGAATAATAATATAAAAATAAATAAATAAAAAAAAAAAAATAAATAAATAAAAAAACTGTTTTAAGAACCCAGTGCAGCATTGCTCAAGAAATCACTTCAATTTTGAGGGAAAAGGCTCCTATTTAACCAAAATCACTCACCAGATTTTAGTTTACAGACTTAGTAGTCATGGTTCGGGTTTTCTTTTTACGATACAGATTTAAATAAAGATTATTTGTTTCACTCACCTGAAGCAAATTAATAAAAGAAAGGTTTAGAATAACATTTAGATTGAAGAGGAAATCTCGCTTGCTCGGGGCTGTGAAGCTGATCTATGGAAATCCTTGTGGAAGCTAAATTCCAGCAACCTTGTGGAAAATGCCCTCTAAAGTAGTCTCAGATCTTGGCAGCATATGTTATGCATGGACTGCGTTGTAACAGTCTTGTTCATCTCTGATCCTTTTAAACTCTCACCAGTCAAACTGGCAGGCTTTCTGTAATACTGACAATCCCGCACACAAAAATGCTATCTCCTGTTCAATCAGGGCTCATTAGCCCATCTAATAAATTCATTATCACTTATCCATGGCTCCATATGACCAGAGCAGATGTTCCCTGATATTATTTCAACACAAATTGCAGTCGTTGTAGGACAAAATCGACATTAGTGCATTATTTTCTGTATTTACATCATGAGACGAGTGTGGTCAGATTTCATTATCATAGATCCTGCTCTGCTCAGCAGAGGGACAGATGCTGCCAACACACAGACAGCTTTGCAGCGCTAGCCTCCGCTTTCTGGCATGGACATATGTGGGTTGCCGGGGGCTGCGGCTGTCACAGGCTATAGCTCTTCGCACAGCTAGTTGATGCGAGCGGATGGGGTTGATGTGATTGGTTGATAAGAACAGAGCTGTTTTGTGCATGTGTGTGTGTGTGTGCAAGATGGAAACAACAAGCGAAAGGGTGCTTTTCTTGGGCCGGTGTGCTTTTCGCTTCATCAACATCTGTAAATGGACAAAGATATCCAACACAACTAACATGCACTTAATGTCTTACTCACACACCTACAGTAAGGACATATGAATACACACACTGGCACGTTAGTACACCCTGGAAGCAGCTACAGAAAGAAAAGGCAGATGACAGAAGAAATAAAGGTGATGTGTCTGTGTTGTTGAAGAGACAGACTGAGGAATAAATGATAAAGTGAGGAGATAAAAAAAGAAAGAGGAGAGCAATCTGAGAAAGGGTGGAAAAGGAAGAATGTGATGAAAAGAAAGCAACATGGGAGAGGGGAGCAGAAGGAAGGCAAGGAGGGAGGGAAGAGAGGTTAGCTGGATAAGTGGGGCAGTGCTGCAGCGTGACACATCAGCATTCTGAGCACAGCGGCAGAGAGCAGCGCAACAAACGCAGTCGCACCCACAATCCTCCTCTCTCTCACACTCGCAGGAGACGCAGACATGTATAAAACAGACACGCAATCTTCAAACGTGTGCGGCGCTGCCAGAATGAGCATCAAACATGTTATCTCATGCAACGCAAACAGACACGGACTTTGAGTGGTCTGATAAAAGCGCAAACCGCTGGGTCACATAATCTACCCCTAAACACACGCAGGCACATGCAGCCTGAAACCTATTCAAACACAATAGATAACAGCTGATTCCATTTGAAACTGAGCACTGCGGAGCTGCAGATCCTGGGTGTTCCCTGAAATCCAGTAACTTCTCAGAGTACACCGAGAGGATGCTGATGTGAATGCAGCAGCTGCTGTGTCCTTCTGTGAAGCTTTTTACACACACAGTACAAAGTGATGTTTTTTTTTTTTTATCTGGAGGCTTGATAGGCATTGATTGGCAGAGTGAATGATTAAAAAGAAAGTCAAAAGTTTAGAGTCACCTTTCATTTATTTATTTTCCCCCAGGAAAACAGGTTCTGTTGTTTACTGGAACAGGCACAAACATAATGGAAACAATACATTTGATCATGATTGTTCTTGGAAGCTTTAAAGTCAGTTTTTGGCATGACCACCTTTCTTCTTTAACATAGCCTGAACCCTCTTAGACATGCCTTCCTGTAATTTCTGAAAAGTAGTCTTCAGGATTAGTTGTTCAGGTTTCTTAAAGGACGGCTAAAAGCTCTTCTTTGGATTGTTCAGTTCACTGTCAAGATGATTCTTCACTAATGTTTATGTCCAGGCTCTGGGGAGGATTCATCACTCAGTAAGAAGGATATTCAGTCCAGTTCTTGTGTCATTTGGCAAACCTCACTCTTTTCTCCCCATTTCCCTTCTTTAATAATGGCTATTAGACAGTGATCCTTTCACAGAAACCATTTCTGATGAGGCTTCACTGAACAGCAAATGGTTCACCATGAAGACCAAGGGCATCTCATAAGGTCCTGTCAGGTTTTAGATTGTGATTGGACTTTTTAGGCCTTACAATTCTACTTTTGCTTTTCACATGTGCAAAATTGTTTTTTATTACATGGCATAACACGTAGTCAAAGTATTAAAGAAAAATCTACTGAATAAGAACTTTTGTTCCTGAGACAATTGTAAAAGATTAAAACAAAGTCTGGGTGTTTGAAATAAGGAAGAAATGAAGAGTGGATCCAAACTTTCCACAGTACTTAAGTTCAAAATTATGCTTTTGCTTTGCTGACAGTTGAATTAAAGCTATACAATACGTTCTGGTTAGAACTTATAAAAATAAACTATCTTTTTAACATTTTAAAAAGCACTAGAGCTTCTTCCTGTTAAAAGCTAGCATCCTTTTGCTGATGTCATTGTAGTAAATGCTCAAAGTAACCTAAAAACATTATGGAAAAGTAGCAAAAACAATATATTAGTTTGAAACATCTTATATAACTGTAATCATTCAATTTTTTTTAAGATTAAACTTTTGTTGCCTAGATACAGAGTACACGACTCTGCACCACCAGGTAAAGAAATCATAACAACAAAAAATGGCAAAATGTCCTTCAACCAGGAAAAAAGCGAAAAAAATGTTCCTCTTAATGAAGTGAGCACATTCAGTTCAGTGCAGGTAGTAGTACATTCTGGAATGTAAGAGGTTGTTTGTATTTTAAATAAATTATTAGGATTAAATGTACTGCAAATGAAAGGGACTTCTACATTACCTTAGCAGAAAAACTTACAACAACACAGTTAAGACATAAAGAGAAAGGCATTTAATCAAGTGCTTTGCTATGCAAATGGTGTGCAAATAAAAATTAAAATAAGTAAAAATGTATACAGGTATAGATTAAATGTGTGGGAAGAATTACATATGAGAATCTGTCATAATATACATTTTTGGTAAAACGTGAAATTTTACATCTTCAAAACATACTCCACATGCACCATGGATGTGTATTTGATGCCTCCTGACCTATGTTTGTAGTTTTCATCTTCACGATTAAACATGCCATCAGGCATGCTAAATTTGGCACGTCAAGATGGATGCAGGATACAGCTGAGAGGACTGAAGCTTAAAAATTATTCTGATCTACTGTGCACCAGCCATGTGCAGAAAACACCAGTCTAATGGTCTGTGCAGGACTTCAAATGTGAGCAATAGAGAGCCTCTAGTGGTCAAAAGGAGTAACTATACCATTCATGAAGGATTCTTGTCATTGATAACATGATGTCAAGCTTTGATGTTTCCTGCACCTTAACAGCTTACTTTCATTTTGCACACATGGTAATGTATGCAGGCATGCACAAGCAGAGAATTTCCCACCACTGATGACTATTGGATGTCATTAGTTTACAGGGAGAAAGCATGGTGCATGCCAACAGATGCATACATGTTTATAAAACCTCACATCTATCTGGATGCATCCTGCTGTTACCATCTGCAGACTGATGAACTGTGCATGGCTTTATCAACTTTCTTTGAACTCTTTTTGACAAAGGTAAGGTTAGCTATTATTTCAGGATTGATTGAAACATATATATGTAGAGAGAGAGAGAGGGAGAGAGCACAAATTAACGATAGTCCCCAGAATCTTAATTAGTGTTGCACAGTGATGTATTCAGTTTATTGTGTTTGAATTTGAATTAATTTATGACAATGATCTTGAGAAGACAGCATCAGAAACATTTAGCACTTTCAGTTCTGGCCCCAGTCACTAAAGAGTCATCATGGCTTACAAGAGGTTGGGCAATTGTCCACATATTCTTGTTTTCTGTCTATGGTTGGCTGTGCAGCTCGCATTTCATCCAAATCCTCATTACTTTACTTCAGGAAAAGGCCTCTTGCATGTCATATTTTCATCTTACATCACTTATATTTTCTCATGTTTACACATGGCAACTGCCTGAGAAATCTTTCAGCACAAAGACAACAGTCATTGCAGAAGTAATGGGAAAGTAGCAGACGCCAACATTCACTGTGTAGACTTTTTCAGTCAGTTCAAGATGTCTAAGTGGCGACCTTCCCAGTTACAAAGCCACTTTGCCCACACTGGTGCTTCTGCCACTCATGGATGGAGTGTTTTAACAATGACAATAATCTGAAAAGAGGGAAAGACTTCATATGCTTGCGGTCTTATCTACAAATAGAAAGACGAGCAACTACTATAGAAACGGATGCACAAGGAAAAGGCTGAGATAGTCTCAATCTGGAGGAGGGGCAAGGTAGCAGGCCAGTGGAGACAGGCAGAAGGTGTGTGGATCCCAAAGGAGGAAAAGTCTCAGAACATCAGTCAGTTCCGAACCATCTCACTGCTGGGGGAAGATCTTCTTTAGCATTCTCGCCAGACGACTGACAGACTACCTCCTGAAAAACTCCTACATTGACACATCGGTCCAGAAATGAGGAATTCCAAAGGTCTCTGGCTGTTTGGAGCACACAGGCGTGGTCACTCAGCTTATCAGGGAAGCATGGGAGAACAAGGGCGACCTGGCTGTGCTGTGGCTGGACCTTGCCGACGCCTATGGATCCATGCCCCACAAGCTGGTCGAAGAGGCGCTGAATCGACATCATATCCCAACGAAGTTCAGAGACCGAATCCTGGACTACTATGCCAACTTCAGCCTGAGAGTCTCTTCCGGATCAACGACTTCTGATTCGCACAAACTTGAAAAAGGGATTATCACTTGCTGTGCGATCTCAGTTATACTCTTTGCACTCGCCATGAACATGCTGGTGAAGACTGTGGAAGTCAAGTGCAGGGGGCCCCTAACCAAGTCTGGAGTTTGACAGCCACCCAGTGACAACCACATCTGTTCCGGGCTGCAGGTGGTTCCGAAGTGGGCATGAAGAGTTGATCTCCTGGGCTGGTATGAGGTTCAAACCAGGTAAATTGAGGTCTCTTGTGCTGAAGAAAGGGAAGGTAACAGGTAAGTTCTGCTTCTCACCCGGCACCACCAAAATACCATCACTCACAGAGGAATCGGTGAAGAGCCTGGGAAAGGTGTTTAACTGCAGCCTGCCATGAAGCCTGAGCAGTATCGCCCTGTACGGGCAGACCAACAAGCTAAAGTTCCCTATAAGCAGCCTGAGCGAGGAGTTCATGGTCTCCCGGTCGAGGGAGCTGCTTAAATCCCGGAAGTCCAGTGACCCGCAGGCTGGGATCAAGGTTAGGACGGGACATAAGTGGAGAGCTTCCGAGGCTGTGGGTGTGGGAGGTGCGAGTTGGAGTAGAGGAGAAGCGGGTCAGCCAGATGGTGGGAATGAGGCAGCAGGGAGCCTGGACGAGATGGGAGCAAGCTG
>JBAMHW010000023.1:10296931-10313000 GCA_037177495.1 Rhadinocentrus ornatus
GGATTAGCAAAGGAATTAAATACTTTGAACATATTATCCATAACAGAAACATTTTATCTTTTAATACTCTCTCATCATAATATGGGATTAACAGCAACAGATTCTAAGAATATCAAAAACTCAAAACCTTAATACACACAAAATTCCCCCTTCACCGAACAGACCTGTAACTCCCTCCAATAGTTGCAGTAATTAAGGACCTTTGTACTAGAAAAATACTTTGAAAAATATACAGATTAATGACAAAAATAGATGATTCGAATTCCCTACCTACTTCAAAATGGCCATTTATATAACATGTCTCCATTGGTAGAGTAACTCTGTCCGGCAAAATATGGCACACAGACCGCCTTTCTGTATGTTAGGACGCTGGAGAGGACAGGGTAAAAAAATATATAAAAATGTTCTTGTGACATAGAGAAGCACCAGTACGGCTCTACATAACGAAAATCTTCTTATAGTGCCGACCACAGGGCAGAAAATGAGTATCAGATTGTGTAGATTGAGGTTTTAAACCACGTTTTACCATAAAATGATGCAATAGGTCTTAATAACAATAGTATCAAATATGATATATCCAGAATTATAGAGGTAAAAGACATTTTTAGTATTAATTTTAAATAAACTAAAATCAATCATTTACTTGAAATAGCACTTGCACATTCCAATTTTATTCCTAATTGGATGTTTTCATCCACAATATTGTGTATTATTCTTAAAATATAGATATTTACTGGATATTTTTCTAAAATAGCTTGTTTTCTTATTTAATGAAAAAAAAACTAGGACATAAGTTATAGTGACATTGTTTATGAGAGTGTTATGGGACTATTAAGAGTATTCTGCAAATACCAAACTTTAATACTGTAGTCAGGAAGGTTTTAGTGCATTGATAATAATGGTGGCATTTTAATCAAAATGCAACATTATAATGAGTAAAATGGAAGACTAGCTTATGTTATGAATCATTTACTTGCTGCTTATGACACAAGTTTAGTTTTTACTGGGGCAAATGAGTACATATGTGACATATCAGCAAGCGGCTAAATGATGGTGTTTTCTCTATTAGAGCCAAACTGTTTTTGGTTAACAGTAGTGCTTGCTTTTTCTGAGGGAAAGAAAAATAAATATTTGCCCTGCACTTTTTGTCTTTCTGCTGACAAACTTGGCTTCTTGTGATATGGAAGACCATTTCCCTATTTCCTCAGATAAAAACAGAATATCATATTTTCCTCTATTTGATTTTTGCTCTCATATCTGCCACCAACAGTGTTGTACCTGTTTTGCCAACTCTCCTTTTTCCCAACTTCTCTGACTAGATGAAATTCTTTCTTTCTTTCTACCGACTGACAAAACGAGCTGCAGTAACCAGGGGAAACGCTGTGTGACATCATGCTCAGCCTCACACAAGCTTAGTTAGAGAAAGCAGAAACTATCTTTACACACACACACACACACACAGAGGAGAACAGTAAGAGAGATTTGGAACTCCAACTATTCATAAGAAGGTTTTTTCTTTCATTTAATCATTCACACGTTCACTGACACACACTCACTGACACACTTTGCGTTCCTTCAAGTAATTGTATTTGAAACGACGAGTCAGCAGAACAGTCTAAGCTGGCATGCAGGGTTATGTGGAGGCTGACTCAGAGGCCAGCACTGCGGCTGCTTTAGCAAGCTTACTCAGTTACTCTGACTAACTCCCATTTCCACTGTTGAATGCCCTCTCTCACAGAGATAAAAAGAGGTGTGGTCATCCTCCGTCCTCTCCAGAGCGCCTTGAGGAAAGAGCTAATTATATCAAAAGATCCTCCTTTAAAGGAGAAAAATGGTTGAAGGGAGATGGCCCAGTTCTACTCAGAATGAGGAGCTGTATATTTGTTGAAAACTCAGTGTGGACATAGTTTGAAGGATCTTTCTGCACCACATGTGCTCATTAAAAAGTTTAGAAAGCGAGCTTTCTAGCATGCAGTGGTGGGTCTAGAAAGTTTTTCATTGTGGGGTACATACTGGGAACAGATGTGAACAGATGAAAATGAGATCTTTTTAAAAAAAAGAAGGGTCTAGATTTTAGTAAATAATGAACCGACCGATACAGCTCAAGTGGTCAACCACTGTGCAGTAAATCCGATGATCAAGAAAATATGAGGGTTGATGTAGAGCATCATACAGAACAGCATATAGAGTACATGATGTCTGAGATGAACCCAGGTAAAGCTCAGTTTGCACTGAATGTTTGTTAGAATTTGATTTTCTGTTCTTCGGATGGCACCAGGGGATACAATCAGGCTTCTGCAACTTCACAATCAAAGTCTTATCTTTCATACAAATACAGCAAATTCTGTTTTGTTTTTGATTTTTTTTAACTTGGACCTTAAGCAGCCTACAGTGACTGATGAGTAGTCTCTCTATTTGGTTTAATGTGTCATAAGGCAGAGGTCCCTAACCCTGGTCCTCAAGGCCCACTATCCTGTAGGTCTTAGATGTCTCCTTGCTCTCAGTTAGCTTTGAGTTGAGCTCTTCTGCTTCATACATCTGTAATCTTACTTAACTTTGCCAATTATATTCTGTAGTCCACTCCATGGGAAGCTTTTGGCCAATCAAATTACTCCTTATTGTTAGAGATTTAAGTTGAGTGGATCAATGTTAGGTATAATCAGAAACTTTTTCCTTTTTCTTTTTTTAAGCAACAAAAGATTTTAATCTTACCTGCAGAGATTGAAAAGAAAAACCATTAATTACCATATCAATTCCATTAGTTGGATGGATGGTCTTATATTGATCCATTTTAATACACACAATTACAAAATGGACAAATGAAACACAATTGGAAAATGGACATTTAAAAGGCTATTAAAACCACTTTCTGGAAAGAGCCACAAAGAGATCCTGTATGAAATGGGTTCAAGTCCTTAAACAATCTCTTTAGAATTGAGATAGACTGGTGATTTATCAAGATGAATAGCATCCACAAATGGATTCACACATACACACCCACCAAAGTCACGTACACACAAGAGATAAGTGGTGAGAGAGATAACAAGTAGAGGGTAAGAGGGTTAATAACTGTCTCCAGCGAAAGGCTGGCGAGGTTGCTTCTGTTTATGTGCACACACACACAAGCACACACATATTTACACTCACAGGTCAGCCTGTTTAAATGTACATGATAGATTGATGAGCCAACTGACAGAACACATCTTTCAGTGCTGCTGTCTCTCTATGTCATACATGACTGCATAGTACAAAGGGAGCAATATGGAGAGATGTGGTAACAGAAAGATGTAGAAGAGAGGATGCGGGCTGAAAGAAGAAAGACAAAAGGAAGGAAGAATACGAGAGGGGAGATAAAAAATGGATAGAATGATAGTGTTGGAGCCAGGAGGGCAGCTCTTTGTCTTCCTAATGGAGCCATTACCTAAGGGTTTGACCCCTGAGGGTGAGTCTCGTGCAACTGCACATGTGCATATACACACACACAAATTTAAAGAGAGCAATAAAGATTATGAACTAATAGAACTGCCAAGAGCTGAAGGACAGGTTACAACAATTTGTACTGTATTAGCAGAATTTTTTTACTGGCTAATGTTGCTGCCAATGTCTCCAGTTGTCCTTACTAATGTCCCTCCTCCATCTAAACTCCAGTCTCTTCACTCATCCTTAAGGCTATAATTTGAGATGAGTTCACTGGCACTTGTAACATCTTGAAGTCATCATAATGTTTTACTAATAAAAAGATAAACATTACTAATTTACTAGGAACTCTGCTTGTAATTTCATTTCTTTTCTACACCTTTATACAATGTCTAGAACAGCGCTGTCCTTCTTTACCTACATTATCTCCCATGTCTTTCTTTCCCTCCCTTGCCCCTCTCATTGTAGTGCCTGTTCCCTAATTTAAATTGAAAGTGACCTTTTTGTAAGAAGAGGTGCTGGCTGCTTACACACGTGAACAGCCGTGCACACGCATAGACACAAAGTTATGATACTCTGAAAAGATGCCCAGCAGAAGCATGCACTCTTTGCAAAGTACACTTTCATTAATATGCGAAACCCTGTGTCCATGTGTGTAATTGTACACCACTACAGGACATAAAATGCTATTACATCTGTCCTTGGGACACAAAAAAACACACAAAATAAGTCTGTGCCTAACATGTGTCTCCTCTTTCTGTTTATGTGGAACAACATTAAGTACACAAGATGTGGGTCAAGGAGTTTTTAGTAAGAAAAGTCTGCATACTTAACACACACACAGATGCATGGACACGAATGTGACTGCACAGAATCTTTGTTCTTTTGTTGCCTTACAAACTGAAACTGATTTTCTGTTGGATCTTGTATCATTAAATAAGAAAAAAAAAAAAAACACATAGCCACCACCTGGAGGTGAAAATATGTTCCTATTGTTAAAGAAATAGTAATAAGCTAATTCAAAATAAAAATTAGAAAAAGAACCAAAAAAGCCTAACATGGCATGATACTTCGTAGGAAGATGTTCTTGAGGTGATAAGGCTTTGGATTTGCATCACACATATGATGTTTTCCTTGATTATCATAGAATCAAACTCCTCTTTTTTAAGCAATTATTTTTTATGACCACTGTTCCACAAAGCCCAGCTTTTTGAAGTTGTGTGACTTAAAGTGGTCCACAAAGACAGACATGCCAGTCTCTGTTGTAAAGTCTTGCAGCAGCTTCAGGCTTACCTTTGGCGCTTCAAATGATGCTGTTGGTACCGTTCTGGTCTGAAAGTTTTATTGGTCTTCCTTTTTTTTTTCCCCAACTGGTTTGGAGACCTGCTTGGTCTTCATTGTGCTGCTTACAGAGCTGCTTTTACAGAGCCTGGGGCTTTTTGTTTATTAAACTAAGATCATGTGACAGATTGCAAAGAGTTGGATTTAAACTAATTACATTACTTAAGAAGGTATCTTAGAAGTTCAGACCTTAATTGAATGCTTCATGGTTAAGAAGATAAATAGATTTCAGTTTTTACTTTTATTTTTAACCAAATTGGGCCATTTATTTGTAGGTATGTTAGTAAACCAATTTAAACAAGTTTGTAAAATAAATGAAAAAACACCACCTGCCTATCCAAAACTGTGCCAATGCAGCCAGCCTGCAATGCCTTAGATGTAAAACACGAACAAAGTAATCACATCGAATGAAGACTCTTCAGTAATTGTCACACATAGAAGTAAACAGAGGGGAAATGGCATGCCTGTTTGGTAGCGCTCATTGTCAATGCCCTGAGTGTAATTGAACAAAATAAAAACCCCAGAGAAGAGGATCAATTACTCTGTGTACAAGACCGAAGCGATGTTTTCATATTTTGATGATAAAGTGTTGCCCATAGTGCTGCAATGTAGGCAGAGAGGAAAGAGAGGGAGCAAAGCGGAGAGAAAGATGGATGAAGAAAGTGAAAGAAAGTGAGAGAAAGAGACATGAGAGGTAACAGACAGATGACGTTTCAAAGTATAGTTTACCAATTTGCCTCAGTGGCTGGAAGGTATAGTGTGTGTAACGTGCAGGTCCATGGCTGTGTCTGCTGACATGTTTGGGTGCATCACACAGGAGGTTTTGAGTGTCTGGGAGCAAACTGAGCTGAATTAAGTTGTAAATTGGAAGGGTGTGATTGCACTCAGCACTGCAAGACTTTGTAATCATTCAGCTCTATCATTTCCAGCAGCCTCCGCACTCAGTCAGCGACACTGCGAGGAACAATGACAGGCCTAAATCTACTCTGTCCATAGACCTTCAATATTAGAGAGAGTGAGAGAGAAAGAGATAGGAGAGAAAGCAAGAAATGAGTGGCAGAACAGTGAGAAGGAGTGGGAAAATGAAAAGAGTTCTCTGATGAAGAATGGAGGGGTGAGAAGGGGAAGCCTCACAGCGCTGAACAACTTCAATAGCCTTTCCTCCCTTCCTCAGCCCATCGCTGCCACTCAATTAAATTCTAATCAATGGAAAAGCCTCATTATCCCCACTGCCTGCAATGCTGTGGAATTGATCTTTGTCCCTGTGGAACAGCCGTAAAGGTTTGGTTAGAAGGACTAGTCAGGATGTGTACATTCACACGAAGCACAAATTGAATGTTGAGGTGAAATGAAATTAGTTTCCTGCAGACTATTCAAGTTTCTGTAACATAAACAGGTGAGTAAAACTTGGAGTGTGCTCAGTTTTCTAAAACGTTAAAATAATCAGTAGTACAAATTTAAAAACATAATTTGTTTTGTCAGAAAGTTCAGATTGCGCTTACAGACAGCAGACCAGCCTTTATATTGATATTCTGTAGCTGGCACACAGACAGATGCACACAGACACACACGCAAAGTACAAAAGTGGTTACAGAGTTGGTTGCAGGGAGAAAGAAATGGACACTTTCAGACAGACACAAGGACAGAGGTGTCCAAGGGGAGGCTTGTTTAGAGAGCACCTGCCGACACCCCCTAAGGAGCAGACAGATGATTTGCCACAGGGACGGGAGTGTCTGACAGCTCGATCGCACAGACACAGCAATGCACACATGTGCACAATATTTGAAAGAATACATGGCTACAAGCTGGGAGGGGACCTTGAAAACAATTTACCTCCTTCAGCACACCCACAAACTGTGTGTGTGAGCGTGTTTATTTGTGTGTGTGTGAGTGTGTGAGAGAGAGACAGAGAGAGAGTGTGTCTTTCAGAGACACGCAATAGGAAAGTGATTGTAAAATACTGCAGCAGGCAGAAACAGGAAAAGAGAGCACACGACAGGGAGGCAATGAAGAGATGTCATCCAATCATAGATGTCTTGGGTTTAATTTTTTCTTTTGTTGTTTTTTTTTACCTATTAATAGTTGAAGAGAGAAGAGGGGAAAAAAATTAATTAATCTTGCGCTTTAAGCATGCAAATTTACATTGTGTTGTGTTTAGGTTTACATTCTACTTCATCCTACATGTGTTTAAAAAAGCTAAATGGATCACTGGTAATAATAAAATAAAATAAAACATTTCCACTGCAGTCTCAGCCTCATATTCTCACATCATGTCTTTATAATAACATATTCTCTTTAATTTCTATTCAAAATCCTAGTTTGTTTTTGGTGTTGTAAGAGTTATCACAGCTCCTCTTCACACATTAAGGAGACTCTTACCATCATCAAATTATGCAAAGGTTGCAATTACAATTAATATTTGATCTCCTGGAGAAGGAGAGTGTGTGTGACAGCTCCCACACCTGGGGTTGACATGGAGATGCTATCTGTATATATGGACACCAGTTTCTCTGCTGTCCTTTAAAACCGTTTGATATTGGGTTTGGGTTAATAAAGCAAATGTAAATGTCTCAGTTCAGCTTAACCTTGTCTGGTCCGCAATCGTAAGAACAAAAAACACTAAAATGATTTCATTTAATTTTAAGCTATAATTAAATAGAGCAAAGGAAGACCATAATCACATTGTATTGTTTGAACAACTTTTATTTCATGTTCTCCAGGTGCTCAAAATTAAACTGCACAGCACAATTCATGACGAAACTGAATATTAAACATCTGTGTCTTTAGGTGCTGTACTATTTGTTGCTATCTAACCTCTTTTATCCATGCCAGAATTGATTATTAGAAGAAAGAATGCCATTGGAGAAACATCCTGACAAAGTGTTGCAGATACAGTGAAACACACACACATACACCGATGCACTGAGTAGAATGCTAAATGGCCTTTCTCTGCAGTGACAGCACTGCAAAGCCCTCATTTATGTGTGTGTGTGTGTGTGTGTGTGTGTATGTGTTTGGAAACAGTAATAAATTACAGCCAGTATGCTGCAGGGGGGGACCACAGTTAAAGGAGAGAGCTTTTAATCTTCATCAGTTCCTCAATGTGCTTAATATTGTGGGTATACTCCATGTGTACATTGTAGATGGTGAAACAGAGTGTGTGCCCTGCACAAACATGGGCTTTGCTTTTTAATAGTCCCAGGTTACGACAAGTAAATGTAGATGGTTGTAGAATATGTGTTTAAAGTGGTTTTAGTCATTGTGCATGTGTTTGGTAAAAGCCAGATTGTGAGAACATTTCTAATTTCTGTTTTCTGTGTCGCTCTCTTTCTGTCAAGGCACGTTTCTCAGTGGGTGTGCCCAAGCGCTGCCCTCTCCTCCGTGTCACGGTCAAAACTAAACTAATATCTCAAGCACACACAAGTATGCAAGCAATGACTTAAAGAAACACTCATCACATTTCAAAAACACACCTGAGTTGACACACAAAAGCTGCACATGCAAACATTCCCCCCAAAAAAAGAAAAAAAAAGAAACTCACCTTATCGTGACTTCTCATCAGCCTTCTGAAATGAACCTTTGAAAAGTCAGTGATTTCGATTAATTTGCACCCTTCAATAACAAACCTTAGTCTCTTTCTGTTCTTTCAGAAGCTTCACTATTCAAGCACAGAAAGCCAGGGTCGGCCAGGCAGAGCGTGGGCTTATTGCGGGGAGGAGAAGAAAGGATCACTTCTCTCAAGGACTTCTTACCTGAACTCTCACAATGTGATGGTTTACCTGAGTGGCAGCAAGTGCATTCATGGGGCAAGAAGTTGATTTACTGCAAAGGTATTTGCAGAAAAAAAAAAGAAGACAAAAAAGAAAAGTATCACCAGGATATTTGGAAAACTAAATAAGGACACATCTCAGAGTGTGCTCTACATATTTCACTTCTGTAATAAAAAAAAAAAAAAATGCATGTAATCAGGAGTCTTGATCCCCCACAAAAGCTTGATAAACAAGCTTGTTTTATTCAGTAGACATTCCACAAGATGCTAAACTTGCCTACAAGCGTGTAAGTTAAAAATCAGACAAAAATGAACATTTATAAAGGATTAATGAAAGGAACAACAGGCATAATTATCTAAAGTGACTAAAACAAGCTTTGTGGAAACTTTCCACAAAACAAAAATAAATGACAAATTAGCAGTCATAGGTTTAAAACTATTACATTACAAATTCACCAGTGGATGAGGCTCCTGATGGCTGGTCTACACACACATAAACACACACCCAGGCTCATACATATTTCTAGCCAAGATCATCACGTGACAGTTGCGTTTTGCTCTATGACAACCTCTCACTTGCCAGTAACTGGATATCAACACAATGATTCAGCAGAGAAACTCGAAAGGACATTTTTAGAGTAACGTAGAAAAAGAAAGAGAGAAGTTGACAGAGTAAGCGATAAGACAAAAACCCACATTGGAATGGCTTTTACTATCTAGAGAGAGTTCAGAGAACAGACAGGATGCAAAACAGATGCTGAATTAGCCTTTGTTAATGTGCAAAAATCTACTGAAGTTTGGTAGACCCATTGGGCACCCTCTGAACTACTGGCCTATTGGGAACAGGTGGGGAATACCACTTAAATAAGTGTTGCCATATCCATCATTTTTAGGTGTTAAATAAGTTGTAAAGTTCTATCAAGGGGGAATGAAAAGATTTACATTTAAGTTTCAGTTGTGTCAACTTCCAACCATGGGATGCAAGTTTGACATCTAAACAACTGTTTGTTCCCTTTTTGATCAAAGTCAGGTTTGTAACCAAGGCAGCTTCATATTTCAGGGTCAAACACATAGTGTTCATACAGAATTCCTTTTTTTTTTTTAAGGTGGGTTAAACTGCTGCTAGCTGCTGTCTATCCTCACAAAATGTGTCTCTAACCCCTGCTATTTATGTTTAAAAACAATAACAGAACAGTGAAGGTAACACCCCCATTCCAGCTACATACACTGTTGACTCCCTGTCTCTCTGTAGCTTTCTTTTTTTTTATAATCTCTTTGATGTTTCTGCAGGTAAAAACCCCATTTCCCTGTTCCCTTTAGGGAACACTGACCTAACTGTCCGTGCTCCCTGGAGTCACGGCTAACTCTGCAGACCCATTTGTCAATGTTGACCCTGAAAGCCTCCCTCTTTTCAGCCCCTCTCCAACCCATCCCCTCCTCCTTCCCTGTTCCGTTTATATTCCCACCTTACCCATTGTGTCTTTGCCTGGTTATTTTTGAATTCTACCTACATGTCTTATTGCATGCCTGTCCTCCAAAATAAAAAGACAAAGAGGCTTAACAATATGGGCGAAAAAGGAGAGGAAAGAGATGAGAACATGGGAGAATATTGTTGCAACTAAAGAGCAGAGGACTACAACACCAAAGCGTTAATTAATGCAAAACAATAATTTACTGAACCTGAATAAATTGCAGCTTTGAGCTATACTCATCATTTAATGATGGCATAACATATAAACCCAAGGCGAATTATCACCTGATTCTGCAGTTTCTCTCAGCTTAAAGGAGTATTTTAAGCATCCTTCAGCAGACTCACTGGCCAAGTTGATATTGCTTCATTTTGGTCTTAACTCTCACAAACCTCATTTCCAACTGCAGCAGCCAGCTTAAAAGCTCCAAAGTCAGTTTTCCCAGCACCTAACAGCTGATCGGTACATTAATAAAGGGAAATATAAGTAGCAATTTAAGAAATTAAATGAATTCCCCCAACATTTAGTGAAAGATCAGGAAAAAAAAAAAACAAGCAAACAGTGAAAAGCCACAGTGCAAAGCTGCAGCCTGAAATAAACCAACGGATTTAAGGGTCACACAGTTCTGCTATTAACAGAGTTTGCATACAGTAATAACAGTATAAAATAGGGGTACTTAATAGGATGTGCATAGACTCATTTCTCAGCAAAATCCTTATCGCTAATAGCCATACTATCAACTTAATTAAAGGAAAAAAAAGCCCTTTGGCCTTTCTCAGGTTTTTCTCATTCCTTCTTATTCTATCTCCAATGCTCTCATTTGTGCTCATTTCATCTCTTCCCCTCTGTTGTTCTCTCAAGGAGAAAGCTGTTGAGTCACTCCTTCCTCGTCCCCATTCTCTTCCCACAATCACCAAAGTCAGCTGAATCCTGCAACACTATGATGCAAAAGCCAAGAGCTTGCCGCACTATGTCAGTTACATGATGCGACACGACACTTTAAGGACTACATATTAAGAACTATGCAGCTAAAAGAACCAAGAGAGCTAAGACAAGTTACAAAGTGACCTGGAAACTAAAAATAGTGCCACCAAAAAGTCATCATTTGCTGCTGCGTTTCAAAAAGGCACAACGAAGATGTAAAGGGAAGTGTTTGTTGCCACTGAAACGAACATAAAGAGCCCCCGCAAATCATGTAGCAGTCACTTTGACTCAGATATGTTCTTTAGATTTCCATGTACACCATATAGAGAACATGCTTTACACCTAAATGCATAAAAATGCCAGTGTAAATCTTTCTGACATAGAATAGGTGTGGCGACTAGCCAAAGGAGGGCTATAGGCATAAGGAAGGAGGGTTAAAAGTTGGCTGAGCTGCAGATGTGAAGCCTGTGAAGCTTTCAGTAGACTGTCAGCCGCGAGGATACTCACTTTTGTTTTCAGGTTCAACAAGACCACTTAATTTGTCTTTCATGTTAATGGATTCAATGCAGCATCCTTGTTTTTAGAGCTGAAGTTTTAAGAGCAAAGTGCTGGGGGTACATTATGTCAACTGGGAAATAAGAAGAGCAAGCCAGAGAGAGAGATGAAGAGACAAATAAACTAAATGTGTAGATAAAACATGGATAATGCCATCTTCCTGAGAGCCCCCCAAATGGGCTCACAGCTTGTTCTCTGCTTGTCACACTGGGACATTCTTACAAGTCATCCCCTTTTTTCCATCCATCTATCCATCCATTCTTGTGTCTGTCGAGCCCACTACTTCAGAACAATTAAGGTTGACTTCATGCTCCACGGGGCTTTCCATCATAATGGAGAGGCGAATGGAACAAGGAAGAGGCTCGTTGAAGGGATATTTAATTCATGTCACTCTTACTGCCCGCATCTCTACGTTCCATGTCTTTTAGCACAGCTCACTGCCCCAAACATGGTGCAGTGCTGGGCATGCGAACATTAAGGGAAAGACTTGTCCATTTTAATGGAATTGTGTTGCTGTGCTGGAGAAGCACTACTGTACACATAGGATGCAGTAAGCAGGCAAGAGCAAGTCAGCTCTGATTGTTCACTGCAGACACTGCAGAGTGGTGTGGAAACAACATTTCTGCATGACTGTGTGTGCTTTGTATGTATATTTGTGCATACACCACATATAAGTGTGTGTACTTTTAAGAAAGAACTTGATGGAGCAAAAAGAAAGAAATGGAGGAAAAGCAATGGCTGAAAGGAAGGAAGCGCTGCATCAAACATTTAAGACAAGTGGAAGTATGGACATGCTTGGCTTACTTAAGTGCCGTGTGGATGTGTGTGTGAGTGCACAGGTGTGTGGATAAAGGGAAAATGATCGTAGGGTGCAGTTGTTGCCATCTCCTTTCGACACAGCTTCGACATGGGGAGAAATCTTTCATTACAATCTGTAAACACTAAACAAACATGAAGGGAAAAGAAGGAAAAGGGGATCGACTTTTAAATTAGATGAGAAATGCAGAGGAGAGGAAGAGATGCAGATGGAGAAAGGATGCAGGAGGACTTGCTTTAAAAGAGTCACACACACACACTGCAAAGATCCCAGCATAAAAAGATTTAAATAGGGCATCCTGCAGTTAGTTTAATAGCAATGTGATTGTAGCTCCAAGATGAAAGCTGACATGGTTTTGTTGTTTTTCTATTCTGCAATAACCCAGTTCATTTCAAACCATTTTTTTCTCAATAGGACATATATGTTAGATTTTAATGGTCTGATTTGGTGGAAAAATCTTTCATCTGTTTCTTTTCCATTTTCTACCCTCTCACTCAATATGATGTCTGAGGAGTAGGAGGTCCACTCTTTCGTTGCTCTTCTAATTAGATCAAACTTGAAGTAAGTGACTGTTGTTTGACCTCCCAGCAGGATCATCTTAATTCAAATTCCAAAACAGTTCAAAGATATTGTAATGGGGCTTTAAAACAAACAGAACACACATCTGCATAATTAAGCCAAGGGAATCGACTGCACCAAAAAATTAGAGGGGATAGACACAGGAGTGGGCAAAATAAGTAAAAAAAAATTAAAAGAAATAGAGAATCTAAAATATGACATTGGATGTGAAACAACTGTGTTTGTGTGTGTATGTGTGTGTTGTAGCACTCACTGATCCCCCAGCATAATGAAGTTTTGCTGGCATATTAACAGATTGTTAATATTTAAAAGCTTTTATTAAAGTCTTACTGATTGTGTTCTGTTTATTTACCTTCTATTTAACCAGAAATGTCCCTGCTCAGACAAGTAAGCTCATAATTTCTGTGAGTGGGCAGGAATAGTTCTTCCGTTTTTTTTGAGGGACATTTCAAAGCACTTCTTTGGATGTTTGCTATTTTAGTGTTTATGTTGGTTGTCAACTTGACCCCGCCCTACTTCAGAGATGCTGAGGTCTAAGCTCTGAGGAGGACTCGTCACTCCATAAGACCTGTTGCCACTGATTTTCATTCCAATTATTGTGTCATTTAGCATAATTCAGGCTTTTCTCAATATCCCTTATATGAGAGTTATTTCTTGACAGCCACCACTCATGGAGACCATTCCTGATGAGGTTTTAGTGAACAGCAGATGGATCAATTGAAGTTCCAGATAAATCTTTCAAGTCCTGTATCAGTACTTTGCTGGAAAAAGTAATGATCTATTTTCAGTCCCCAAAGTCCAATTACCCATTTTAAAGGACAACATGCATAGATATACCATGTTTGCAGTTTAATAGTACTTTGGTTGTTAGTACTTTGGTAATCACCTTGTTGATGTAAAGATATCCTGCGTCTCTCCACTGTGTTATCTTTAGTGTTTTCCATAGCTGCAGCTAAAGATACGGGAGCTAAATGTTTCTTTGCAAGATGTAGCAAAATGCTTAAACTAAAAACAGATATTCCTGCCTTTGCCATTATGAATTTCCTTGATTGTATCAATTAAGCCAGATCTGCAAACAAAAATTAGAGAGGATTTAGCATTTTCCAGCACATTTAAACTGTTTTCTGTCTAATTATGTGTAGAAAAGATCCTATTTTTTGTGGTATATAAGGACAAAATGGAAACAGATCTAAAATACCACTGTAAATAACACACAAGTGAACATATAAATATGGTTTCATTTAGAAAAGACATAAGCACACATTTATAGTTGTGTGAATATTTCCACTATGACAAAAACAGTACCTTAAAATTGAATGAAATGTACACATGAAAACGCACCACCTACAGGTCTTGTTGGGGATCAGTCCAAAGATCTTGACATAAAAATCAAAGGGGACTGGTGCTGCAGGCTACTAAGAATGAAAACATTGTAAATCTTGAAAAAAACAGGGAAATCTTTGTCAACTCCTTAAAAAGCTGTCAATCTATAAGCAGACTGCCTGATAGTCAGGAAGGATGAAATAAATTCAGTGATTCAGCATTACAAACACATATTTGTGTCAAAAATAAGCTATCCTGTCAGTACCCTGAGGGAAAACTTGCTTCATATTTATCTGTGTGTGTCTGTGCGTGTGTCTCAGAACAATGAGTGACAGCAGATGGTAATAATACAATTTGAAAATCAACCTCTCTCTTAGCACCATCACTTTCCCTCCTCAGCAACTAACAGATTCTTCTGAATTGTGCTCTGTAAGAAAATGTTGCTTCCAATTAAACTGTTGGTACTTCTAAAAATGTAGTTATATATTTATTTATTTTTGGCAACATAACAATGTTGATTACATAAAGATGCATGGGAATGAAAAGACACAGAGTTGCAATGTGCATATGTTATCTGAAGTTTAGGATTAAACTCAGATAAACAAGAGATAACCTTTTTTAGAGATGACCAGACTCTCAGGTCATTACTCTCACTGCGGTGGCATGGAAAATGACTTCTGTTTTTTTTTTTTCCTTAATTGTTTCTTTTGTCAGCAGCTATTTTGCCTACATCAATAAACATAAATTGCCTCTACTGGCAGTGCTTAATAAAGACAGGGTTACAGTCTTACATTCAAATATATCTATATCCTACAAAACTTAATTTTTATGGGTATTGTGCAGTTACATTTGTATAATGCGAGGAGGGGAACCCTGGCCTCCCCTTGGGTTCACCCCTGGCTGAAATGTAAAAATTATTCCTTGTAAATGTGCGATAAGTATTAGACCCCATTCACAGCGTCGGACTTTAGGATGCTAATAGTTGTGTCATTGTGTTTGTTGATGCCCTCTCCAAGTCATAAGAGCTTATTGTTCCTACAAAATATGTTTTGTAACTTCGGGGGGGAGTGCTAGGACTGACGTCCATTCCAATCCTTTTCTCCTACTGTGTGCAAATCGTCATGTTTTGTATTCAGGGAAATCAGGTTTGTTTCTTTGATTTGCACATGAATTAGTTATTTATCTTGTTTGTTCCCATATACCCCTTCTATTTTGTTTCTTCCTTTGATTTCAGTAGCACCACATGCCCTTTACTCCTGTTTTTTTGTTTGTTCTTGTGTTCTGACCACTACATGGACAATAAACTTCACATCTGAGCAATTTGATTTTATGATATTTAATTGTTCCCCTAGCAGAGCTTGTTTGTAACACTAATCTTACATCATAATAACTGCAGGGTTTTTCCATAATGGCTTGAGATAGCAGTCAGATGAGAAATTCAATTTGCTGCTCTAAGACATCAAGAACAAATTAAAAAAAAGCTCAATTCTCACACATATTAGTCAGTCATTAATGCACAAAAATCCGGACACAAAAACAAAGAGACAAGAGGATTAATCTAATGTTAGCCAGGCTGCTGTTTGTTTATCCTTGTAATAACACAGCAGAGCAACAAAACATACATGTACAGAAACACATGTGCAGAAATTATGGAACCAGCTCCAACAAAATGGTTTAAACAGATAATCATGTTGCTGCAAGACAGTCGTTGCATGCAAATTCATTGCTCAAAAAAATAAAGGGAACACTAAAATAACACATCCTAGATCTGAATGAATGAACTATTCTCATTGAACATTTTGTTCTTTACATAGTTGAATGTGCTGACAACAAAATCACACAAAAATGATCAATGGAAATCAAATTTATTAACCC
>JBAMHW010000023.1:10313100-10324130 GCA_037177495.1 Rhadinocentrus ornatus
GTCAATCACTGTTGCTTCCTAAGTGGACAGTTTGATTTCACAGAAGTGTGATTGACTTGGAGTTACATTGTGTTGTTAAAGTGTTCATTTTATTTTTTTGAGCAGCCTATGTCCAATATTGTCACGCTCCACCTGATGTAGTCAGGATTTCCCAGCGGTTCCTGAAGGCATTGTCCCACCACCGGCTTTGATTGCCGATGCGCTATACCTGCACCGGGCAGTATTTAACCAGTGTGTTACTACTACCTGGTGCCAGAAAGTCTTGGTTCATCCCTGCATGTTTCCAGCTCTGTATTGCCTGCCTGACAACCTGTGTATAGGCTCTGACCTGTTCTGCCCTGGATTTCCTGACCCTCCCTGTTCCTCGCCTGGTTATTCTGCTTTCTTACTGATTGGATTATTTGGATATTGGACCCCTGGATTGTCTTAAGGAATTGGATCACGGATCACGGACTGAGCGTATGACAGTTTCACCTGCACTAACCACATCTCTGCCCAGCAGCTCTGCTCCTTTTTCCCAGCGGGATTTCCCCGGGCCACCCTGGTCGAACCCCGGAGTGCAGCGTGGTGTGGATCGCTCACCATCAGCCGGTACGTGGTCACGCTTGCTACAAGCAATTTCTGCACCTACAAATCTTCTGGTTATTCACCCCTGTTCTCCTGGGTCCACAGACAAGCCGACAGAATGCGACTGGAATGAGCGCTCCTGAAACTATTACATAAATCCTTTGTATTTCAATCCTTGGTTCTCTGTGTTACTGGGTCCAGTCTGCTGAATTGTGACACAATTCAGCCTGATCAATTTCCTGCATGTCGGCAGCCATTACTGGAGAATATCTCACAGCAGTAACTGCCGTTGACCAAAACAAAAAATGGGCCATTCACTCAATGATGCAATACAGAAGTGAGGCATAAGGAGTGAGTAGCAGCACAAGGATGAAATTTAGACAATGAAGTGTATAAGGAGATTAAAGAATAAATGTAAATGTCTACATGAGTAATTTATTAAAATCAATTCATGTTTCTGTGTCACTATCACTAGGGTTGGTCCCTCCATCTACACAACTATCTTGATTAAATTAAAGCAAGAAATAATGATTTTCGATTGTGTTTTTAAACAGCTTTAAACATGCAACTTTATGTTGTAAATTCATTATATTCCTTGGTGTCTAAAATGATGCTGCAATCTCTGCAAAAGTTCCCACTGTTGCTGGAGCTAAGCTTTTTTCTCTACTAAGACAAAAAGCAAAGGTAGCATGAATTATACAAAGAAGAAGTGAAGAAATAAATACATACAGTATAGTTAAAACTACATACAGCAAACACAAACTTCTAATCTCTTGGAACATGTCATTATACGGAAAGGGAGACGAGAAAGAAAGGAGCGATATATACTCCGCTAACAGCTCTATTTCCTCTAGTCCCACGTATTCATCCAAATCGATTCCCTTTGAGAAGTGAGAGGCCATTTTTCATCTTCAAGACAGCTGCATCTAGCTATTGAAATTATACACACATACAGACATAAAGTAGATGCACACACATCCACATATGCTCAAGTGCTTTTTGTGTTTACAGTCACATACTTACACTTTAATGCACAAACACTCTTAGAATTTTGAACAAAGAGAGCGTAACAAGTAAAGTGTTACCATGGGAATCTTACTGAGAAAAGTGTTACCAATATAATAAGGATCTGACAACACCCCAGTGATGTCATTATTGCAGTTTTCTCCCCCCATCTTCAGTCAATTATAAGCACAAAAACAAATTTACTTTGAATCGAAAACATTGATACAGTATGTGCATGTAAGCAAACACAAAACACTGGCATTCTCGCAAACAAACTTGAATATTATCTGTGCAGAGGTGTGTGACGGTGCGATAGGCCCTGAGGTTCAGCAAGCTGAAGACGCTACAGTTAAATGACAGTGTGATTTAAGCCAAACAAAAACAAATAACTTTGCACAGTAATTGGACAAACCCATAAACAGTATCGTAGAAATGTTATCTATGCTCTCAACCTCTCTGCTTCCCTCCCTCTCAGCCTGATTCGCTGTTTGACACGAGTGTGGCAACAAACATCACAGAGCCTATATGTGTGTAATTAGACAGCTCGAGGGAAGACAACAGGGATGGCTGAATAATGTCCTTTGATAACAGTAATACCACACCCACAAATCTACCGCATTAACACTGGCAGTTGTAGCAGGTGTGTGTGTGTTAAGTTGATAAAAGAATTAAAGAACTTTCAGCCACTGGCGGCCTTGACAGCTGCCATCATGGGTATATGGGTCGAACATGGATGAGGAGAAACTACTGCTCATAAACTAGGGATTGATCAACAAATACTGTCCACCACTAAGGATCCATAAATTACATAAATGGACTTCCACTGTGGGTACACTGTGTGTCATTGTGACTGGCATTCTGCTTGCTTGACAAAATAACCAACAATTGGCTAAAATAGGGAATTTGCTATAAATTTGGTTGTATTAAAAGATACTGTCAAAGCACAGTACTGGTGTCAGTTATTTGTTTGTACTGGTGACTGGAGACTGAAAAGTATAGTGCAGGAAATTCCCAATCCTGGTTCTCATGGAGTTCTGCAGGTTTTAGAAATTCCCTTGCTGCAACACACCCGGCTAAAATTAGTTGGTAATTAGCAGACTTGTGCAGAGCTTGATTTCAAGTTCTGCACAAGTCTGAATCTGAGTCAGGTGTGTTGCAGCAGGGAAACCTCTAAAACCTGCAGGAAACTAAAAGATGAACATCAAATAGTGTTGGAACTGAATAATTACAAACCAAATTAGTTGTTGGCTTTGACCAAACCGCAGTTTACAAAAGGTTTTTGGTAGTATTAATTATTTTCCTTTTCATCTAGCCAGAGTAAAGAAGTAGTAGAGTTAAATCACTAATCTGGAAGTGGCAGACTTACCCTTGGTTACATGATGAATATGAATGTGCCACTAAACCTCAAGAACAATATTCATCTGCTTAATTGCTGAATCGGCCTATGTTAATGAAGTGTCACTTTTTAAGTCACTCTGGAGATGAATTCTGAAGTGAGATTGCTTCGTGCATATCTTTGTGCATGACACTTCCATGGTTTTATTGTGTTACCCAGAAAAAATGTTTTGTTTAGTGATTAACCTTTCTGTTAGCTGTTGTGACCTCATTGGCACATAATTCCTTTAAAAAGTGGGAAAGACAGGAAGAAAGAAAAAAAACCCAGCTGCAGCAGCAGAGGATACATCAGAGTGGACGTGTCAACAGGCAGCCCAGACTTGGGGCAGGCGAGGTTTAGCAATACACAGTTAGAAGTGTTCGTGACAAACATGATTCAGTCGCTGTTACTGACCTTTAAGGAAGTCGATAACCATTTAGCATGAGAATTACTCGAATCCAATCAACAAGCTGGCCCAGACATCCACCCACGCACTTGGTAAATGAATAAGAAAGCAAAGCCTCAAAAAGACACACAAAGAGTAGAGGAATAAAAGAAACAAGCTGCAAACAAACTAAATTAAACAGATATTTTGAAATTCATGTCTTAGTCATGCAATATTTTGAAGTTGTTCAAATGCTACCTTCTAAGCTGAACTGCTAAAGACAGCAGTGAGGAAAGAATACTGTCCTTAATAATGTATTTTTTTTCAATACAGGTAAGTTTGCATTATTCAACAAACACTGAGAGATGTATGGGAGGGGCAAACACAGGGAAATACAGCAACATTTATCTAATTAACAAGCAGAAAAGAAAGACAGTTGGATGGAGGGACAACACAAAGAGAAAAGAGAAATACAGAAAGCAAAGAAAGATAATATGATGTGTGAATACTTGGAGAAGCTCACAGATAATGTTCTCTAGAGGTTGACATGGAAATGGTTTTGACTGGAAGTCATCAGCACCAAGATATTTAGCCTCCGAGTGACATGCAAAGAAATGCACACAAAAACCCACACCAAAGTGCATCCAAAGGCACTAAAGCATACATACGCAGGAAAAATTTCACACAAGTCTATGCACACACAAGTAGGATGGCGAAATCGAGAATAGACACACACTATAAACACACTTGCAAGGCATAATCATTTAAGGCAAGCTTCTCCTCATATTTTACATGAGGATTAGTGAAATTCTGCATGGAACAAGGCGTAACAGAACTCTACTGCTTCACAGGGTCACCGTGTAAATGTTCACCCACAGAGGAGTTATATAAATCTTAAAGGAGGGAAAAACTACTTTTGGAAAATGCTGAGAGGAGAGGATGCATCAGAGGACCCAGAGGAATACTTAGCGTCCTTGTTCGGGATGAAAACACAAATATGGTTTTAAGTAAATGTATTAATCCACTAATTGTAAATATCTGAACAACTAAGGATCTTTGATTAAATAATACATTCTTCAGTCAGCAATTGCTATGTTCTGGAATAAAATCTGTATGTGGTCTTCACCAAAACTCGTGGCTACATTGACCATTAAATTGCATTTAATGAACCAGCTAATTGGCTGGTTAGTTATTGTTAAAAGTTATTGTTACAGGTTTTGAAGCCTGAGGGGGATTAAAAATTATTTTACATCCAGAGTGTAAAGAAATGAAATATCTATATCTTCTGTGTGTTCAATAATTGTCCAACTAACAGAAAAATGTTTTATATCTAAACCTTGTTAATTCTTCTTTTGAAGAAATAAATAAGCAATCAGTTAATTTTCTGTAGATGGGAAAATCAGTACAAAAACAACTTGACAGTCTAACTTAATTTTAATATTTTATCAGAGTGCATCTTCTTCCACTGCTGCTTTCATGACCTCATTAGCATAGCCGCTTTAAGCTAGTTCAGGGGAAAATATGAAACATTGCAGGTTTAGAATCGGCTATTTCATTGTCAATATCTAAATGTGAGTAAATTGATTGACCATGACAGAACTTTTCTTAATTAAATAAATTTAATTTTTTGTATTTATTTATTTATTTTTTGGTTTAGAGTCATGCTAACTACTTCTGTGGCAAATGTCCAAGTTGAGAGGTTAAAACTTCCTGCAAAACAAAACACACATGGACATAAAGGCTGATAAAACTGACAACTGTTGCTCTTGAGTCATTTTTATTGAAGTGTCAAACAATGGAGTTAAAATACATTTAATTATTTGGATTTATTATTTGGATGATGCTAGCTTTGGCTTGTACTGACAGTTTTGTTTTAACTGCTGTAAACAGATAATTTAGTTGAGTTTCTGGGTTACAATTAAAAATAAAATACAAGTCAATCAATCAATTTGTTTATATGGAGGGGACAAACAATATAAGTTAAAGAACATTTAGCAAAATGTGTGTTTTAGCCCAAAGCTAATTTTCATCTATTATCTCCAAAGGTTGTTAAAGAAAATGGAAAATTATACAGTGGATAAAATAAATAAAAACAACATTGATCAAATAAAGAACACAATATGTGTACAAACTATTCCCCATATGCCTTTATTTGGCTGTCTGTGTGTTATGCACAAACAATAACTGACCCAGTAATTTCATACTTAATGAGAAGCTTTGTCTGTGGCAGGGCGGGGTTGTGCACGCAGTGGTTTCTGCTTTATTTTACCTCGTGTTGTATTCATTCTCGTACTTTCTCACTACCTCGATCTGTTTAAATGTACGACCAATCACACAATACTTAAAAAAAGAAAGTTCTGTTCGTCTGATGCATGGAGAACAAGCCACAATATGTCCCCATGTGTTTTGCCAATGTGGTATTGCAATATCAACTCTGGCAGATTTTATCGTTACCCTTTCTGAAATATCAAAATTAATCTTACTTTTAATAAACTCCCTTAACGAGAGAAGCATGAGATTATGCGGTATATTATATACTGAAGTGTTTTCACATGAATCCTAATTTGAAAGCTCAGAAATTCATGCTTTGCAAGAGTATGTTTTTTTTTCTGGTTTTTGCTTTTTAATAAAATATTTTCAATGCTCTTTTTTTTTTTTTATAAAGTTCCTTTATGAGTTTTAGAATTGCAGGAAATTTCTGTTTTGAACTTTTCATAGATCCAGCTGTGTTTTGATTGAGCAAACAAAGAGATAAAGGTGGACGGAGCACTTTGAAGTGGATTATTTTCACTCATATGATCCTGGAGAGTAAATAGTCCTGCTGTATGGAGCTAACTTACTGCTGTGTGTGGCAAATATTGTGGGGAACCTTGTTCCACAAAAAGAAAATCCTAATAAACCAAATCATTTCATTTTGATATCTGTTAAAGTTTGTGTAAGGTTAAGCTGACTTTCCAGTCAAGGTTAGGCAGGAAGTAGTTACAGTCCAGGTGTGTGTAGTGCTCAAAAATAAGTGTAAGTCAGTGTAGTGTCTTCAGAAGATGCTTTAAAAACCACTGGGTGTGTGCTCCTGAAACAGCTAGAGAGAAGCAGGTGCCAATCAGTGCATTCTGTAATCCCCTTCCACTCGGCATCCCCTCTGGTCAAGATGAGGGATAATCCTTCACCCCTTCATCTCTCTGCTGGCCCTCTCTGCCTTCTCTATTCTAACATCTCCCTTTCTCCTCTGCCCTCTTCACTCCTACTTTTCTCCTTCTTTCCTTCCCTCTCCCACCTTCTAATAGAAATGCATTACATGCACCACTATAGGATCAATAAGCCATTACCACAGTAACTTTAAAGTTTTTGTATATTTACTTCAAAGAAACAAGATAAATCTCCAAAAGTCCAAATCAGCCTTAACATGATTTACTGTGAAGCTGAGCTCCAGGATTGGTGGGATATCTGCAGGACAACTTGTCATGATATAAAAAAGCAGAATGTAATTCTTCTAATGTGACTGGAGCTACAGAGTTGGATTTTCAGTAAACTAGAGGATCTTGGAAGATAGGAAGGTTTATGGAAACAATATATCATCAGGTAAGTGACAGGACAAAGCCGCTAGAGGCTTTAAGTTTGGGGGAGGGAGCATTAGCAGAAGTGCGGTGGCAATGTTGGGAACATTAGCCCTAACAACAAGTCGTAATTGGTTAATTTGTTCACAGCAATTACAGCAATGTAATTTATAATAATTGGACTGACACTGACATATTAATACTGCAAAATGTTGCATGTAGCAGATTTAACACTTGTCTGGCTCAGACACTTTCTAGTAAAATTTATTTACGCTTATCACAGTTAAAAAAAGTAAAAATAATAATAAGATAATATAATTATCTGTCATTATCTGTACAGCTTATTCCTACTACGGGTCGCGTGGTAAGCTGGAGCCTATCCCAGCAGTGTTTCAGGGGAGAATAGTAGAGTAATAAGATAATAATATTATTTAAACTGCTTTCTGTAAAAAAAAAAAAAAAAAAAATAATCACAATGGAATTTGGCCATTTTACAACACAAATGTTTGTTTAAATTCTATGAGCAAGACACTAGAAATGTGAGAAGTGGAAAAAAGAGAGTCCGTCAGCAGCTGACGTGTGCTGCTGAGAGCTCAGCGTCAAGAAAGGTGTCACTATCAGTCAGTCCCAGCTGCAAAAAGTCACACATGTTCCAACTGTGTCCAAATGTACAATATGTTCAAGTATCAGAGGCACCAAGGGATGGAGTCATACCCAGCTGAGGATAGCAGTTTAAGACCAGTATAACAAATGCTTTCAGAATTATTTAAACTGAGAAAAGCCTTGCTTTTGTTTTTCTAACACATCTTGTATTTGTATAATGTGCACAAAGCTGTAAAGTTTATGTTGTGTACATATTTCTGTTGTGTCAGCTGCAGCAAAACTTTTTCTCTTGCAATGCCAGCAGGTGTTTTCATATATGTAGCTTAAGACTGATGCTCAAACATATTCTTTTCTGGCTAAACTGTCTATAAATAAATACTTGGTGATGTTGTTGGACTGAGTTGATAAACTTCTCTAATAGAGGCTACACTTATATGTCAATGTATTATTTTGTACCCTGAAGGGGTTCTATAAAATTACATTATACTTCCCTACATTAACTGACCTGCTTTTCACTTTGATCTCAGTACCTCTTACAAAAGTTTTTTTTCAAATGAGAATACTTTTACTTAAGTACAATTTCCCCCTATTGCAGCCATCACTGCAAGTAAGCCGTCTTTGATCTTCAAGGCAAATAACACATCTAAGTATAGCTCTATTGTGCAAATGATGAATACAAGGAGCTCATTGCTGACACGTGAATCCACACAATCATTCGCTTCTCATTTATTCCCATTCAAGTTCAAAGTGATTGGCAGGCTAGAAAGCATCGTTTATTCAAATGAGAGAGCCAATCAAGCCTTTTTCACCTTGTCTGGTGGAATTTTGCACAATGAATGGAGATTTCTAATATTACAGCCCATTGGACCATGCAGTCAGTGTTGGCCAGACAACACCCATTCCTCTCATGAATCCTTCCCTCTGTCCTATTTTTTTCTCTTTAGTTACAACAAATCTTATTCTTCACATTCTGCTTCTAATTCTTCTTTAGACTACCAAACGCTTCCGCAGATACTTACCTCATTCTCCTACCTAATCTTCATCCTCTGCTTCATGTCTGTCTGCCAGCACTTGCCTGGTTCCTCTCTTTACCTTGTCAAGTAAATTTTTAAGGTGTAGTCAACTGCCAGGACTTTTCCTCAGTTGGCAAGATTTTACAAGCTGTCCATGGCAGCATATCAATATAAAAAGCCAGCTGAATAGGCAAATCACTCCAAAATAAGCATTCATTCATTCATTCATTCATTCATTCATTCATTCATTCATTCATTCATTCATTCATTCATTCATCCATTCATTCATTCATTCATTCATTCATTCATTCATTCACTCATTCATTCATTCATTCAGTCATTTAAAAATACACCATCTTGCATTGCATAACTTACATCTCTTTAACTATGCATTCTTGCACCAATCATCTTTTTTACCTACTGTTCATGCCCACATTCATGCATCTTGTAACTTCCATACCTTATCAGCCATGATCATTGATGACCCTCCATGAATGCCCAGGATGGGTATGAGTGTCTGTGAGGAAATAAAATCCAAAATCTGGGCGATGGCCTCTTGGTCAGTGCCATCCCCAAACACCACACCGTGGATCTTGGTCCCTGACATCAGGTCGCACATGTGGGTGATGATGCTTTTTGGGTCAGTCTCGTTGACTAGCAGTGTGACCACGTTGACATCGATCGGGTCGTCTTTGCTCCACAGAGCGCGGATGTCCCGATCTGAGATGTAGCGAGTGCGTCCCAGGATCACCGCAATGTTCAGGACTGGCACTTTTTCCGAACCACCACCAGTTCGCTGCTTTTGAGCTTTTGTAGGGTCGGCCATCAAGGTCACCGCCACCAGGAGGGTCAAAAAGAGCAGCACACTGTTACCTCCACTGCTGATACTGCTGCTCCTTCTACTCCTCCTCTTACTCCTCTTGCTGCTGAGGGACATACTGCCAAACCACTTCATCCCCTGCATAGAAAAAGGATGAAGGGAAACAGATCAGATGAGGACAGATCAAAATTTTAAGATCAGGCATAGAAATGTGGAAAGATGATGGAGAGAAGAAGCAGATAAGATAAACTGTTAATGCCTATCTCTGTTAGCCTACACACTCAAGTAACATTTTGTCAAATTCAATGTCCTCTCAGTAAGTTTTTTAAACACATAAACCTTGTGGGAAGGGAGATGGCCTTGGGAGGAAGTTACAGAAGGGAGTGTAAAAGAAGAGATGACTAACAAGTACACATTTTATGGTCACGACTGCTGCAATGAGACAATTCAAGAAAAAAGCTGTGGTGTTTAAAAGAGGCAAGCAGACATTTACACAGTTTACAAGAGTGATATATTCACTCTCAGCCTTCAGTAAAGATTGACATACAATGTAAAGTAGGCTATAAATGGGGGTTTCATAAGTGACAGATGACAAACATGGTGGAATGTGGTTCTATTAAACCTTCTGCCAGTTATTCCATTAGTTTAAGCTGATGTCCTTTATATTCCAGGCAAGGAGGCCCACTTCTCTTTTAGCCATGCGAGCAGTGTGGCTAAAGGAATAATATTGGTCTTTTAGTTTCTCAAATATGTATTATTTTTTGCTTAGTCCTGCTGGAAGTGCTAATACTAATCTGTTAAATATTGATAAGTTAGCATTGTAATTGAGACCATGTTAGCATGTAATGTTACTGCTGTGACTCTGTCAAACCTCACAAAGCTACTAGCACAGCTTGGTATTATTCACAGGCTACTGTGTATAATTAGCATTTCCAGTTTAAATAACTCACAGCTTTCAAACAGAAAAGAAGAAATATATTGAACATTTACACTCTAGACATTAACCCTGCTCTCATGTATCCAATAGTGTCAGTATGAATCCATCAAATCTGAACGTGTATGTGGGTGCCACTGTCATACCATGGAATAAATGTCTCATGAAATGAATACCCTTTTGCAAAATGTTTATAGAAATAGTAGGCATATGCAAATGCGATGAATCAAAACTAAATGCAGTATTTAATGAACCCCTCCCCCATCCTGCTGCTACTGGTTTTAGCAGCTCTTCTGCATATGTATCGAATTGAGAAACACTTCTTGTAACTCCTAATGCTTCACATATTACATATTTAAAAGGCAAATTTTTCTATTCTATTCTATTCTATTCTATTCTATTCTATTCTATTCTACAGTCATTTGGCAGACCCTTTATCCAAAGCGACTTACATCTAAGAGTAAGAACAACACAAGCAAGAATTCAAACAGGGTGCGAGATCATCATTAAGTAGTGGTCAGACTGCTGTGAGTAGAGTTGGACCCAGGTGCTGTCATGTATTGCTCTTTTTTTTTAAATACAAGATCGTGATTTCATCACACAATATCATCTTGGGCATAAGTGCATATTCAGTTCTGAGTTGAGCCAAAGAGAGCTGGACCAATCTTTCTAACTCATTCAGACGAGTAGAAGAGTAAAGCTAAGTGCGGAAATGCTCCTTAAACAAGTGAGTCTTTAGTTTGCTCTTAAAAGTGGATAAAGACTCTGCGGATC
>JBAMHW010000023.1:10324230-10344630 GCA_037177495.1 Rhadinocentrus ornatus
GCTGTGTTCTGGATCATCTGCAGAGGTTTAACTGAGCAAGCAGGCAGGCCTGCCAGTAAGGAGTTGCAGTAGTCAATACGTGAAATAACCAGAGCCTGGACCAAGAGCTGGGCCATGTGATTAGTCAGGTAGGGTCTGATCTTCCTAATGTTGTAGAGAGCAAACCGACATGGTCCTTAAAAGTCAGCTGGTTGTCTACCATGACGCCAAGATTCCTTGCAAAAGACATGGGCACAAGCGTGATAGAGTTAAGCTGCATGCTTTTCTGTAGCTCTAAGGAAGGTTTTTTGTTTTGAACCAAAACCTTTTTGGTGTTTTGAATAATGTAGCTCAGATGTGAAGAAGAAGTTGCAATGTATTTTATTGCTGCACAGACACTCTCTTTCTGACAATGCACATGAACTCCTCCAATGTCTCCATGTTTCTTATTGTATATCGCTACTAAATTGATTGCAGAAATCAGAAGTGAACTCTGAACTCGTCAGTGCCTTCTAGTGGAAATATTGCCTAACAACATTACAATATAAAGCAAAGTAAGTGACATTTGACACCGTTTGACACAGACGTACATAGTTACATATGTAAAGGGAGCCTTAATGAGCCCTTAATCTCCATTTACTCCTGAACACCTCTATATATAGTGAACAAAATAAATTCATTGTTTGATTTGAGGCCTTATCATCCAAGAACTATTTTAATTAATTTATTTGAAAAAGTAAAATGGAAGTGCACAGGCTATATCTTCAAATAAAGATGCTTTTAGGCAAAGAAAAGATAACAGGTGAGTATCATTGTTAAAAACGTTACAATCATCTGATTTGATTTAACATCTCTATCTATTTATAGACAAGTTGTTTGCTGGAAACTATGATCTCTAAAAGCCCTAATTGTTATGCAGCTGTATAAATTGATAGTAGAGAAGAAGCGGTAGTTATGAACTGTATTTGGTGACCATGCAACCGAGTACAGAAACAGCAGTCTCAGATAGGTGTAAAACTTGGGGCTTATAAACAGCTCCCGACTAATTGCCTTATGTGAATATTTCATGTCATTTATAAGGTGAAGGGTGTTCAAGGTATTAAATGACTCTATGGCCAGTGTGTCTCAGCACTGCCATAGGAATGAAAACTGGTTGAAGTGATCGAATGCTCAGAGTTGTGACACAGCTGTGACATACACACAGAAAGATCAGTTTGGATCTCAGATGTGCATTCTGTAGGAGACATAAAGGCTGAGTGGAATTTATGAACCAGTGGGTGCCATGAAGTATGGGATGCCAGATTTAGCATCTTTGAGCTAGTACTGTCAACCCTAGACTTGGGGACAGAGGCATAAAGATGGTATTCCACCATAGAAGTGAATGTGTATGTAAAAATGTGTGTCCAGGTTAATGGAGGACAGTTAAATGTGAAAAGATAAAGGTGTGATGGTTGCTCGATAGAAAAGCAACATGACATCAGCATCTCAACAACTGATCTCCCCAAGGAGCTAACACTCGCTGGCCTCCTTGAAAACCTGGTGTTCAGAGAGCATGAAACATCATCGTAAGATATATGAGCAGGTGTGCTGAACAGCAGAGCGTGAGCAAAATTATAAGGGCATGAAACATATGGTCACATAATGTGTCCATGTGTACTGTTGACGAGTTGTGGGTTTACTGACAGAAGTGTATGTTTTGCGTTGGTGCAAAGCTCATTGGCGCATGATTGAGTCACACGAACATTATTTACCATGACACTGTTGGAGGCAGCAAATGTTTAACTACTGAGATCATAGGCTCATAAGACTAGTCTGATTTACAAAGCATTTCAATCCAGAAGTAACATAAATAATATATAATATAATATAATATATAATAAAAAGCAAATTATTGAAAGATTGTTCAACCCTGTACGCCCAAAGACAGACAAAGAAAGAGAGAAAAAATGTTTGCACTGCATTTTTCAAAAAATGATGATTTTGTATTATTTTCTGTAGACTAGGATTTGTCATAACTTGTGATTTTGTAATAAATTTGAGACTGCAGTGGGAAGCTGTATGTAAGCTGAATAATGCATGTGGGCTCACTATGTCACCCTGTGTTTTTTTAAATAAGCAGAGGACTGCTTGTCCCCCCAGCTCAACCACATAAACACCATTAGAATGAAGGATGAATCATCCAAATCTCAGTCCATTCACTGCAGAGGGAGCTCTAATGCCTAATGGATTCTTAGTGTCTCTGTCAAGAAGTCATCATATCCCTCTTCCAAAAAAGCTGTAAGATTACATGAAGGATTGCGCTGACAACTTGTGAAATAATTTAATTGTACAGTCCTGGCACTTATTTGAATAGCAGGCATTAACAACATCATCATGTCAAACGGATCATCTCTATCCATCTTGACTTAAATGTCTTTTTCAGCTCACATAGAGAGTGTTAGGATTTTAGGTTCAAGTTGTTAAGAAGTTTGTTAGTCACATTTTAAGTCAGGCATTTAGGCTTACCAGTTGGGAAGGGTCTATAGATGGGACTAGTGGCTGAGAGCAGTTTTGCACCAGAGGGGAGTTTAAACAGTCTTTAATAATGTTGGTTATCAAACCAGAGATCCAGCTATACTAATCATCACCTGTATGGCACAAACAGTATCACAAGCTTTTATCTAAGGTTTTTCTCAAGAGTACTTGACAAGGTCAGGGTAATGGTATTTCTTTTAAGAGAATTAGTTATCAAGTCTTTCATCTTGAAGACTGTTTTCTGTTCTTTTTTCTGTTCTATAAGACATTTTTAAGGAATATTTGCTGTCTAGTGGCAAACATTGATAATGGAGGAAGCCATTGTCAAAAAGTACTAGCTGTTGATGGGTGTTCTGGGTCTAAAACAGTGTGGTTCAGGTCAAAGAAACAATAAGATTAAGACCATGATCCAATGTTTGCCAGCCAAACATTGCAGTGTAATCAATCTTACTTCCCCTCAGTGGTTTTATAGTTATGATGGCCCATCCTTGGATTACATTTTACAATGGGCCCATCAAATGCTGTAGGGTGAGAAGTTGCAGACAAGATGTGTAGCCCACGCGTTTTGGACAGTTTTTCTCACATATGTGCTTAGTATGTGCAATCAGATAGATCTTTCCATGTTTTCTGAACGCATTCTGCACATTTAAACTGTGATAGCCTTTTTTTTTCTCTTTCTGTTGCATAAATTGAGAATGATGGAAAGCTACCAGAGCCCTTCATGATGCTTCAAAAAAATGCACACAAAGTGTTTTCTGTAGCTAGCTAGAGTATCAGGGTTGGTAAAACCAGCTGTTTAAAAGGGTCAAACTAGTATTCATTTGGTGTATTTATAGTAATGTGTGAGCCCATTGCTGACGAGATTATCTTTCAGCTCCAATTTGTTGTGTGCACATGTTTTTTTTTTCTTTTTCCTTGTCTCAACTCTGCAGCACTGCAGGGATATTTTAGGGACTGGAGAAAAGTAGAGGAAAATAAACAGAGAGGAAATAAAAGCAAGGCGGGAAGGGGGAGTATTATATTAAGGGAGAAATACAAGGGGAAAGAGAGAGAGTGTGCCAAGCTAAAGCTTATTGGGCAGTTTGTCGTCACACCAAGGCTACCGTTCCCTGGCACCACAATAATAAATGATGTTTGGCAGACACATCCATACTACTGGCAACTTTTTACACATGCACACACACAATAGACTAAAATTTCCTACTAAACTGTGAGCACATAGGAAATAGTCTCTGTGCATGTACACATGAATATCAGGTCTTTGACAGATAATTTACAAGCACCAGTCAATAAGAAACACTTTATGGAGTTCATTAATCTTTGTCTCTGAGTGATATTGTAGGAATGGAAAATCTCTTGCTACACGATTGGCACAAATTCATGCTCTGTTTCACCGTCATGAAGCCCGCGTTCCTGTTTCACGCACAACTAAACCCAACATGCATCAATAATTCAGCTGCTTTATCTTTACATGATAATTAAAATGATTGCATTTACCTCTGAAGTTAAATCTGTTCTTCCTGCTGTCTTCCCAAATTGCATTAAAATTAAATCAACATACTGCACAAAACTTTATGGAGATGATTAATTTACAGAGTTGGGGTCAGAATGGCTGATTATGAGGATGATAAGTATATGTTATACTGTGCCACAGCCCGAAGAATGTGCGTGTGTGTGGGGGGGGATTGTGTATTCTGTATTGATGGTTCCTCCATTACTCTACATTCACTCATTACCCAGCCATCTATTCACTTATCTGTCCATCATTCCTTTCATCCTGCAAACTGCTTTCATTCTTCAATCTTTCAATTGTTTTCTGCTGTTCTGAAGAAACATGTTTGCATAAGATATTTATCCTATTGTTTAAAATTCACTCCTTCATAGTCCTCCTGTGGGTTTTTTTTTTATCATGATGCACTCCAAATCCCTATTCATAAAAAAAACCTGTTACATTCCTTGTTCCCCCCCTACTTACACTCCTGCTTTTGTTTTTTTTGGGTGGGGTATAATCACACAGTTCATGTTTTCCACCACTCATTTCTTTGTTTCTCCTTTGTTTTTCTCATGTTATCAATCTGCATTTTTCCTACCATGCATGTAAGCTATAAATGCAAAGACTAATTCAAAGATAATTTCATTCTAAAATAACTGGTTGATCAATTTCAGTGGCCACTTTGCCACCATTCCCACCCACCAGATACACATTTCTCTCAACTATGTGCTGCTGAAGCTATGGGTCTGCTTGCCGTTACAAAAGGAGTAAGCATATGTAGAGATTGGAAACCCCTTTAAATACAAGGCAGCTGTGGGGCCATTTGGTTGTTTTGTTAGTTTTGGTGAATGAGCATTTAAAACGTATAAAACAGGGAAAATGCATGGTTATGATTCTTTTTTCTAAATGAAAGTTTTTATCTTTCCTTTTCTGAAAACATGATTTTTTCTTTCTTTCTTTTTCTTTCTTTTTTTTTTGTGTTTCCCTTTTTCTCAAAGGCTTCAGACGTTCATGAAGGCAGCACTGACTTGACTAAAAATCTTTTCTAAGGCCTATATTTACACATCTTTTCATTACATAATTTACTATTCCTGTTAAAATTCAAATATTATGTCAAATTAAAATAAAACACAAGGTAAAAAAATTGGAACAGAAACTTGTTAAACGCTGTCTTTTTTTCCCCATAACCCTCAAGATCAATAACTGCATTGTAGTTTTAAAAGTTAACTGTTTTCTTGATCTTGTTTAAAATCATTTCTTCTCCTTTTTTCAGGATTTCCTTTGATAAATAGTTTGTGTTTAAATGTAAAAATGTTTCACTGGGTTGAAGGTGTGGACTGCAGACCAGTTTAGCACCTAGTTTTTCACCACATACTGCAGTTCGACATTGTGCAGCTGTGGCAAACCTGTATATGTCAAGCATTACTCTTGAATCCCATATGTGCATGTTACACATGCCATGTGCACTAATGTCCACTCATCACTGTGGATGCTGGCTTTTGAACTGAATCTTGATAAACTTGATGATTCCTCACATCTTCAGCCTGAGGGACAGGTGATTTCCAGAAAAAAAAATGTTCAATAAAATTTTAATTACTCAGATCACAGGACAGTTTTCTTTGCCTGAATTTTGAATTTGTTAATTTTGTGATGAACTGTGTTCCATGGCCATATTTTTAGCAGTGTTCTTGAGTCTGTTATATGGTTTTCACTACTGAATCCTAACTGCTTTTAATCCACTGAGGGCCGGAAGATTATAGTCATTTATACTTTTATACCTCAGAAGCATGGAAGTCAGTTCTCAAGCTGACAGGTGAGTTCCGTTAATCTTATCCAATCAAAGATTATTCCAAAATCTGAATTAAAGTCCTCAATATCACCTGGTTCTTATTTTTTATAGCATGTAAGATATTTCTAATAGAGCTAAACCACTACCCAGATCTTAAAGTAGGAACGCAACTCAATGTTTAGCTTTTGATGTTAACCCTTCCCTTAAAAGATGACTTCGCTCACCTTGGCTCGGGTGCTTCTTTAAGTTACCCATGAAATATACAAACTATTCCCCATACACCTGACATTCTTCTTCTCTCTCACTGAATTTTATCCCAGCCATTCCCTCATTCAGGCTCTCTCAGAGGCCCAAGCCATCTGCTCCATGTGCCCTGACATGTGCATGAGCGCCCATGAGAAGCCCAGTGGAAGTAATCGTCTGTTACCACTCAGGCTTCAGCATGTTGTCTGCCCACTGCACATACCTCTTTACCTTGCTACAAACCCACTGTGAGTGTGTGTGTGTGTGAGAGAGAGAGAGCAAGGGAGAGAGAGAGAGATAGAGAGAGAACAAGAGGGAATGGTAAGGAAAATGGTGAAGTCGCTTTCTTCTCTCACATAAAAGATGCAAACAGTGTTGCACGCCCTCTACCTGCACCTGATGCCTCGCATACACCTACATACAGATTTAGGCTGCTCTCACAAATTGTTGCGCCCTGTTGTGTTGACTGCAGGACATTTATGGTTCCGAAACAACAAAAAACACAGAAAATGCAGGAAAAATAATGTTTTTTTATAACTCTTAAGACACCCTAGTTTTTAAAGTTTAAAAAGTTAAAGTTTCCATTCATCCATCCACATCAGTGTGTTCAGAATTTATCAAATCTTAACTTCCAAAATACCTAGTTGTCTCATCAAACTGTGTGATCCTCCTGTGATGCACTTTTTAATTTTTAAAATATTCCAAGCCATCATCATCGATATATATGTACCTATGCTGATCCTAAAGGTTTTCAGTGCTACGTTTTCCACACCTTTTGTGTCAACCATGTCCAGAAACTCTTCTTAATTTTCATATTATGCCTTAACTTTGAAAAGACCCCCCCACTCCACCGTCCCCTTCTCTCGCCTACCAATTGTGGTACATTGAAGATTAGCATGTTTGCCATCTATAGCAATGGAAAGTGGTATCAGATTTAAGCTCTCTTTCTGAAGATATGGCCTGGTGCTTGTTGCAGTTTGCAACTTTGACACTCAGAGGGTAAATATCTTAATATAAGACCCCGGATACACTGGAGAAACTACATTTGTCGGCCGGCATGGGATAGGCAAAAGAATGCCTTAGGACCATAGTCAGGAGGAACGAATGCAGGCACACTGATCCCTCGTGTTGCTAGAATTATGTAGCAAAAGCATAAAATATTGTGCATAAGTTTTTATTTTGTATGTTTATGTGTAGTTTGTAATGAGACTTTCCCTTGTTTATATTCTGGAACTGCATCAAGTGTTTTGTTTTTATTACTAAGCAAGGAATTCCTATTAAAATACTTATTTTTCTCAGTTTTGATTTTTGCTTTAATGCTGTTGCATGAAAAAAATTATGTCAGTAGAACCTAATACTAAAAGTAGGGCAGCATCTTGCTTTGAGGCAAAATACAAGGATCTGAGTCATGCGGTGCTCCTGTCTTCGTCCACCAGGAACGGAATCTTTGTCCTGAAGCCACATCTGAAGGCTGGACTCAGGTAATTTCAGGTTTTATTTGGCAGTGAACAGCTAATCTAAAACATAGCTCTATGCCGCTTTGCAGGAGAAATCTGTTCCTGTGCTTTGAACCCCCTGCTGTTTTCTGAGATTTCTTCTGATTAAATTTCTTCAACCGTTTGTCCTGCTTATTCTGTTGCCATCTTTATGCAAATGAGGCCACATTAAAAATCAATCGCACCTATCTTTATCTAGATCACACTGAAAATCTCAGCCTTCTCATCTGCCCTGTTTGTTTCCACACCCTTCTCTCTTGCCAGCACTGAAACAATCTGTAAAACTGGAGAAAATAGTAATGATAAATGAAAAGGTAGAGTTATACTTTCAAATTGTTTTGGTCTTTCTTTGATCAAAATTTACAAGCAAGCACACACAACTTATTGTTTTCATACAGATATATGCAGGAAAACTACAGCATGGAGTGGTTTGTAGGACCTGAATGAACATGAGAGGAAGTGATGGATTAAGTCCTTTTTTGCCATTATTAATACATTGACTGGCCTTCTATTGGCAGCAGCTGACGCCTTCTTTTAGATAAAGAGAGAAACAGAGAGGGAGAGTTTTTCTGTGACGGGAGTACTGTGCTTCAACAACGTGACTGGATCTCTAGAACAGCAAAGAGGAAGAGGAGGGGGTGGAGGGAGGGTGGATGTAAATTTATTTGGATCTCCACATTAGGTTCAATGAAGCCAAGACAATACAAGTGCGACCCCCACTGGCACAAAGTAAGCCTGCCTCCTCCACTCATTGCCAAGACTTTACATCCAGTTTTTTTGTCTCGTCTTCTTCTTTCTTTTTTTTTTTTAGGGCTCGAGCAGAGAAACGTCGCAGAATCAGTCCTTCAAAGAATAACAACTCGTTCTTGGAGAGCTTTGTGATTTTAAAGTGATTGTATGTCTACATATGGGATAAAGAGGAGCTGTTGGAAGTTATGTCAAAACCCCCGCAATGTGATCTGCAGCCTTAGAACAAAAAGCACTAAAAACGCGCACACCCCCTTTTAACACTTTTATCTAGCCTCTCAGTTAATGGAAGCACACGTGTCTCTAAAGATGATGGATGCAAAAGGAACTACGAAAGCAGACACGATTACATTATTTATTTTAAAGATGCATTCATATTTTCATGTCTGTGTCTGTCTGCGCTCTCGTCACTGCGCCAGCATTATGAATTAAAAGGAAATTAGCCCTTAATGTGAGAGCTGAGAGCTTAAATGTCATCTTTTTCTAGGCGTCTTATGCTGCCTGCCATCCGCGGTTTAAATCTAACTTGATCTTATTTTACGGGCAGCTGTGCTCTGTGCGGTGGGGTGCCGCACTTTGGATAAGGTTCGCTTGTACGCCTACTGATCAACAGAGAAACTGGTCGTCAAAAAGACAAATACACACACATTCAGGGAGAAATTAAAGTACTTACAGTATCTCCCTTCCCCAGAGCTCCAAAATAGTGGTGTGAGGTGACATTGCAACAGTCCACTCTCTCTTTTGAAAAATCATGCAGCCTCTGATGGTGATCACTCACAAACACTGCACAAGAGAAGAAAAAAAACACAAAATCTCTGGCAATGAATAATTCCCACCGTGTCCTGAAAAAAAAAAGAATGAAATCCCCCGTTTTTGCACTTCGCAAGCGCGCAGCTGCGAAGAAAATCACTGTTGTTGTAATCCAATCTTCATTGTGTGTGTGTGCGCTTCTGATTCTGCACTGCAATCTCTGCTGGCCCCGCGCACTGTGGGTGCTCAACTTGCCTTGGTTTGATTACAGCTCCCCGTATCCCGTTTTTCCTGTCCCGGGAGGAGAGAGAAGCGCAGAGGAGAGAAGAGGCAGGCGAGCAGCCGCCGGACGCACACAAAGACGCACATGCACATTTACAACTACAGAAAAGGCTCCGGCCAGCAGGCTTGCAAAACCACGCATGGGACCCGCTCCGAACCGCTCTCGATCTCTCTCCTCGGCGCGCGTGCGTGTATAAGCGTGCCGAGCGTGTGCTTGCGCGCTTGTTCTGCAGCAGAGGCAGGGGCAGCTGGATAGACGGACTGGCGGTCCGTCTGTCTGTCGCGCTCTCGCCCCCCACCCTGATCTCTGCGCTAAAGCTTCATCAGCAAGTCGCTCAGTTAAAAAAACATAACAAAACACTTTACAAGCAGCAAGAGGCGAGAGAGCTAATCACAACAGTTTTAACCTCCATCCTGTGACGTTCCATCATCTTATTTTTGTTATAGAAAAATCTCCTTTTGACATCAAATTGTCCCTCTGCTCCCGTCTTTTGGGACATTTATATAGAACCAATCCATCCGGAAAACCAGAGCACAACAGAGCAGTTAAGTGGTGCATAAAAATAAAATATTAAATGCCCCATGAATGCCAGTTGCTTCCCACTGTGGATGAATTAGCTGTCACAAAAGCACCGGCACTTGTAATTTATGAGCCCAGATTAGCAACGAAAAAAAGATTGAGTAAATAAATAAACAGGCACATTCGCTCAGTGAAATATGAACAGCTAAAGCATTATAATTATCATTGCTATAGCCTACTTGCAAATTTCAAAGTTTCTCTGCTGTTCTGAGTTCTGAGACATGTACCTTTCAGGTGTCCAGCTGCTCCATAAGCTGATTCTTTGTGGGTCTGTTCTGGAGGTGTGGATTTGCCTACTAAGGTTTGACAATTCCCAAACTTATTAGAGTTAACCACACACTTTACTTGAGATTTGGTGAAGATATAGTCTAGTTCAGTGTGAGAATAATGGAGCTAACTTGATTAAAATGTAGGCACCAGTATTCTACTTGAACATGTGTCTCATTAGGCTACTTGTTTGTAAAGGTGCTCATGTTGCATAACTTGGACTGCTGCCATTCAAGTTAAAAAGCTTTAGGCCTCTTTTTTTTTCTTTTTTTTTTTTTTAATAATCATTTTTTGCTCTCCATATCAAATCTGTATGAGAAATGTGACTCTGGCTGGAAAGGTCCAACAACTACACCAGCCAAGGATTAAATTCAATTTTGCGTTTGGCTGCGAAATAAATTTGGGTCATTGTTTCAGATTGTTCATTATGAAGGACTCAAATGCTGGATCAAGTCCAATAAAATCTGAAATCCATACCAATTAAAAGGGGCACAGAAGATGAGCAGAGCTGTTAAAGATAGCACATCCACTGGAATAACAAGGAATATAATCTGGTAAATAACAACAACAAAACATAAAAACCAGCAATATATATACATGTAGGTCAGTCAGTCATTATCTGTACCGCTTATTCCATTACGGGTTGTGGGGTAAGCTGGAGCCTATCCCAGCATTGTTTCAGGTGAGAGGCAGGGTTATATACATGTAAAGCAAAGACATGAAACAATAGCTAACTGGAATAAGCACAAGTGCAACCAGAGCTCCCCTTCACGAGAACGTACCACCAGTCGGAGACTTGTAGGCAGAATCAGTACTTGTGCACATACTTGTGTGGTTTGAGAATGCCTTTAGAGGTAGATGGGAAGAGGAAGGTCAGGGCATCTTTGCTCAGAATGTTGCCCTCATCAGCTGGTCCTCAATAAGCAGAAGACATGTGATTGATGGATAATTGTAAAAGTGGAAATGACAATGAACATGCATACTAGACTGAAGACAGTCACCTGGTTAAATACATAATGCAATTCAAATGAAAGTGTAAAAATGTGTATTGTCTTGTAAACTTCTCTTAATTATCATTGTTAGTGGCAGACAAGCCAAACAGTTAAAACTTTTAGCCTGCACTGTATATCGTTAGAAAAAAACATTAGAAAAATGGATAATACACATAAGTCTATCTTCCTCGAGAGGTGATAACTTCTTCAACTTTACACGTTTCATATTCTTCTTCCTCATTTTCTTAAAGAATTTCTGGCCAATGGTCAACATTTGTATGGTGAATTAACTTTGATCTACACTGAAACCACAATTTGATTACAGTGGAAATATTGTATGGAGAGAGTAAAAGAAATGACACAGCAAACTGTCATTTCACACCATAAGCTATCTGTCTGTCTCTCTGTCTATCTATCTTAGATTTTTTTTTAGCAAGTTTAGAGTGTCTGAGTTTCTCTTTATCCTCTGAAGCAATGGATTTCCATGTTTCTGTCTCACAGTTAGAGGAGCATGGAGGAAAGGAAGAAAGAGAATAGTGAAGGGGGTCGGGGTTACATGCAGTAATACAGGCTTCACAAATGGGTTTATGGCCACAATTCACACCTGACTGGGCAAATGACTATAAAACGACTGGAGATGCTCAGACTAGGCCGTGTGTATCTGCATGTGTGTATCTTTGTATGTTGTGTGTGGACTGTTGACTGCTTCCATTTCAATGGGTAGATGTGTTATAAATCTGTGCTATTCACACAGCTGCAGCTTTAAAAAGCTGTTTTGGGGATTTTTATTGAGTAGTGATGTACCACAAAATCACCCTTGTACTTGCAAAGAGTAAACAAGCACATTTCAATCTACTAGCGACCCTGTTACTGTGCGAGAAAAGGGCTCCGTAATCTTACAAGGACAAGCTACATACACCAACAAATGCCGCAGCAAACCTGTAGCGAGGCTGTATTAAAAATGTCACAGAATGCCATTGTGACATTAAAAATGCCATAAGGCTCAAACAGGTCACCATGAACTCATTACTACACATCACAGACACATTATGTTGCCCCTCCTAAAAGTATAGTGATCCAAAGATAAGAATCCAGTGAAGTGGCATAAGGCCATAAAATCTGAATATTAAGCTGCCTGCAGGCAGCACACAGTGTTGGGGGATTTTAAGGATATAAGTGGGGTTAGAAACACTACAAGAACTGATAGTGTAGAGAGATGTAGCCTCTTCTCATAAGAAACTATGTAAATATTACTTTTCACGATATGTTTCCTCACCCTCACTCCACAGAATTTCTTTTGCAGAAATAAGGCATAAATAATGATATGGTTGTTATAATCTCATACACAGTGTCACCAAATAGAATATAGTTTTTGATCTAGTATGCCACGTCAGAAAAAATCCAGTGTATCCTTTTGAGAATTGATTTGACACATAAATAATGATCTGGTAGCCCACATTTGACCTGTTTGTTATTTTTATTTATTTGCTGGAGGCTACACACAATGTAGGTTCGGGAAGTTCTTTTAAGAGTCAAAAAGAGGGTAGAATGGATGGGAATGCACTGGTCACCATTTAATGATCATTTCTGAATTTGAAAATGTGCAGAAATTAAACTTGAAAACTATCCATAATTGTCTAAGCTGTGCTAAATCATTTCATTGTGCCTCGCTTTGAAGATGCTACTGCTGTTGGTAAATAAAGGGGTAAAAGTAATGAGTCAAATTTTAATTTATAAAAGCCAGAAGCAGGTTTCAGTATCTTACAAAGAACATATGGTTAAGTGAAGTTTGGGGAAATCTTGAATGCTGATGTTCTCAGTCAGTGTCCATGCTCTCGGGCTGTGTTTCACGTGAACCATGAACTGCTCATGTGCAAATCAGCGATCATGCTCTGCTGAAGCCAGAAGGACAGTGTCAGATGGCACCTCATCGCTTCTATGCTGGACACTATCCAGACAGTCTGGTTGCACCCTCTTGTGCATGGATATCCCAGTCACAGAAAGGGGGCAGTCATTTCCTTCCTGGTCTCCAGTGGTAACATAAATGAATCTGACTAAATGCCAAAAATGCAAATTCAGCATTCATATTTTATGTTGCAGTCACCCTCAGGTTTTGCAACACAAGCTTTGCAGGAATCCACAAAACTAACATAGAGCATGGGTAAAATCTCAGTGTATGAGTTATTTATGTAAATAGTGACCTACTTTAGAAACACAGGAACAAAACTAAAGTTTTATCCATTTGGCTTGTCAAAAGATCCCTGTAAACCTAGCTGTAGAACGTTACCATGCATCCATGTTGAAAAAACAAATCCAATTTACATAATAGCTGATCTTTAAAAAAAAAAAAAAAAAAGGCAAATCTCTGTTTGAACAATATGTCAAGCATCAGTATAAATCACTGATTTTACCAAATATAAAGAAATGTAAGATTCCACGCAGAAGACTAACTGGAGATAGGTGAGGGTGTCAGGATTGGGTATATAAAGAGCTTACATCAAAGGCTCAAGGCCCATTTGTTGTGGAACTTTACAAACCATTTAAATTCCTGATAAAACAAACCTCTTTCGTAGTGGTAATAATTTGGAAAAGCCTCTGAGGGTGGAAAGTGTTCTTGTTAGATTAAAGAGCTGATTTTACTTTTGTAAACTACCACTAAATCTACATAAAACTAAAGACATTATTTTTGGATACTGCCCAACTGAAACCAATATAAAAATTCTTATAGACAGTGTTGAGTTGGAAAAAGTCACAGAAATAAATTTCTTAGGGAGATTTTAAAAGCAAACTAAGCTGGAAGCTAATTTTATATTAAAAGCTAAATTTCACTTGCAATAATGTACAAGGTAAAGTATTTCATCAATGCTAAATCTCTGTATATATTGAATAATTCCTTCATATTCCAATACTTGATGTATTGTGTGGAAATATGGGGGAATACTTACAGGACTAATATTCAAATATTATTTATATTAGAGAAGCAAGCAATAAGAATCATGAACAAAACAGCATATGGTCAACCCTCTGATTCACTCTTTCTCAAACCCAATATTTCAAAAATCCCTGGTTTAGCCAACTCCAAGACAATCTAGATGAAGTAAAAGGTTAAAAATGATTCATTGCCTAAGAGCAACCATAAACTGTCCAGAGTTTGGCTAACACATAATGCTTTGAGAGGAAGTCAAACATTAAATAGACCGGCTATAAGAATGGACGCTAGGTATCATACCATTACTGTGAGGGGAGTGTCACTATAAAGCAGTTGCTCAGAGAAAATGAAATACTCTCAGTCTTTTTCAAGCTTCACACAAATGTATAAAAACACAACATTTCTGGAAAATGAGTCTCAGTCTGGTTTTTGACATTTTCTTTTTCTCTTTACTCTAAACCATTTCTGTTAATTCCAGTTTCATGCCGTTTGCTTAATTTTCAAATGATGTTAACATAAGCAGTGCTAAAACTTGGACTCTTTATGGGATTATTATGAATGTTGGCTGCTCATGTAAAGCTTGTTTTCCTGTTTTTGTTTGGATATGGCCCAAGGGAGCAGGTCTAAGTCATAGGCTTTTACCTACTCCTATTTGGACAGACCAGTGTTTATTTTTAATAGGATTAAGTGGCACTTAACACAAAACTTAACAATATTTCTTGTTTTATGTTTTACTCAGTTGTTCGAATAAGTCCACATTAAATGTCTTTTGGTATAAATAAGGCATCTGACTCCAGGCTGTTGTAAGTAAAAGGTGCAAAAGCTACGGGAGTGCAACAGTGTCCATTTCATGGATGACTTGCATGTGTGAAGGTAGCACTGTGTTAGAATTATGGAGAGAGATTAACGTGATGTCTTTTCCTGGGAGGTTCATGATTATTTCAGCAGGACAGTACAGCTTACCTCGTGACTTACAGCAGCATGGCTTCACAGACAGAGTGCATATGCTTGACAAGCATGGCTGCAGGTCAGATGTGTTTCCCACTGAAAATGAATAGAGCACCAGGAAAACAAAAAACAAAAAAATTCTTTACAAACATGTATTGATTTTTATTAACCTGTAAGTTTAGGAGCTGACGCTTTTGTGTTCCAATGCAAACGGACAGTAGTACAGAGTGCAACATCTTCATCCAACTTTACACAACTAGGTGTTTAAAAGTGATAAAAAAAGAAATTTATCACAATGTGAAACTCAATAATCAAAAGCTCTGAGGGTTTGTGTAATGAAAAACATGAACTAGGCCAGTATACGTACCGTACTGGATTATCTAAGTGGTGAGCAAGTAAGACTCAAGGTGGTTGTGATTTTGTTTGAGTGTCTCTGGGAGTGTGATGGCTCGAGGATACCAGTGGTGGCAGACATGCTGGGCTGCCATTTGTGTGGGAGTGTTTTGTGTGCGTGACATGCTGATGGAGGGAGAAGAGGGGGTGTTGCCAGGTCACCAAACAGCTGTCTAGGAGACAGAATAGCTGCAAGGGTTGTGCAACACATACACCCACAAACACACGTAGAGGGTAAGGCAACCACAAATATGAGAAAGACATACAAGGAAACAGATACTACAGTATCTTCATCCTCCTTAACTGCACATTCTCTTACACATGCACACACACACACACAAACACACACACTCACACTACAGCAACAAACCATATGGAGATCAATTAGTTTCCCTCATAGTTCCTGATCTTTTTATTGAGAGTATAATTCAGCACTTCCTGAGGTTTTCCAGCTGCAGTAATCTGATAATAAAAATCAATTTCTCATTTCTTTCGCTGTGTCTGCCTCGCTCTCGCACACATATACCCACACAGTATGATCAAGAGCTTTCTGAGCCAACCCCTATGCTCAAATATACACACACATTGACTTCACATTAGGGGACACTCACTCGTATAAGCTTTAAAGCTTTGAGGGAGAAGGAAAAATGGAAGAGAGTGGCATAAATAAACAGAAATCACAGGGAGGGAGGGAAAATGCATAGAGTTGAGGAAAACAAGTGTGTGAAGGTGCGTTTGGATTGTAAGAGACTAAAATAGATGCAATACAATAATTTTGAAGTAGGTGACTGGATTTTTATTATAGCATGTCAATGGATCCTACTCCCCAGAGGATCATTGTCATTATGAGTTTTTGAATAAAAACATGTACTCACCGTTTGAAAAAAGCCAACAATTGATTGGTTGCACACATGAGGAAACCTTTCCCAACTAAGCCCCTTTAAGCCTCGTTAACTACCAACTGAACATAGTGAGATCAGAAATTCTTCCTCATTCTTAAACAGCATGACTTCATCTTTAATTGTTACTGTTCCACATACATTATGGAATACCACCATAATGACATTTTCTTGCATGCCAGCTAATTTAAGGCTTTGTTGTATTTTAAGTTGCAATGATAAGATGGCTGGCATGATTTTATTCTTACAAATTCACAAATTTCTGAGTGTGTGCGTTATTAGTTTTTTGTCATATAGACTCATATAGTTAAAAGTTTCTAAGGCAGTTTGAAACATGCAATTAGCAGCAGCCTCCTTCCTGAAGGGAAAAAAGTAACCACTGATATTTAACAGAGCATATAGGTAAGCAAATTCTCTTTCCTTACTCAGTCATGTCAGAGAACATATCCTGTGGTTGTGGAAAAGATAGGAATCAGTTTTAGAGGGATCAAATCAACATTCAATTCAATACAATGTTTAGCAGTAAACATACAAACATTTCCACATGTACAATGAGAAGAGAACTTAAAGTGTTGGGAATAAATGGCTGTTTAATCTTAAGAAAACCACCTTTTGGAGAGGGTAATCAGAATAAAGAAAACCTTTCAATTTGCTAGGGAACATAAAGAATGAATTCTGTAGCGATGGAAAAGGCCATGTGGTTTGATAAGTCCAGATTTACTCTCTACTAGAAGAACGTCAGATGAGGTGTTGGACCCATCATGCCTTGTGCCTGTTATGTGAGGGATGATGAATGATCTGGATGTGCGGTAGATTTAGTTGGTTCAGGTTGAGGTTGGTTCAGGTTAAGGTTCTAGATTCGGTAAAGTTACATGCTCAAATACCAGGGTAATTTGATTACCTAATTATACAGTTTTTTTTACATTAATTGTTTTTTTCTTCTATGATGACTTAAAAATATTGCAAATGACAATCCCACTATCCATTGGAGGCAAAATAATTGTTTAGGGGACATTTGTCAACGTGTAGTCCAAACACCAAAACTCACTGAGAATCTCTGGGAAAAGATCTGACTTACCCAAAATAAACACAAGAACTTTGTGAGAACTAAATGCAACCCTGGATCTCTCCTGCTTATGGAACTGTAAGTTTCCACATGGATAATACTGGACAATTTACTGAAACTTCAGGAAATATATTAATACTGATTCTGTTTGTTTATTTACACTTCTTTCTGTAAAATCCTCTGAGACAACTTTGTTGTGATATAGGGCTATACAAATAAACTTGATTTTAATTTGATGATGATAAAAAAGAAAAGAAAAAAAGAAAATGCATGTTGAAATTAATTATAGTTTATTGGAAGGCATGATGCTTCACAGCAAGAAGGTACCTTTAGATGTTGGCTGCAGGCTCTCCATGAACCTGGTTGGGAGGAAGCAGGTGTAGAAAATGAATTGTTGGATGAATATTAAGCAAGTAAACCTAACCAAGTTTTGTTATCCAAACCTAATTAAGTAGTTCTGCTGTGTGAACCTGGCAAAATATTTCATTTGTGTAAACTTAACCAAATGATTTAATTGGCTGAAGTTAACCCATTATTTCTATTGCCTGAACTTAACCAAGGGTTTCCATAACCTAAACCTAACTAAACAGTTGTTACCAAAACCCCCAAACCAAGGAATTTTGTTTACCTATACCTAACCAAAGAGTTATTTTACCCAAGTCTAACTAAATAGCTGTGCTGTTTAAACCTAACCAAGTATTTCAGTTGTGTTATTATTCATGTGTCATAATTGGTTGAGTAATATTGTTGCCTAAACCTAACTGAACACATTGTGCATATAAACAAAGGTCTTCTGCAGGACACAGCGAAAACTGGAACTGAAATGTACAAAATCAAGTGAAACAATAACAGCTATTTACTTGGATTGGATATATGTTTTTTTTTAGGTGTGGCGACTCTCTGTTGAACTTCAAATGAGTGAGTGATCTTTTGCTCAAGAGGCTTTTGTATATGTTGCTGGAGTAGCTCCAAGAGTCATAAAATGTTTAGGTCAAATTATGTCAATAAGAAATAAACAATCATTTCCTCTTTTTATTTCCATTCTTTCTAAGTCATGTCAGATCCAGTATATGGTACTATTGCTGCTAGTAGTTGTTTTCTCATGGACACTTCTGCAGAGTAGATGTCCACTATAATTGCATTAAAATGCAACTGAACTTACTTTAATGCTGCCATCCTGCAAACCAAGTTCATTTTGTGCCTCTCTAACTGTCATCCCAACTGAGTTACCTGTCATGTCACCACCTGATAAATGCGCTTCAATCTGAATCTAAGCAGGTGCTGAAGCATGGGAATTTTCTGAGGAGTGGTATAGCCAGTTTTGTGGGAGGTTTTGCTGAACAGCTGAATATGGATATTCAATTAAAGCTCATACCAGGTGTTTCATTGCACCATTAAGATAGCCTATCATCACACTGATGCCAAGTAACCATTTTTCTTTTCCTTAAGAGTGATAAGTGCAGAGGCATGTGGAGATGGTTGCAGGTTTATCTGCAAAGCTGTCTTTTCAAACATGTTTCAAAGAGACCATAAGCCAGATAAAGAAAAATGTTTCTTTAATGGTCACAGGCAAAGTTAGTGTTTGAATGCAGCTTTGACTGGCTCTTTTCAATCAAGGAGAGGCAGAACTGCATTCAAAGCCAGAATCTGTCTGTTAATACATCAAAAAGCAGTGCTGTTTGACATGAGCAAAAACCTGGGACTGATGTTATAACAACGGGTGATGAATTTAAATGAAATTCATAACAGTAAATCCATTAGCGAACAAAGGCTTAAATAAATATTACCATTGTAAAAAAAAAAAGCTATTACCAGGCACCGCTGCTCTTGTTAAAGAGGGAGGGGCAGGAGGTGTTTAATTTATTTTTTTCTGTCATTTTGTAATTTTGACCTTTACTTCTTATAGGAACATGCTATAAATGACATTGCTTCACTAACAAATACTCACACAATCCCGCACGCACACAAACTTACAACCTAGAATCATCCTTCACATTTTCTTATGGTGGCATTATCATGTTCAGCAGCAGCATCTAGTGGAGCATTGAATGAATATACTGTTAAATTACAGTACATAGGGAAAATTTGATGCTGCAAGTCTGGGCTGAGCAGTAAAAACATTTACAGAAAATGACACTTCAGGCTATTTTTGTTCTTAAACTATGTAGCACATGTTTAAGCCATGCTTTCAGCTTTAAGCTTAACGTATTTGCCATGAAAATTGAAGAAAGGTTTAGAATTTATAGCTTTCAGATATTTTAAAAAGCTCAATTATTGGACCATTGATGTTATCATTAATTAAATGGTAATTTGACTATCTGAAGTTGAGAGTTCATGGACAAAAAAATGGGTTTATACTTTACTGCAATCATCTTCAGTATTTCGTATCTGTGGATTTTACTGCCTTTAATTTAGTCTTCAACAAAAACAAAAAAAAATAAAACAAAGGAGTTGAGATAACCCTTGCCTTAAACGCATCTAAGCTAAACTCTTTTTACATGTTTTGAGTTATTGTGTATGTAAAAACTTCCCCATTTTCTTTTCTGTGTCTGGTGTAATCTGGGACAGTATATCTCAACATATTGTTCCAAGTCTCATGCACACATGTAGCTTTTTGTTATACTGTACAGGTTCATCTTAGTTTCAAGAAATGCAATTCCACAAGTGCTGTGGCTTTATTTATTTATATATCAGAAGTTCAGAGTCAGATCTGGCTTTTCCAACTTCAACTGAATTTACTCTAAAACTTGAATATACTGTATGTGGATCTTTCCGAGAGTGAACAAAATTTTATTAAGCATGAAAAAATCCAGACACAACGTCACACACAATCACACACTTTAGATTAACTGTGGATGTTTGGTTACTCCTTATGTCCAATTTCTCTCCAATAATGATAATAATAAAAATCATAATAATAATAAAAATGATAATAATAACAATAATAATAATAATAATAATAATTATAATAATAATAATAATAATAATAATTATTATTATTATTATTATTATTATTATTATTATTATTATTATT
>JBAMHW010000023.1:10349129-10392415 GCA_037177495.1 Rhadinocentrus ornatus
AGAACAATAATCAAAAGAAAAGAAAGACGCTGTCCCAGCCAGCTGCCTTTAAAATTTTCATTAGATGCAAGAAGCTTCTGAGCATACTTCTTGTGGGCCAAACCAGACTGTGCACAAAAGATAATCAAACACATGCTGTGCTGTGTGGCTTGGTAGGCAAACATTCAGCCTAGAAAATAAATACTTGTCAAATGTTACCGTTCACTCTTTAGGAGTTGTGTGATTCCATCTGCAGGAAGGTTCATTTACCTCAGCATAGATGTGGGAAATAAATATGATGCACTGTTGCAAAGTGAAGTGGTAGGTTGAAGAGGACGAAGAAACAATGCAGCAATGATAAATGGCTTATTCAGTCCTAAGCAGAGATGCACGTCACTCTTCTGCCTTCAGTTACACCATCAGCGGGTGGGCCTGAGCTTGTGGAGAAATCTACAGTACCGAACACTGTTTCCAGCCACACCCACTCCACCACAGCCACAGTTAGGGCATGAGTACCTACAGGAGCAAAAACACTAGAAATATTCTCAACCATCATAATAAAATTATATTTTATATATATATATGTTTTCTATGGATACAAGAATGTGGCTGTTTTATGACATGTGGATGTTACTATAATGTCCACAAGTATATATTATTAATATTATTGCACTCTGGCTACACATATTTAAAAAGTTAGTTTGTTTGGTTGTCTTTAGACGTACAGAAAAAGAGATGGAAAACAGTTACAGAAGAGAGGCTCAGCGATGTCATGTAAGGATGAAGAGTTTTGTACATTACATGTGCTGAAAACTAGCTGCCAAAAAATGGTTTGCACCTGCAGGTTTTTCTTTATTTAATTTGCCTGGACTGATAAAGACAAATAAAGTATCTTTATCTTTAGGTTTTACCTCAAGGGTGGCTTTAATTCCTCTTAGAAAGGGAAAGGACACACTCCTGTTTAGGTGAAAAATCCATGTAAAATGAATTTGGCTTGCATCACTGAGCCCACTTCTTAAGACTGCAATTCAGACACCAAGTACATATAAGTATGAGATAAAGCTACAGAAACACATCACACACCGGTTCTCCTCTGTCTCTTTTTCAAAGTACAAAAATAAAATCCGTCTCCTCATCCTCAGCTTGTAGTTTCTGAGTGGAGATCCCTTCCTTCACCACTCTCTCAGGTTGTTTTTTTTAGACCCCAAAAGAAATATACATTCACAAGAGGACAACGGAGGAAAAACAAGCAACTCAAAGTTAAAATTTGTGTGCAAAAAACATTTTAGACCTCTATAAAAATATGTGCATATGGATAGAGCTATTTTTAATCTCACCAAATACAGTATTTTCCTTTATTTACACTGCACAGATACACAAACACTACAGCGCTGCCCTGCTCCCCCTCTCTGTCGATGCAAGCGTAACAAACACATGGCCAACTTCCTTGACAACAAATATGACAAAATCTTACACGTAGAGAAAAGAACACTCACGCTCAAACAAACACACACACACACACACACTTCTGCTCTGATCAATGTGATCGAGGAGCAGAGGAGGGGCAAGCAGAACTTCTGTAGAAAACCTGAAGTTGCATATCCCACGATTTCCCGCCCACGCTCGCATTTCACAAAAACCACTTCCTGGAAAAGTCAGTGGTCATCAGCCAGACGCTGCTTCCTGATTGGCTTGCGTGGGTGAGGACAGTGTGTGAAAAAAACTTTGGCTACGGAGTAAGGTGGCTTTAGTCCTGGTGTGTGATCAGTTATCAGTCTGGAACACACACACCATGTACAGTGTGTACTATTTGATTGATTCTGCCTCAGTGGATCTTTTGTTTCTCAAGCAAGGTTTAGAAAAATCGATCCATTGTCTGTTATTCTGGGAGGAGTCTGTAACAGTATCTCTCTGGAAAGAGTGATCAATATTTTTTCATTATTCATAAAAAAAAAACAAAAAAAACATTAAAAACCTCCCAGAGTGAACTTTTCTGTTTCATTCTCTCAGCACCGATCTCAGCAGACATCAGCCAAGGCCCCTGTACTCCAGCTTTAGGGATTTTGAACCAAATAACTCACGTCCTGAATGAAATATTGAGTGTTTACTGAGCGGTCCTCCGATTCTTTGCACTGAATCCTGCACCGCTTCCCAGTCTGTTGTCGAAAGGGGAAGAGCAGGTGGCTGTGTCGGCTTCAGACACGCCCGCAGACAGGCCGCTCATGTATCTGGACTGTGGTTGGTCAAAGGTGAACTGGGGGAGGGGGATGTAGTCCCCTGTGAGGGGGGAGTGCCTGGCAGCTGGGGAGAGTGGGTGTGCCTGTGAGAAAGGCACTGTGTGTGGAAGAAGAGGTGCGCGAGGCTGGATGAAGTAGTTTGGGGACGTGGATGATGGCGGTGGAGTGTATGGGTAGGTGTGTGTCAGGGTAGATGGTGAATGTGCTTGCAGAGGTACGTTTATAGGTGTCAGGGGGGTTTGCATCTGCGTGCAGATCTGCTTTTCGGCCGACACATCTTGCATGTATGTGTTTGACTGTGTGTATGGTGTAGAGTCACTGGATGGTGTCCTGCGTCTCAGCATCATGCTGCAATCTGCCAGTTTTGGGGGTGAGCCAATTTGTGGGTGCTCCTTCTCTGAGGGTGGGTGGATGGATATACACGGAGGACTCATCTTCTTCTTTCTGTGGTTGCTACCAACTGACTGCACCCTCATGGGAAATGACTGACCACCTTTTTCCCCCCGATGCATCTCCAGTGTAAAGCGTTGGCTATCACTGGTTATGACAGCCTGTGGAAGGCAAACCTCAATGGAGTGGCGCCGCTGGTCATCAGGGTGACTGGCAGATACTGATGGCGGTTTGTCCAGGAAGCCCTGGTTATCGACACTAAAACCTTTTCTGTCTTTTAATCCTGCCCCGAGCAGACTGAGCGTGCTCCTTGTGGAGGTAGGTGGCAGTGGGGGAAGAGGAGGAGACAAAGAGCTGGGGTCGAGAGAGCATGGCAAAGTGTAAGGTGAGAGGGAGTGACTGCGGCTAGCTTTCCGTCTGCCTTCTTGTGCCCCTCCCTCCTCATCTCTCCATCTGTGGGAGGCTGAGCTGGTGATGTGATACACCTCCTCATCGGCAGGGTCAGAGAGGGAAACGGTGGATGGCGGCCGGGGTCGATGGAGGCTCCCAGAGCGTGAGGGCAGACGTGGTGAAGGGGGCGGAGGGAGAAGAAGTGCTGGGGGAGAGAGTGGTGGCGGAAGAGGCAAGGGGGAGGAAGTTATTGGAGGAAGGGGAGAGGCAGAAGGGGAGGAGGGGGGAAGGGAGAGTGCTGAGGGAGAAGAAGAAGGAGGGTGCAGAGGTGAGGAGGAGATAGGAGGCAGATGGGCAGAGCTGGGTCGCTCTTGTTGCTCACAACCCTGCGACTCCACAGAATCCAATTTAACTGCCACCTGCAGCACAAAGTACACCATCAATAACCATGACTGGCTTTGGTTCAAGTAGATATTTGTGGGTGTGTGAAAGCAGCTGGAATTATGTTTTTTACCTGTCTGTGCAGGGCCCGTGGTGAGGGGCTCGGTGATGGCGGGGCGATGCGGGGCAGAGTGAAGGTGAAGGTGGGGGGTGACTGAGGGTGAACAGGAGAAACATCTGGAACCTGCAGCAGAGAGCGCCGCTCACTGGGCTGGGAGTGGACCGACATCACTAAGACTGCAGAAGGAGGAAACGCATCAAGTGTTCATCACACAAGGTTAAATCACATATACACACTCAGTAAAGACATGCAAACTTGCAGAAAACACATGCATCATCTGGCATATCCAAACACACAAACTAAACCCAGCAGGAAAAGTAGGGGAATTTGTGTTTGGTTGATTATTTTTTTGCTGTAACGGTGCTTCTTGGCCATGAATCTTATACCACTGCAAAGCATGTTTATTACCCTTTTGAACTGCACCACATTTATGCGGAAAAAGCATTCATGGGACGAGCAGCAGAGTTGAGTATGCAGGTTACATTCATAAAAAAATCCTCAAATCCTCTGTGCCAATGGTTTATTCTATTGACTAATGTTTGGTGTTGTTCATTGGATTAAGTTATTGAAGTCTGAGGAAACAAAACATACTGGCAATTAATTATATTATTATTTTAATAAGCAGAAGACCCTTTAGCATGTTGAGGACAAACATGTGTCAACAAGTCAGCCAGCATGGTTGTGCTGGTCACTCTGGCACTGCAGGCAGGTCATTCTGACCTCCTAAAATCTGGATAGTCTCTGATAAACCCCACTCTGTTGGCATCTTGGAGGATGGAGACTGTGGTGATATGGAATTGCCACTGTTTGCAGAATCTCATCTAAATATTACTCTGCATTGAGATTGCCTCCAATAATGATTAGTCCTGTTTTTCCATTGAGCAAACTGTTACCCTATTGGTCCTGCAACCGGCATATTGTTCACCACGATTCTCCACACTTTATAACTGCTGTAGGCAGAATCTGGACTCATAAACAGTAAATGACGTTCCTTCACATGCCCAAGTTTAAGTGCACATGTTGTTGACATTGGCATAAATGGGCCTGACGTTAAAGGGCAGTCAAGGTATTTAACAGCATAATAGGTGTGTCTGGCATTGGCACAGAGACTTAACCCACATATTACATTCTGCTACTTATCCTACAAATCTATATTCCCTACTAATGTGGCACTATTTAAAAGTGAAATAAACCCACTTCTCAACAATATATTATTTATTGCCAAGAAGCTTTGTTACAACAAAATAACCTACCAATTTCAAATTTCCTAACTTTTTCTTGGTGAGTTTATTTGTTATAATATTAGATTAGTTCTGTATTGTCTATTATAACACTTTATAATGATACATTTGAGAGACAAAAACCTGTCAAATGAAAGATTTAGTCATATTTGCAGATGTTTCAAATGTACAACCAAAATAAAGTGTTTTTTTCTGAATGAAACTCATTCAGTGGGTAACTTATTAAAGAAGAAATATTAGGTTTGGTAGCAGAATTGTGCACATGTATTAGGGATATCTCCATTTAGGGCAAGTTGTTAGATGTACCATTCTGCATTAGATCCTGGTTACACTTAAAAGTTTCATTTTATGATATTAAGTCATGCTGAGGTGTACTTTAATGTGTCATGTCCAACAATTAATATATTGTATTATAAACCCAATGTATTTAGACTTTCATAGTGAATCTATGTAACCAGGGTCTTTGATATTCTGCACACACAGGTCCACTAAACCTGTGAGTTCAGAAAAACCTGCTCAAGCTGCAAAGTCAGTTATCTTGAACAGCATACGATAGACAGCAGAGATTGAAGATAGCAGGGATGCACATGTATGAACTCATCCACTGCAGCGTGTACCTTGGGAGTCCGTGGCCTGGCCACAACATGCCATTAGAGTCTGACTGCAGATAAAACAGTTCTTGTCAGGAATCACAGAACAGTTCTCTCCACAGTTTATTTATTTATTTTTTTTGCCTCTACTATATTTTAGTGAGAAAAAAATAAATAAATTGAATAGAGCAAGACAAAAAAAAATTAATGTTATGTAACCCAGCTCTCATGTTTATTTCTTTAAAACAAAATGAATAATGTAAAATTTTCACAGACCATTTTTATTTTTCCTTTCCTTTCTCCCGTCATTCATTTGCACTCCGCTACTTTCCCCACAGCAGCAGTGCTTTTTAAGCCACGTCTCTTTACTTTGAGCTGCATCTCTGTTAGGGTAAAAATTATTTCTAAATCTTCCTATAGCTTTCTCAAAATTCTAAAAAGTAAATATAGCTCCTATTACAGTAAAAGTAAAAGAATAAAAACAAATAAAAACATTTACTTCATCGTGTAACTGAAAATGCTGTTAAAATATGTTTAACCACAGAAATGAGAGCCTTGAAGAACTTAGTAAAGGTCAGTGTGTTATTGTCAAACTTGCAAGCACTGCTTTTAGCTCGGTGTTAAGATGCATGCACTGTGGAACAGTTTCTGTCCATGTGATGTTAAGAAATTAACATAAACACAAGTGCTTGTGTCAGTGGCTTGTTAACACACAGATAGGACCACCAAATCTCAGAGTTATTGGATAGATGTTCATCTCAAGCATTGGATTAACAACTTACCTGAATGCTGGTGCTGGGGACTGACGTCTACCTCCTCTAAAGAGTAGGGGGCGCTGGCAGGCCGTACAGGTTGGAACATATAACTGTCGTTTGGCAGTGAATGCATCCTGGATACGGACATCTTCCTCGTGGACAGCAGGTCTCGATCTATGTACTGCACCTCTTCCTCCTACAGAGGGCGACAGATGCCACATCTTTGAATCTTGTTTTATCAATCTTGCTCCATTCTTCAATACGGTATTAAAATCAGACTTTAAATTTATTTGAAATTGCACAGAAACATTGCTGTTGCAGCTGCAAAATAAACAGCCAAGTAATAAATTGAAATTTTCCTCTGGGATAAATAAAGTATTTTCATTTAATTAACTTTCATGAGGGTAATAGTGTCCTACTTGTTCAGGTGAATGTGGGCACGGTCCCACATAGGTTCCTCCAGCTGAGCTGTTGCTGGAAGCTGTGCTTTGTCTGCGTTGCCGCTCCCACGCCATTTCAAGCTCAAGCTCTGCGTCCATCTCTGCATCTTCTTTGGCCTCCTGTAAAGGTAGATTCACTTGTACTTTAAAACGACTTTTTACAAGAAATAATTAGCTAATAAATAAATAAATAAAAGTAAAATGTGTAGCAGTATGACCAGAGACTATCTACATACATTAAAGTCACATGACTGTGTGTGACATGTTCTGCATCCCTGCACCTTCATGGTGTTCATTTTTCTTGTTACTGTACCTTGTTGCTCTCCTCTAGATGTTTCATCAAAACAGCCACCACCACATTGACCAGAACAAACTGGGCCATGAGCACAAAGGTGACAAAGTAAATTGGAGATATCCAGGGCAGATATGTGAGACAGTGCCACTCTTCTGGGTAACACTCCCTTAATGTGTCCTTAAGAAAAATAGAGCAAGAAAAAGGAAACAGAAGGGTGGAAGTGAGAGAAATTCTTAGTTTTAGAGGTCATTGCTGTTTGCATGGTTTCACATAATCTGGTCATTGTCTATGAATGTGTGCATGTGTTTTAATACTTTCATAATCCCGTTCCAGTTGTCCCCAGTAGACACTCGAAACAGTGTGAGGAAGGCCATCCCAAAATTCTTAAAGGTTGCATGGCGACTCAGACCTTCACAAGGGTTTTTTTCGTTGCACTCTAAAATCGAACAAATGCATTATTTACACCAGTATGTGGAAAATAACTACGTCCTTGCAAAACATTCAAACTGGTCAGAGAAGCTACCAGGATGGCAAAATAACTAGCTGTTGTATGAACCTTGCAGTCAAGTATCTTTTACTGTCTGCAGAGAGCTCAAAGTACAGGTAGTACAAGATAGATGCCAATTTGGCCGTTGATAGGGGGCACGTCACTGAAAACATCTGCAAAAATTCCGTAGTACTACTTTAAACCCGAACGAGGACCTTAGGAAACACTTGCAGATTACAATTTTATCTACAAGCATGATATCTCCTGAGATTTGCAGAATCAGGATCATGTGAGAACCTGCCCTGCCAAGCTCCAGGTTATTTGTAGCCGAAGTGCAGAATTTTGGATTAATCAGCTTCCTATAAAGACTGCAATGGATTGATAAAAGGTGTGTTTACAATCAACAGTAATGGCACATAAAGAGTCCTGCTCAGGATTTCCTTACTGAAATAAATGGAAGACATACTCTCAATTTTTCAAAAAATGTTTTAACTCCCAACATTTGACAATGTATTTATTCTTTTTGGTATGCATTGGTAATGTATTAGATTTTGCAAACAGCTCCACTGCGTTGATCTGGTTGAGTAAAAGTAGCCTGTGATAGACAGGACTGATAAATAGTGATTTTTTTTAAGAAACAATCTGCTGTGAAATCTTTGAACACAAGTGAATTCTTTCTATAACTTTGTATACACACTCAATCAGCTGCTAAAATCTATGTCCCTCTAGACTTGACACTGGAAAGGAGAAAGATCTGCCTCATAGAGGAGAGGCTAGTCTCAGAGTTGACTTTGAGGGAAAGCTTAGATGTGTAGTTTGCTTCAAACCTCAGGTGACATTAATATGCAACTGGAGAGGATTGAGTATCATGCCTCTTTTTTTTCCAATATCAGCCACCAGGAGCAGGGAGGAGAGGATTTGACAATGTCACAGTTCAGCTCAGAGGAACTGAATAAGGTAGCTTTACATAACAGTGACATGGAAACCAGCTTTACACAAATATGACCTTTTTTGGAAGATGAAAATTTATGTACATAGAAGTGAACATACAGTATTATGATTATAAGAAATGAAGAGGGTGGGAAAAAAAATCTAAAAGTAAGATGTATATATGTTTATGATAAGAGGAATAAATATAATCCAGAAGTTTTTTGTTATCGGCATTTTCTCGTTTCGGAGGAAAGACCTTCCCCTTCCTCTCTGTGTCTGACTCATGGTGCAGTGGTATGAGGATAGAGGAGGGGATGGTGATTCATATGGGAGCTGATCAAAAGATCAGATTTGATCTGAAACTGCTTTACTATCTGCTCTGCTGTAAATATCTGTTATTACACTGCCATCCCCCTCCATTAAAAAAGACTAGCTAACACGTCCATAAGATATTTTTTTATCAGTTACAAGACAAAGACAAAGATATAATAAGCAAAGTCAGCCATTAACAGCCTATAGTCTCATAAAAGCGAGGTCGGACAGCCCTATATATTTCATGTGAAACACTGAAATAAGCAGTCCTAATAACAGTACCAGATTAGCATATTTACAGATTCATTCATGAGTAAAATGGTATATAGTCACATTTCAAGACATTTTAAGGCCACTGGAGACAAAAGCTTTTAATCAAAACATTTTGAGGACCACAGATGAGGTTTTAGGAAATTTCTAACAGAAAAACTCTTAACCAAATACAGGACTTTTAGAATTTAAACTCTCCATTGATACATTTTGTACCGATCTTATCTGATAACTTGCAAAAATCACAATCAGAGCTGAGACTGAAACATTCCCCCACATATCCTCCTGTCATATGAGCCTGGATGAGGAGGCAGTTTATTCTATCCAAGAAGCTATACTGAACTTCTCTACAAGCCAAAATGTCATTCACTCATTCAGCCATTTGCAGACATGAATCTGAAGAAGGACAGAGATCAGAGATAAATCTTTACTTATAAATCTGAAAAACAAGCAAGATTTCCCTTAGATGTATAAAGCAAGGAGCAAAATAATGTCTCCTCTTTCACTTGTTTTCATCTGTTTTTATCTTGTCTGCCCTGATGCTTTCCTGTTATCATCTCTAACAAAACGGGTTGGATAGAGCTCACCTATTGAGGGGGCAATATGTAAATAAATGCAATCATGCAAATGTGATCCTTCCTCAGTAGAAACAGGCCTCTGATGACAGTGAGTGGCATAGAGATGAGGACTGAGGAGGCAGATGGGGAGGAGCATGTGAGGAGACAGTTCAGCTAGGGAAATTTGCTGTAAGTCGTGACTGTGGTAGTAACGAGTGAATTCAAAGCCCTTTTCTGCTGAAGCAAGTGCACCGGTTTGTGTGAAAGTGTGTGTTTGAACAAACATGTGACTGACCCAGTTTGCCGAAGAGCTCCACTCCCAGAGCAGCATAGATGAAGAAGAGTAACATGAAGAGGAGACCAAGATTTCCCACCTAGAAGAAGTCCACAAGTCAGAATCCACAAACGGGACATCGAAAATATTGTTGATATGTTGATAAAAGCTCAATGAAATGAAAGCATTAACATTAATTTTAACATATTTATTTAATTTGAAGCATATTTAACCTTGCATGAATAAACATAGATGTAAACTGCTAAAAGCAGGATGATTCAGGCTAAAATTGCAGGTCAAATAAAGAACTTGGTTTGTTTGTACTTGCTTAGTATAATATCTCAAAACATAATATACAAAACATGCATTTACACACATGATTTTCTCTGATTTCAGATGTATTTTCACACAGAATGCCTTCATTATAAAGTAGATGTAAATCACTTACAGAAAAGAAACCACCCTTAACATCTTGACATTGTTAAGGAAACATATAGTCTGTATTTTTGTTAGTAAATAATAAAATCCACTTTTTTTATACCACCCATTTTTAATGAAAATGGGCATACTAAAATACACAACAGTAAATATATTCTCTAAAGTTTCTAGACACCGAGAGCATGCATATGAACTTTATAAATGTGGAACAATTCATTAATTTTTTAGATATGTCAATTTAGGGCTATTTACTGAAAATCTGGCTCTGACCCTAAGTTAATTGAGTTATTGGTAATGCCTTTTTTTTTTTTTGTTAACTTGCAGATGCATGAATCTGGAAAGGAAATGTTGAGAATGACAAAATACAGTCATCGTGAGAAATATTTAGGCAATTTTGAGAGTACTAGTATTAAATTTCTTCATATTCTGATTCTGATTTATTTATGTCTTATATATTCGTATGTAATATTCATGTTCATGTTATTTTTAACTCATGGGTGGGTTAAAGCTAACTAGATATACGTATTTCTGTCGCTAGCTAGCTAGCCAGTACATTTATTAACAAAACCTCACAGAATGCATACCTTGAATTAAATAAAAAAATTTACCAACAAGCATAAATCTTCCAAAATTGTCTATTGTTAACAAAATTGCAATACTGACCCTGTTTTCATGAATAAAAATTAAACAGATACAGTGTTTTGAGGTCAAACACTTGCAGGTGTTTACCTGTGGCAGTGCTTGCATGACGGTATCCAGCAGAGCTCTCATTCCTTTCGCCATCTTAAGAAGTTTAAGCACTGGAGAGAGACACAGGAAAACAATCATACCTACGTTTAGCTAGCTAGCTTGCCAGTTTTAGGCGGGCCCGTTTGCCACAAAACAGACATTGGAATGAGGAAGTACGCTAGGAAAACTGATATGCAATTATTCAGTCAAACTTAAAACATCTTTCTCCTAAAGCTTAACTGACAAGGTACAATCAACAGGTGTGGACTGGTTAGTTTCTTAGTGTGTACGTACATTTGTGTGTGTGTGTGTGTGTGTGTGTGTACCTCGGGCTATCCTGAGTACTCTCATGATTCTGATGATTGTAGGATTAATCGGCAGTGCTGCTTTCATTTTCAGCTCCTCCAAAGTGATGCCCATGATAGACAATGCCACTATTGCTACATCCAGCTGATTCCACCTAAACACACAATGAGTATATTTTAGGCAAAAAAAAAGAAGTAAAAATAATTAAAAAAAACAACCCACTTCTAATGGGCATGTATGTTGGTTAAGTCAAAGTTTCAGTTAATAACATAAAAGAGAGCATTAAAGGAAACTTAATCAGTTCGCAGACGAGAAGAGAAGAGACTTAATACTAGTTTAGTCTGACAGCTAATGGTAAATAATGAGCAGGAAATTTCTATTATTGTGCAGACCACCCACTAGTCTCTATGGATTGAAACACAGTTCAACCTTGATAAGCCTCTGCAGGGGACCCTGCAATAGATTAATAAACTTCAAATCTTTTGAACACGGTGTGCAGAAAACAAGGAGGCTACAGATGCTTCAAACTAGACAACTACAGCATTAATGCATTTATGCGAAGGGAATTATAATTATTTGTTACTATATTGCACAACATAAAATTCTGTCTTTTGTAGAAATATAGAGTCTATCACACTGACATTCACTCTGCTGAGTTACCTGTCTTTGAAGAACCTTTGGAAGCCAAATGCCACCAGTTTGAGCAGGGCCTCAATAACGAAGATGAAGGTAAACACGTAGTTACAGTACTTCAAAACCTCCTCTAAATACTGGAGACATAGAGACATACAAATGTACATTTTTTCATACCTTTTTGCATTTGAATTTCTAATGTGTAATAAGTATGATATTGTACTGATTACTGATTTGGATCTGACGTTGAAGTTGACTTCAAGACATAAACGTGGTACGTTTGTGTGCAGGTGTGTCCTTTACCTGTGGCTGATTGTAGTGCTCGATGCTCATTGTGAAGACATTGATGCAGATGATGAAGGTGATGAAGAGGTCCAGGTAGTGGCTGGTGCACAGTGTGTGAATAGATAAACGCAAGGGAGAGTAGTCCGCGTGGTATGGCTTCTGCTTGGCCTCTGCAAAACACAAATACACAAACAAGACAGAAAAACAGCGGGACACAGACAGATAACTGTGAGTTACTGTGTTTTGTAAATGTTATGTCTCAAGTAGTGTGCACAACAAGGCAGAGGGGTAAGAACAATAAAATCACCACAGTCTTTGATCAAGCTGCAAATCTTTTTGCAGTATTAATTTATCAAAATATGTCTTGTTTCTGCATGTCACACTTTTGGGACAATCAAGCAGGCCAGATGTCTGTTTATCTCACTGAAACCTCTCTAATGGAGGCAGTACCCCGTTTGAATGATTGCCCCTGTTCCACAGTTTGTGCACACTGCTGCTTGTATGGTGCTCAAATGACAAAGGACATGAGAGTAACAGATAGGCTAATTAGTAGACATTGTTTGTTATGTATTTAAGATATCAAATCCAATCCAAGTCCAATCTCATCTAATATACACTAGCAGGTAACGCTAATGCAGAAAAAAATCATTTTGCTTGTTTGATTGATTCTCCTTCGTATCTTCTCCTTCACTGGGGGAACAAACATAATTTAGAAGCAACACAGCACCAGACTAATGTACCGTAGCAGTGTTTTTTGATGGAGAAAAATGGCAAGGAATCCCCTCAAGGGGTATATGTATAATTGGAGCATTTTTACAACATTCGGTGCCTCTAATAATTATGTTTTTCCACAGCTGATCTGTCTCTACTTTGTAAAAATTGACTTCAGCCTGTGCTGCATGTTTGATAAACATGAAGGGAACAGTGAGATGAATTACTGCTTCTGAAATAAAAAGGCCCTAAGTGACCTGGTGTTATGTAAATTATGCTTGTCAACCAAAGTCACATAAACTTAAAGGTTTGAAGAGACTGTCCTCACTTGTCCATGATGATAATTTTGAGTGCTGTACGTGCATGTCTTTTTCGTGGTCCCATGTGCACTATGCCCTGTCTATCTTTTGCATGCTTACATGACTTTGATGAAATGTCTTTGGCATAGAAGGGCTACAACGGGCTTGTTCAACAACACACAGCATCATGAAATCATTACATGCTTCCAAGCAAGTCATTGCTGGTTCACTATCTGTTTAAGATGACTTAAATCTGATAAAATCGATCCTTGCTGCCTCATGGTGAAATTTCTTAATTACCATTTTGTTTGACAACATGTCTGTGATGTTGAAGGAACACTCTCTTCTTCTTAACAGCCTAAAACTGAGTTTTTCTTTGCACTGATATTATAGTCTATCTCTTGGAAATAGCTGGGAATAAACAATGTTAGATGGAAGTTTTATACTACTCATACATGCTACCGTAAAATAAGAAGCACTGACTTCTGCACATATTATTTACTGTCTTAGACATAAAACCATGTGCATGGAGCGATTTAAAGATTTACTACAGATTAGTGTTGTGATTGTTTTGATTCTTTTTTTTTTTCGTTGTAATAGGTGTAATAATTGACTTTAGATCTAATGCTCTGTTTCACAAGTTATCAGCAGGTATAGCAGCCAAAATGTCTGCTATGTTTCTGAGTCTGCCTGTCAAAGCTTGCTTAGAAGAAATGTCCTTGTACTACCAGAGTCGAGAGGCGCCTCGGGGGAAGGCTTGAGCATGCATTTGGGAGGGAGTTTAGGGCTACTTGCATTTCACAGATGAAACGTTTACAAGCAAAATTCCCTTGGACATACTGAAAAAAATGCCAGTGGTTACTTTGCATGCAGAGATCCTATAGAGGTGTTCTTTGAAGGAAATTAAAGGAATAAATTGTTTCAAGTAATGAGGTACAATTAAGGTACAATTAAAGCTTTACAAACTATTGCTGCTTTTTTTATGGTATTTTTAATTGTAGGCGTTCTGTTTTTTTATGTGTTAGCAAATACTGTTTTGTTCGGAAACTGTGGCTGCTTTAGATTTCCATGCAGTGGTATGGGAGGGTTGGGGAAGGGCTGCAGTCATGCAGTTGCATGCATCAGAGTCATTTAAACTCTCCCTCTTTATATTTTTAAGTCTCTATATATTTCCCTGTTTTCTCTTTGTCATTCTCTTTTTTTTTTTTTTTTTTTGTCAAGCTCTGAAAGCAGGCAGTGCTCAGAAAAATAGACTACCGACCAGCCCCTCCATTCTCCTTACTCCTGCGCTTTTTCTCTTTCCTTTTGAGCATCTTCTCTTCCCGCAAGCGGGCCTCCTCTTCTTCTTGGTCCTGTCGGCACTTGTGGAAATTCTCCACCACCACACCAACAAACATGTTAAGGACGAAAAAGCTGACGATGAGCAGGAAGGAGATGAAGTAAAGCAGCATCCAAGGGTTGTGGTTTCTCACGGGCTGAAGATGAAAGAGAAGAGAGTGAAACATTTTAGTTTAAATTATTATTACTCCAAAAAAATCAAACCAATAATTTTTTTTTTTTTTCACAGAAATTTGATTTTTTTTTTTATAACTTCAGAGAATTTTACTGGTGATCTCATTGATACAGGTTTGACAGGTTTCAGCTTTCTGTGGACCACTCAATTTATCATGTGATTTCAAAAGTGATGCATTTCTAAGGCACATTGCTAATGCAGTTATTCCACACGCAGTTTCTGATGACAGTAATAATAATAATAATTTTTTTAAGCTTCAACTATACTATTTAGTCTGTAATGTGCTAACTTTTTTTAACAGAGAAAAGAGTAAATACATGATTTTCATTGTCTTAACTTGCAAGGTTAATTGTGTATAGCAAATGTTAAAATAATGAAAATAATAAATAAATAAATTAAAATAAATTTGACACTATCAACATGTTAAACAAATACAAAGGTTGTTTTTTTTTGTATATACAATAAACACAATTTCTTCTATCAGCATATTAACTGGTGACAGGTAAGGGTGCCAGAATGGGGTATTAAAGGTCAATAGGATGTCAAAATACAAAAATGCTTTGGCATTTACATTGCTTTATTTCTTTATTTTAAAAATGATTCAGTGAGTTGAGAGAATTCAGATGATCTTAAAGCCCTGAATATGACCACATTGCTTCAAAAGTACCTTAGAAATCACCAGAAATGTAACAATAAATTATATCAAGCCAGGACAAGATTGAAAGCCCGCCCTGTGCAAGATTTCAGCTGACGTCTCTGAGCATAAGTTTATCTCAGAGAGGACAGAAAGAACTTTGACATGTGCTCTGTGTCAGAGTCCATGGCATTGATGACTTGTATACATACAAACTGTATGTGTGGGTACTGATGCAAAAGCATATAATGGGGGTTGGAGAGACGTGTGCTACCAAGGCAAGGTCTTTCCTGGGAGGTAACTGTTCTTTTAATTTCACTATGACAACATCAGCCATCATCTGCCCAAGTAATAACTATATAGGTAGACACATCATGAAGAGGAGGATTGGACAACAAGAACCAGAGTATTAAGCAGCTGACATCTTGTATTCGGTGAAAATGCAAATAATCCTCATACTACCTGTTGGTCCACTCCCACTGCATCAAGCCCATCATACATGATGTTGACCCAGCCATCCTTACATGACAGTACAAACAAAGACATCAAGGCCTGAAGAGAAAAGATGGAGATGTACTGTAAATCAAAACACTGGAGTTTAATACCTGTAATATCTTAATACCTGTATATTGCCATTGCAACCATAAATCAAACATGATCCCTGTATTAATGAGGGCATCAAGTACTTGTGCACAATACAACCACACTCTGTCAAATGTAATTAAAACTATATTGCTTCATAACATAATAATATTGTTCAACTTGGGAACATTAACATACCAAGAGAAATACCACCTGAAAATATCTAAAAGTTACATAATACAGCTGTGCAGCCTTGTTACATCATAACCTCTGTCTGTTAACCCATACCTGAATCAGGTTGTCAAAGTTGTACTTCCTTCGTATCCAGCGGTAGTTGGCCTGCAGACAGTCTGACTTGTTTGTGATGTTTCTCGTGTCCAGACCTTCACAGTGGTAGAACTTTCCTTTGAAAAGCTACACAGGGGCAAAAGAAAAAAAGCAAAAAAAAAAAAGTCTTTTACTAATTATCTCAGTTACAGTTGAGTTTGCAGCTTTTCAACCACTCAGCAGTAAATGCAAGGAGTGAAACAATGTTTCATACTGTATGTTCTTATCAGAGGATTTTTTTAGTGCTTGGCAAATAAATGGCCTGGAGGTCATATTGTTCCATTTTACAGTTGTCATTCTTTCAAAATTCACACTCTTAAGGAACAAAAGGTTATTGTCTATTGGAAATTCAAGAATCTTAAATTGTTTGAGGCCAACATCAGACATGAAGCTGCTCAGCAAAACAAGTATTTAAGCAACAAATGGTAAAAAAAATAAAAATAAAAAAACACTGTTCTGAATCTCAAGACAGCTGCATTTCTAAATGCAGTATGGAAGCCTGTGAAAAGAGTGATTACCTGGACCCCTAGGATGCCAAAGATAATAAAGAAGGCACAGCAGATCAGAACAATGTTTCCAATAGGTCTAAGAGAGGTGATGAGTGTCTCCACAACCAGCTTTAATCCCGGGGCTCTGCTGATCACCCTGGAAAACACAAACATAACTCGAGAGTCAGACATAAATACATTCATTGTTAGGAGCAGCAGAAAATACCAACTAAAATGATAGAATCTAGTCTGGATCTACTTATGCCAGCATTAACAGTCTTAAAAATACACTACGTACCTCAGTGGGCGAAGTGTTCGTAAAAGACGAAGGACTCTGAGAATACCCAGGATCCTGTTTCCACCACTATAGGCCATAGAGACCAGGATGTCGACCAGAGACACAAACACCAATAATCCATCCAAAATGTTCCAACTGGACTGGAGGTAGCTCTGCTTCCCAAAGCAGAAACCAAGAGCTACAACCTGGTAAAGACATTATGGTGTTATGGAATCATTAAAACCCTGCTAAAGCTGCACACGAGAACTCCAAATACAAAGTTATTGATTCACATATGATTGGTTGGGATGTTTACCTTGATAGCCATTTCTGCTAGGAAGATCACAGTGAAAATGTGATTGGACACACTCAGGAACACTCGCTCCTAAAGGGAGAGATTAAATAAATGTTTTACTTAAGTATAAAGTAAATCTAAATGGGGAAAATAAAGATGAATGTAGCATGTGCTCTCTGTTGTGTTAAATGGTAAACCAGCAGAGTTAAGCCAGATTTATTATAGAAAATCATTCCACTATACTTAAATAAATATGCAAATGCCAGTTTAACCAAAGCCCTTCTTGGATAATGTCTTTGGTTTAGTGTTTGGAAGTTTTCTGTCAGCCTGTGTTATTTACTCCATCCAGCCAGCCAGCCAGCCAGCAGGTGAGAGGCAGGGTACCACCCTGGACAGGTCTTCAGTCTATCGCATTCAGTTTAATTGGAAACTGTGTTCAAACTTTTAACTGGTTGTATATATAAAAGATGGATGTAGTTACTGTGATGCCATTCAATGGTTTTACTATTAAAGCCTAAATTTCAGAGTTTAGCTGTTCTTTCTTATGGAAGAGTGAAGTGCAACATATAGGTCTGAGCCAGAACCTAAGCACAGTAAACACATCAATTTGGTTATTCATCTGACAATCAAAGAAACTTAAAGCCTAATAATGTACAACAAGAAGTCTGAGAAGCTTCTCAGGTCGCCCCAAAGGGCCACTTCAGCAACCCAGCCATTCAGCCGCAATGCTTGCTGCTTCCATAAATATAGCTTCAGCAAACAGATTGTTATATTTATTAACATTATTATTGTCCTTATAAAAACAATAACTTAATTACTTGAAATAAAGTTAAATGACACAGATGAGGAGCATTAACTGATTAGTGTTGTCCACCTTAGTTATTAAGGAAGTGCAAGAAAGGGCAGAAAAACACAGGTGAAAAGTGTATGTCCATCAGGTGAGTGCTGTGTGTGCGTGTGTGTGCGTTTGTTTGTCTCACCGAGCTGTCAGACTGTATTTCAGGCCTCTCCAGAGCAATAGTGATACAGTTGAGGAAGATAAAAACCAGAACCACGTGGTCAAACACCTTGTGAGAAATTACAGCTTGGCACCATTCGCGGCATCTAAACATACAGAATCGCCTGTAAATTAACTGGTTAAAGCTATTAACCACACAATAAGGAATGAAAAGCAGTAAAAGGAAAAAAAAAATGATCAAAAGAATAAAAATAAAGACATAGCAAGATAAGTAAATAAAGAAAAAAATGTAGTCTAATGCAATATTAATAATAATAGTAAAAATGAAAACATGTATGAATAATAAGTTTTGGACATTTGCACCCAGTTTAAAGCTAAAACAAGGCTGCTGCTCAGGATTCAGGTATTTTCCAGAAAATCACTTAGAGTAATGTTCTTTGTTAGTTTGATGGAGAAAAAAACTGTGTCTGTGTGAATATCTTACCGGCTCTCTGGAGAAAACAAGTAGAGCGTCCAGTCCTCATGTTCTTTGCACCAACGTGGCTTCATGTTACGGATCTCTCTCCTGATCCAGTAACAGAAATGACTCTGTAGAAGCCACAGGTCAAACATCAATGAAACTTCCAATATACGTTATAAACCAAAGACACCATCAGCTCCATATTTGTTACTGCATCATGATGGTAAATCATAAAATCTTCACAAACACAATCATCACCAGGTTTATTACACATTCTTAAGCTTTCATCAACATCAGGAAGCAGCAAACAAATGTACTCATTACACAGCACACTAACAATCATTTAAATTGGTCTAGAGCTTAGTCTTTAAAAAGATGGTTGTCTTCAAGCAAGGAAAAAGTTGCCTCGCCCCTTGCATCAGACAAAAAACCCAAAGGTTTCTCAGATGAATATGGAATATTGTATCTCAGTGAATTACCTTGTATTGCAGCTGCAAGGCTGATAATAGAGTGCATGTTACTTTAATCGACATGCTGTTAGACCTGTTGGGGCCAAACGTAGTTAATCAAAGTTTTTTTAGTTTAAAATGCTGCATGTTTTTAATTGGTATTGATGCTGCTAAAGGGGAAATGCACATCCTCTCAAAAAACATCCAGTACTTGATAACAAAACTATCTGTGCATATGACGTACAAGGTTTTAGTGATAAGATTTCCAGTAGACATTGGTCATGAATCTATAGCTACAGCAACGGAATAATAAATTAAGTCATTTGCACTTTTAGTTTTTATTACCAAGCACATGGACACTGATTAGTCACAAAATTATGACCTTCCAAGCTTTACTGACCAAGTCCTTTTGGAGGCAAAAAAATGACCAGTCGAGATGTGGACAAAGAACAGTGTGTCCTGGAGTGTTTGGTACTGGGAAGTTAGCAAAACATTCTTTGGACTCTGCATGGGGAAGTCTTTGTGAATCGGGCTTCTCCCTCACAGATGCTACCAGATCTCAGAGCGTTTAAAGGTTAAGTTTGTTGCAGACTAATTGTTGCATACTTTATGTCAATTCCAAGTTGTTTTGATTCAGCAGGTGCGGTGATCATCCTCCAAATGGATCCCCAGTGCAATCCCCAACTTTTACTCATGTCTAAATATCCTTATGGAAGATGTAAAATCCCGAACATTAATCATTTAAGCAGTTTTATGCTGCTATTATACTGGGGTTGACTGGTCAGCAAAAACAAGGCCTCTATGTGAATGACAGGTTTCCAAGCAGAGCATTTCTTTGTAACAAGTCGAGCAGTGTTAATTACTTCACTTGTCAGGGTTTTTTATTTTATAGCTGATAAGAAGAAAACATGGTACCATGATCTACTGATCCCATCAGGGTAAAATAGGTAAGTTGTTAAAATGCCATGAGGGTCGTTGTTAAAGAAAACAATGTGTGTTTAAAGGCAAGAAAAATCATATTAATGAAGAATGCAGCATGCACAACCCAATAATCGTCACACTGTAATTAAAGAAACAATTCCAAATTTAACATGCTTGCTGATGCCGGCTATTTAAATCTATAGGGACGCAAAGTGTTTCATTGCATAAGCAGAAAGAGATAATTGGACCATAACATGTGGATTTCCAACTTTGGGAGTCCACAAGCTCAGTGCACAACTTATTAAAGTTTGCAATAAAACAAACAAGAAAGATAAGATCCACAGCTTCTGTATTTTAGGATTCTAATTAAAAAACATCCCAGAGTCAAGCCTTTCAGACTTTGCTTATTTGGCATGTTGCCACTAATGTGACTATGTGTGCATCTGGTTATGTCCTTTAATGGGAGTGTTTTAGTGTGTTGATTAAAAGAATCTGATGCTCAGATGTTATTAAAGCTGAAATCTAAAATCTCTGACGTAGAGACTTGCAGGGAATATCATGCACATCACACATGCAAACACACACCTGCGCACCCAAACAATCTTTGCTATAAGCCTGCTATATTGAGTGTGCCCAGGAGAACCCTTTTGTTTCAGAGGATTTCATGGCTTTATGAACTCAATTTGGAGCCAGTAAAGCCATGAACATCACAGCAGAGGTCACCTAAAACTAGCAAAGGAGTAAGCCTGTCTCCAGACTTCTCACACGCTTAAACATGCACACACTCATAAGCACTTTTATTGCCCCAGTGACTGTATGTGCACAAGTTGTTTGTACCCACTGAGAAAACAATTACTGCCCAAGCCAATCAATTACAGCACGGCCATCAGTCTCCCTCTAGGCCTTGCAATGTGAACACAAAACACAGACTCAATAAAATCTCAAAGCAGCGGAGACAAAAAGGACATAGAAGACACATGACAGTAGGGTGAAAAACAAAAAAAAGCCTAAATAGTTAGGGCAGATCAAGAAATTATTTATTAATTAATGTCACCAAGCAACTCATTCCTTAGTTAGACATCTGTACATAAATGTAAAACAAGCACATGGTCATTAAATGAAATACACCAGTAAGGTATCGTGCTGGGAACCTTTAAGAACTGCTCAAACCTTGCTGCAGAGGTCCTAAATGTCATTTTGAAATCTGGTGACTCATGGTAACTTACATCATCATCTATGTCATCCTCAGGCGAGAAATCTTCTTTGGAGTCAGAGTTCATGTTTGGGTCGTATGTCACAGTCCTCCCATTGCAGTCACCGTACTCTCCTATTATGGAAGGGCAGAGAGTAGATGCCTGCAGCAGCTCTAAGGACCCTGGCTTTAATCTGCTGTTTACCCCAGCTTCCCCTTTTTCATCTTGGCCATCTTCCTCTTCACCTCCTTCCCCAGACAACAGGCTCTCCCTCTCTCCACTGGTGTCTCGCCTTTTGAGGCTTGGTGCTCTTCCCAGACTGTTCCAGCTGGAGCGGCGGCTTCCCCATGAGCTGCCAGATCCACGTGGGAGAAGAGGAGAGCGTCGACCGGGGCTTGAGAGGCTCTGAAGAGACAGGAAGCATGGTTGAAGGCAGTGTCATCAAAGAAAAAAGATGTAATTTACTGTGGGTTGCAAGAGCTACCTACTATGTGGTGAAACAAAGTCAGTCCTCCAAGTTTGTGATGAGGTTATATAAAGATATGATGACTGTATTGTGGCTTCAATTTCAGTTTGACAAATAGCTTCTGCCTTCTCTGTTTTTAACCCCAGTAATATTTCGGAATTAGTTTTGATATATGTCTTGGATCAAATGATCATAGAGAAAGTGGAGGCAAGTTTTTTTTTTTTAAATTTGTCAAACTTATGCTAGCAGGCTACCAAGTTGCATTTTATGACCTTTACTGGAGACTTTATAGGGAATAGATTATTTCCCTTTTCCCTGAGATAAGGTCAGGTGTTTATAGGTAGTCTTTTTTTCTGGATATTATTATCAGCATCCAGGATAAATCACTGTCTTCTTGTCTCACAATACCCTAAATTTAACATTTGCAGACTGGATGAGGAAGAATTAGTGAACCAGTCACTTTCAGAGCTACTATTAGCAGCTTACCTGCTACTATCTCAACAGGGCATTACCATACAACAGGCTACATGTTCTGCTTCTAAACTCATCCGTGTCTATGAGTTGCGTAGTGCAAAACCAAATCTACACCTTGATAAGATGAGCATAGTAAGTTAGAATAATTTCAACTTGGGCACAGTGCTCTGTGACAAAAAGTTAAAGCATCCAATGGGTGGAAATCTGACAAATTGACAATTGTATGAAATGACAGCTGTCTAAATTTGAGTGAGCTCCTATGTGACTCTCTCCAACAAGCTGTCAAATTACTCGCTACTCAGGCTGAAGCAGACCTGGAAATGGTCATTGCACAGATGCAGCTCCTCGCCAATGCTTTCTAAACCTATGTCTGACGATATTATGAACCCACACCCTCTTAGCTGATCATTTTCTCCATCAGACAGTTTGACAGATGCCTCCTACAACCAAGTCTGCAGCTGGAAAAAGTAGTTACTTCCTGGTTATCGCTTTGGTTGACTCAAAACTGCCACCAAACTTTGACATGACTTGTGATCTGTTTATCTCTTTTGCATTGCTAGATTTCACAACAAATCAACAAACTGAATATTAAAAAAAAACATGAAGCAGGACTATGTAATAACATAAACACACGAAGCAAATCATGGAGTAGTTTCGCTGCTTATAAATCTCGCTTCAAAAATCAGTATACGTTTGAGAATTCAAGGGCATAAAAGCCATTGTCACTGCTCAAGTTAATATAATTAATTTAATCTTCCTTCCCCAAGTGGTGCACACCATGAAAACAGCACAAGTCTGAATGTTTGACCTCTAAAATGAGAGGAATTTATTATGCTGTGGAAGGCTAAGTGGCTGAAATAGAATGGCTCTACTTGCCCTAGAGGGAGGGGTGATGAAACATACTCCTGGGTGTCAATGTCACTATGCATAAGTCATATAGGTTAACTGAATTGTTTAATTAGTATGAAAACCATTAAAGTGTATGCTTCAGCCTTTGCAGACAACAGAATTTCTTGCAGTTGAAAGTCTGGAAGATGTAAGACCCACAGGCTCCTGCCCACTACCAATAAAGCATGAAAAGTTGGAGTGAAGGTGGGAGAATGGTGGTCTCTCAAGTAGAGTTCCACAATGACCTGATATAACACAGGTTTTACCAGGTGTCCTGGCAGGTGGTGATGGCTTAACGCATTACCAGCTCATTAAATGTTTTTTTTTGTGTGTGGGATTTATGTGTTCTGCATCATCTAATTCATTAGGGGGAAAACACATTTTTTTTTAAATAACAAATAAAAATTTTGGACTAACGGAGCAAGTTTAATGTCATTGGTCTTTCTCACCAAAGAACGCTGGTCATAAACTGATGGGTCCATGGATGTGGAGCTTCCACGACGAGACTCAATGTGACCAATCCCAGCCTCAGAAAAACTCAGTCCAACCTCTCCATACTGAGGTACACCCTCTCTGCACAAGAGTTCCTCCTCTAGAATGGACTCAGGTCCTAGGGAACTCTTTGGAGTGGGCATGGGTGTGGCTGCTGTGTGCATGATTATCGGAGGAGCCATAGTGCCACGAGGGTCAATGTGACCATTAGCTGTCATCATCAGAGAGTACATCTTTAGTTCTGTGAAGAAAAGAAGTTGTCATTATTAACTATTTATATAAAACAATACAAACATTGCAGAAAAAATTTCACTTCACCTACCTGTGTCTCTGAGCTGTTCTACTTTTTCATCCTCATCAAAGTTGTCCGATTTCTTTTCGTCATCTGATTCTGACCGATTAGCATCACCCTATGACACACACACACACAGTATATCCATGCAAATGAGCTTGTTTCCTTCATCTGTTGCCAGATTTAATATTATAGAGACAACTGCAAGGGCTGATTTCTTTTTTTCTAACAGAACTGGATGGTCAAAGAACTGATGATGTAAAATTGTCAATGGGTGTGATGGAAACAGGCGAACCCTTTCCTCCCATCATCCTCTCTAAAAGCAGTGGTGCTCTAGTGACAGCACAGTTTGGTATTTGAGATTCTGGATCTGAGGCCCTTAAAGAACTCTCACTGGAGTTAATTAGCAGCAAGACAAGGGCCCACATAGGACCCACACAGATTTGGATAAGGAATGTATTTAAGAATAAGATGTTAGCATGGAGTTGTTTCTCACACTTGAGGCATAGTCAGGAAAAGCCTACTTTTCTGTGTAATGTCTAATGCTTGCAGAAGGGCAGTTTTCTGTACATTTTCACCAATTCAACTAGTGACATACATACCACAAATGCACTATTTGATGCTTTTTACTAGCATCATTAAATTACTCTAAATGCTTCACCAGTAAAATTACCCCCCAGGTAAAAAAACACTGAAAAGAATAGATAATGGAGCAGTTAAAACGAGCTCTGCATCTCAATGTAAATACAATTTCAAGAGGCACAAACCAAAACAAAGGAAGTCTCTGTACAGTCAAAGCTTTTAAGTTGCATAGTGGATAAGATAAGCTGTGTAGCTACAAATCGCACAGAAATGAACCTGTTATCATATTCAAACACCAACACAGTCCCTCTCACCTCAGCCTGGAAGCCTTCAACCAAGATAGCAACCAGTAAGTTGAAGAGCACATAGTTGCCAAATGTCATGAGAGCAACAAAGTAGAGAGCTGCCCATGGAGATGTAGAAGCCATGCCGTTATACAACACCACGTTCCAGTCCTCCTGGGTAAGAATCTAAAGAATTGACAGAGATTTAAGCATAAATGAGGCAGGATTGGAGGGGAAGCGATGGATGGAGGCAGAAATTGAGAGGGACAAAGTGAATGTGAGCTTTAGAAATGTATTATTAAAAAGTAAATATTCACAGAGGAGATGAAAGAAAAACAGTGGAGCCTGAAAGATTGAATAAGGGAACAAGAATAGATAGATTATTTGATTTATTAAACCCTGTAATGAGCTAGATTTATCAACACAACATGTCAGTTTAAGAAACAGACTATAAGATGACAAGTGTACTGCATATACTGTATATGTGTTTTAATTTTGTGAGTCACAATAATCCAGCATGAAAGTAGATGCTGCGTCTTTCCAGTCATTAATAACTTTGAGCAAAAAAGGAATTTACGCTGCAAAGTGTTAAGTAATGTATGTAGATGTGTTTGGGTGCAATCTTGTGTGCACTTTGGTCAAATGCCAGAAGACTATACTAAATGTACAGAAGTGTAACTTCTTTACTTGTCAGCTCTAAACAAAATGCTTCTTCAGCACCGGGGAGGTTGCACTGCCCGCCTGCTGACATATCCAGCACAGAGAGAATAACCATCTATCTGGAGCAATTTGAACAACATCTCCAGTGGGAAGACAAGGGAGAGATGCAATTACAATTTTGCACTTCCCAGCATGCTTCATAAGACATTGCTTTATGTCAACGTGAAGCTTAGAATCTCTGTTCTTCAGTTTCAGCTTACTACAATTCAGCAGGAACACAGCTAACATATAAGGTCACATAATGTCCTAGTTAAGTTAAGGTTTATAGACGCCGGTTGCACAGTGTGGCTTGCAGATAACTTATAAGGCAAAACGTAAGTGTAGCTACCTCGACAGTAGAGAACAAGCAAATACACATCTGCATTCTGGGATATTTCAGGCTGGTTTGGGAGTATAAAACAAGGCTAATGGCATAACAACTGCATATGCAAAATATATCATGTATTTCTTGACCATGCACAGTGCAAACAGTAGATTCCCTTATCAACCAGTTTACCAGATTTTTCCGACTCAGAAACAGCGAGCAACATGATCTGCTTTTTGAGAGCAGCTGATTATTATGCAACGATTAATGACTCAAGAATTTCATTTGTGCTCATTCAAAATCTAATTTTATTTGTGCTCATTACAGCTCATTATGATCAATGCTCCTGACTCTATCTGCTGTCAATACAGCTTTCAAGATGACTGATCGAGACATGCAAAAGGTTATTTTGCTCTTTCTTTCTCTTGGGTTATCAGTTTGGATTTGACGTCAGATCATCAGTTTTGAATAATGTGGAGGGTGGAGCGCTGCTCCCAGCAGTGGATTTATTTCATTGGTCTCCATGTCATCTCATCTAAAACCTTCCCTTGCCATCTTTTCGTAGGTCAGAAGAGCATCCTTTAAAGGTCTTCCTCTTCTTCCATGAACGACTTCATGAGTCAGATAAAACTAAATGAACAGGTGCCAATCTGTTGATTAGCTAAACCTTAAACAGATGTGCACAAAGTAAATAAAAGAAAAAAAAGAAGAAAAAGAAAACAAAGAAAAAAACAACAACAAGGATTTAAAAACTAACCTGAAATACAGTGACAATGGCCCATAGTAAAGAATCAAAGTTCTTGCGATCGGGGATGGTGTCTCCATTCTCCATCCGTAGACTGAATTTACAACCAAAAAGATGCATGCCAAGTATACTGCAAAGAAATAAGAAATGTAAACATAATGTATGCATTTGTTTTTTTTTAAACAATGCTACTCTAACTACTGAGAATATGTAGAAATGTGTGACAGAATTCTGCAGGCTGAGAAAAATGATGTATGTCTGCACCTGAAAGTGAAGATGAAAAGCATCAGCAGCATGCAGAAGGTGGCCACATTGTCCATGGTCTTCATCAGCACTACCAGCTGTCTCCTCAGGGCAGGCAGGAAGCGAACAAGTTTCAGCACCCGCAAAAGGCGAAATGTTCGCAGGACAGACAACCCACCATCCGACTGGCCGATTATCTCCCACACACTGAATAGCATCAGATATCAGAATAATATATGCTTTGACAATTTATGAAATTTAGTTTAATGCCTTTCTGAGTATAAAAACGGATGATTAAAGATTACCTGATGATAACAATGATGCTATCAAAGATGTTGTATGGGTTCTTGATGTATCCAAACAAACCAAAAGCCAGCAGCATGAAACCCATCTCCAAGACAAACATACTGGTGAAGACAATGTTGCTTATCTCCAGTACATCAGTCAGTTCCTCGGGCTAGGAGGAGAGCATTCAAAAGAAAAACATGTAGAAAGGAGGACAAGAAAGAAAACAAAGAAGAGAAGAAAAAAACAAAAACAGTTAAAATCTACTCTCTCTTCTCCCTGAGCTGTAAAATCTTTTTGGTCTTAGTGTTCTGAGCTAAAACATTATCAATCAAATTCAGAGCTGCAGTCAGCTCCAATCAATCAAATAGGACCAAGCGCACCAATACATCACTGCTGAGCTACTCCACTTACCCCACAGCATGCTCAGTGATCCAGCAAAGATTTAACTCAGTCCCTCCTGCCACCTATAAAGCATGTAGTCAAGCCTTTTATAAAAAATGCATCAATTTTGTGCTCAACTAAATGCATTATGGGACTACATCTGCAACTTTTCCTTATAGAAGCAGTTTGACTTGAGCTGAATCAGTGATCTAAATGTGCTGAACGCACTGAAAGGATGCAACAGACTCCACACCACCCAGTCACGGAGAATTCAGACTCAGAAGTGATAAATACTGCACTGAAAGTAAAAATCCAACTTGAGGTGAATTTCTTTTAATAAGCGTATTTGTGTTGATTTTGATAATTTTGTGACAGTGTTATAATACAGAAGTAACACTTAACACATGTTCTATATATCTGCATAAATGTGGCCTAAAGCTTTAATAAAGTTCCACATTAGGTCTTTTTTAATAAATGAAACCATGAAGGGAAATATCTGGGCATTGTTATGTGAGGCATTATTCAGTGTAACTGACATAAAGTTGTATTACCTGGGACACTAAGGAAATCTGAGTGGTTGGAAGATTATTAATGGTGGAAGAAAAAACGTGCTTCTGATAAACAAATATATTCTAAGCTTCTGGATTTTAACTTAACTCTTTGGTAAGATAATGGCTCATTTGGTTATCTACTTAAATATGAGTGTGTATGGTTCCCAGGGGAAAATCCTGAAAGCTTAAAATGCTTTGTTAAGTGTTTTCTGTTTATAAATAGGGTATTATTTTAAAAGTAAAGGAAACGTGTCCAAATTCTCTGTAGTGGGATCAAAAGTGCATTTCTCTTTTAAATGTATTCAAGTGGAAGCATGAAGGTGCATAAAATGGAAACACTCATGTAAAGTGCAAGTACCTGAAAATATCCCAGAATAGAGAAGTTAAATAAATGTACACAGTGATTTTAAACAAGTGCCACCCACTCCTACCAAATATATCATGTCAGCTTCCATCAACACTTGGTTGAGTCTGACTGCACATCTAATCCTAAACATTGTGTCTCTCACTTGGAAAGGGTTAGTACATATTAACACTAAAGGTTTGCACATGGGTGTAGTGTTACATTTGCCTCAACAGCTGATTGTGATGCTCTCTTGTAATAAGAAACTTTCTATATTCTGCACCACAGACACAAGTCTCATATCAACTCATGCACTCGCTCTAATCTTAAAAAAAAAAAAAATTCTGCTGCCGCTCTCTTTAAGTCATATATTACATTCTCTTTTCTCTCTCAGAATATATATTCCTTTTATTTCATTTGGAGAGCACATGATTCCTTAGTAACAAGCTTTGTGCATGTAATGAATAATTATGATCCCCAAATGACTGAAGCCTTCTAAATCACACACTCTCGAACTCACAATGGATAGAGCCCTTAAACCAGAGAACCAGCTTTTTTTTTGTCTTATGTCACCCAAGGGAGACTCATTAAAACATTTTGCATTTCTTTTCAAGCGGGGATCAACTAGAAATGTCCCAAAGCTGATTTTGCATCCTGAACGATAGCATATAAAAGCACCAAGCTATATTCAATACTAAAAGTGAACCCCTCAGTCATAGAAAGGGTTTAACACACGTCCTATATATTCTGGGTAGTGCATTATATAATATGCTATGAATCTACAATAAATTGCTTTAAATAAATAAATATTAATAAAATTTTATAACAACCACAACAACTGTAAACATTAAGGCCACTGTCACTTTGAATGAAGCTTTAAAGAGATTACTGTCTTGATCAATAATAGAGGGCGCCACAACCCCAAACATCACACACCTCTGCTTCCCTGTCTCTCCCTTCCCCAAAACACAGGAACTCAGCCTTTCCTATGAGGCATGGAAACTACAAACCTTTCGCAACCACCTCCTGAGAGTAAAGGTGAGAAGGTTTCCTACAGAAATGTTCAAGTATATCAACACTGGCACAACATCTGAGGGCAATTTCTTATTTCTAATTTAACAATATTTGTAACACTCTGTGTTTGTCAACCTGATCTTTATCAGTTAACTAAAATATATTCAACATATGATTCGGGACATTGAAAGGAAACATTAAGGAAACACACTAATGAAAAGAAAAGCATGTTCCTATAGTAAGCACATCAGCTGGGCAGGGTGTGTGCAGTATGTCTGGAACAATATCTCAGTTCACTGATCAAGAACCTGCTGATAGTTTACTTTAAAGCAAATATAACCAAGAACCTGCTGATGATTTTAGTGTTTGTGCGCATGCTGGCTTAGATTTATCAACATTTGAGTCACTTGGGTTTAGCTTTTGTAGAAATAAAACAACAGAGACGTGAAGCGTCCTGACATTACTGTACTTTCCTGCAACATCAGAAAAACAATGTTCTATTAAAAAGAAAAAAAAACAAAGATAGAAAAAATTGCCATTGATGTTTGTCATAAAAGTCTCTCACTGACTAACCTAAAATGCCTTCAAAGCTCTCAGCAAGCTTTTCTGTTAAGCACATGATACTAGAACCACATACATTATTTTGGAACAATAGACTAACTGGCATTTTTATCACCTTTGTGGCCTGCTGTCTCTACAGCAGGGAAATGAAAATGCACACTGCAGACGTCAGTTTTTAGACCAGCTGATTATGTATTCATCTTTGCATTCCACTTTACAGTCTGCTGAGAAACAATGGTACGGTGTGGTTGACATAGTGGGTCAAATCAATGCACATCAATGCTTTGGTCATTTCTCTATCTTTGGTTCAGGCAGAAAACATAATGTGAACTAACTCTCCAGGTTAATGACAATCGCTGCTTTTACATGGAGCACTTTTGATCCGATCAAATATCCAATTATAATAAAAATGCTTCATGTAAACGTGTTAATTGACCCAATCGGCCTCGATTGAAAAAGCTTTTAATCCAATCATGAGAGGTGGCAAGGTTTACTTGATATAATCAGTCTAAATGAAATATTATATCAGTGCCTACAAGGAGACATTTTGAACATTAGAATTATTGAATCCAGCTCTGCATATGAAGTTGCCTTCAGGGACATGAGGAAGAAATTCACAACAGAGAATGAGGCTCTCACACCCACACACGCAGCTGTTTCAAAGCAGATAACTTTGGCCATGAAGCAGGAAACTGACATTTATCAAGGCAAATATGAAAAATGGTAAATGTGGTGATGTGAACTAAAGTATTTCTTTATACAATGATAGTGTATCTTAGTTTTACTGGCCCATATAATTTGCACATACATTACAGAAAGCCTTAAAAGCGAGGATCTAGAGATAGGTCTTTGCCTGATAGCAATTTTGGATTGCACTGCATTGAAACAAGTGAGATTCTTTTATGGATATATTATGTGTATTGTGTGTGCTCAGAAACAAGAAATTCACCCACAAATTCAGGTTAAGGTTTTACTAGCAAAGAAGTAGCTTTATGTGAACATGATTCAGCAGCATGAACATCGTCTCTGTGCCAAGACTCATTTAAAAATTGGCATAGGCAAAATAAAAAAAAATTATCTATGGTCAGATTGTTTTGAAAAATCTTAATTTTTGGGGGGTAATCATGGATACAAGGATGTCCTTTAGACTTAGATTTAAATCCTGCATCCCTGATGATGTGAGGTTGCATTAGTGCCTATGGAAATCTGAACATCTGGAAAATCATCATCCGTGCTGAAAAGTGTGGTATATAAAGACAAAGCTAAAGTGCATACAGCATGTGTTACAACAGCATGGCTTCAAAGTAGAGTCCAGATGCTGATGCTTCATGAATTTAAACATTTGGAGCATCACAAAACACAAAAAACAACAAAGAGTCACGATTTAGAGCAGCTAGATTCCTATGTCAGACAAGAATGGGACAACAGAAGATGGATGAAACACAGTGGTAAACAATGTACCATTTTTTTAGAAGTATTACTGCCACCAAACTCAAGTTGAGCAAATATTTAAATTTTTCATAATATAATCAAATATATAATTTTCAGCATTCGATATGCTTTCTATATTGTGTATAAAATAAAGTTAGATGAGACTTGCAAATCATTCTGTTTTTATTATCATCTTAAACAGTCCACAACTGTGTGGGACAGTGAGTGCTGAGGGGAGCAGGAAGTCATACATAATACTTCAGTCTGCTTATGTGTGCATGTGTGTGGGGTATTACCCTAAAAAGGCAATGGCTCACCCAGTCACTTCTTATGTTTATAACACAAAGACAGAAACACACATGCACACACACACACTTGCCCTACTGAGGGAATTAGATTGTAAGGAGGCAGAGAGACACAGAAAGAGGAAAAGGGGGGACAGACCATCCCTTTTTTTCAATTTGTACCCATTTCCTGACCTTATGGTAATATACTTACATGGGCACAAAAGCTAAAGTAGACGCTTATGTCTTTGCAAAGAAGAGTGTGTCACAGTGGGGGAGGGGAATGGAGGAGAAGAATTATCTGACCAAAACTTTCCAGATGTTGGCCAAAACGACTAAACCAGAAAGACAGGCCTGGAGTGTGTAACAAGGCTTTGATTTGTATTTTATGTGTGAGAAAGAGGAAGAGAGGGGAAGAGAGTGGGTGTTATACTGCTTCCCTTTCTCCCCTTTGTCCCTCACCTCTAAAAATCCACCCTGTTTCATCTCTTCTAAAATTTCAGGCAACCAAATGCAATTTTTTTACAGATAATTTTACCAGCAGTGCTCATGAAACAGGAAAAAAACCTGAAGCAGACAGACACCCTGCAGCTTAGTTCTTACCTGTTCGTGGTACTCTATCCCCATGCTGAGAGTGTTTACAAGGATGGCAATCATGATCCCTCGGTTGAAGTATTTACTTTCCACAATCCTCTTCAGCTTATCCCTAAAGTCGATCCAAACCTGAAAGGCTCCATGTCTGTATTCCACAACCCTGCGTGGTCGGAATCGGCCTCTTCCTCCTCTCAGATCCCCCCCCTGCAGGTAAAAATTTTAACATTACAAACTCATGCTTAGCAATTGATGTAAATCTTAGGAAAAAAATTAAATAATCACTAAATAAATCAATACATAATACTTTAGAACCGCGCTACATCAAGTTAAAATACTTTTCACCTGCATTTCTGTTCATTAGTGCGCTAAAATTCACATCACTGGTCTGCCACCATTCATTCTGACCTGAGGGAAGTCATGCAGTCCATCAGCATCTCCCTTGCCTCCATCCAAGTCTCCTAGTTCCAGTTCCAAGGTCTCAAGGCTGCGGGCACACAGAGGGCAGCTGAGGAGCTCTAAAAGCAGAGGGCTGGGCACGACGCCCGCCAGCTGGAACAGCAAACTCCGGCGACCTGATGGGGGGCAGTGGATTGAAATGGTCAGAAATTTGCTAAAGGAATACTCCAGTCTGTCAATATTATTGTTGCCTTTTTTTGATTCACTGAGCAAAACAAATAGTTTTGTGCACCTGATTTTTACCAGATTTCTTTTTGTTGTTTTATAAATGTTGTATTTTATACTATAAAATACACATGAAGATAAATGTAGAGATGGATATATTCATTTAATGTGCAACCATTATAACTGCAACCCTCTTTTAGTATTATCTACCATGTGGACTGATTTAAGATTTTGCACTTCACTAGTGCTAAATCCAACATTGGAAGTTTGGTAAAGATGGGCCACATACAGGTCACCTTAGGACACAGACGTGGATTTTGCTGTGTGAAGTTAGAACTACACTAAAAGCTATCTAGTTCCATTATTTTCTTTTTTTTAAAAAGGTGAACATCTCTTGCCAATATCTCTAAATCTTAGCAAATGACACCAACAATTGAGATGATTTGTGCATTTTTAATTAGCCTTCCCTTTGAGCTCATTGTCATCGGTATGGGATTGTTGAAGGTAAATGTATTTACATCTTTAGCAGCTTGATGGGAGACTTTTGTCAGAACAACTTAACAGAGACAGACAAAAGTGATCAAGCGACATTGAAATATGATATAACTGGAAGACTCCCCTCTTTATCTTTGCAAAATCGCACACAATGTCCTTTCCATATAGAGCCAATAAACTTAAATTGCTATAGTAAGCACTGCAAGCTTGTCCATATTTCAAGATGCTGGCTGTCTCCTGTCATCCTCTGTTCTCTGACGAAAGCATTTTCGAAGCAGTTCGGAGGAAATGCAAAGCACAGCTGAAATCTAACAGATGCAAAGTCTGACTCGTAGAAACATCAGCTCTTCAAAAGCAGTTTCAACAGCACTTAAAGCTGTTTAAAACTACAATTAATACCTCACACTAAATTATCGTCATATATCATTGTCCTCATCTCACTTTGACTGCAGTTTTTACATTCCCACAAATTCTTTTAGCAAATTCTTTCTGAGAAAACAAAACACTTGCTGGGAAAAAAAACACCATCTTATATTGCATTAGGCTTGATCAGATCACATTTCTGGTAAAATTAGATTTTAGAGTGACAGACTCAAAAACTCTTCCCAGGAACAAGGAAGATGTAAAGGAGCAATTCTTCCAAAACCAATATTCAGGGTTTAATCTAGCAGACATGTAGTCATGTGACAATACCTGAAAGCAAACATTTAGAACGCACTCGGAAATGTTAGTGACTAAAGGTGCGTGTTACTAAATTTCCAAATGATTTAGTGTGTTGAAATGAAAGGTGTATCAGCTGTTAAACAAACTCAAAGTATTGGTGGCGTCTTTCCTGAATATATCACTTCATACAATAACATCTCACTCCAGCCAGTAAGTAATCTACGTGAGCTTAACTATCTTGTGTATACAGTGTGTGTAGCTGTCTGTAGTCTCAGCCTGTTAGGACAGAATAAACAAGTCTATTAGACTGCTGCTGCTTCCATGTTCCCTCTTTAACTAACACATCACCATGTTGTCTACCAACAGCCTGTCCTCCATCCTTTTCTGTTTCTGCCTCATGCCAAACCCTGAACTAAACTCCTTTCTTCCTTCCCTGTCTTATCTTTTCTCTCTTTCTTCTTATTGATCTAATTTATTTTTCTCTCTAAGCCTTCCTCGTTTAGCTTCTCTCTCTGGATGTCATATCTTTAATACTTCATCCCGATCCTTTGAACTCAATATTTCTTCTTTCATCCTCCATATGTCTTTTAGAATAGCATTACACACCTGTTTATGTTTACCTTGCTTTGCACAGCCTACCTTTCCTCCCTCTGCAACTCCCCACACAATGTGTTGATTCACCCTAACCTAGCTATTTATCCACCTCTCTGCACAGATGACTGTAACACTTGAGACATGGATTTCCTGTCAGAACTATAAGTGTTGCTTTAGACACACGCACCAAAACACAGGCTACTTCAGGTCAGGCCCGGGGAGGGGAAACCAACACATGCTAAAAGACTGAGCAATGAAGGAGGATGCAAACTGGAGATGGATTTAAAAGTGATGGCAGAACTATAATGAAGTTCAAAGGGGGATCTGAAGCACCATATGAAATTGATAATGAGCTGGTAATATAGGTTTGGGAGCTGAGCCACATCCCAACAACACCTCTAATCATCGGTTAAATCTTCTTTTACCTAGTTAATTCATTCAGCGCTTTCAGTTTTAATCTCTCAACCCCACTCTCCCTCTTCCTTATCCATTCAGTCTCCCTAATTATTTCATCCATCCATTCATCTATTCATACGTCCATACATCAATCATCCATTTTCACACTTACTTCCTTTAACACATATAATTCTTTCTTCTTCTTTTTCACACATCTATGTATCTATCAATCCCTTACCTTTCCTTCTTCTATCCCCTCCCTCTTTCCTCCCTTCAGCAATAAATTTCTTCCTCTGTATACTCCATGTTTATACCAGTTCTCCTACAACCCTCTTATTCAGGAATGAGCTGAGTGGTCTGCAGTCAACTCAGGTCAAGGTTCTCTAGAGGCAAAGCTCACACTCTAGGTCTCCTTTTCCTCCTCTTATTATATATCCAGTATGTTTTTATTCAAAGCAATTTACAAGTAAGAAATATTTTGGGGAAAAAGTGGGAACACGTGGATTGGGAATGTGGGTACTAAATCAGCAATCATATATTAAAGATAACTATATAGTAAGATCATTGGTTTAATGAGGAGTTAAAATATTTGGTAATATGAAAGACTACTTCTGTGGAAACAGTATCAGTTACCTCAAGCTGACTATCGTGTATATTAGTGTTTTTTACCACTAAAACCTTGATGTGTGTATTTCTTTGCTTACTGTGTTGTCCCATCAGCTGGTAAAGCTTATTCAGTGCCTCTGTGTGTTCGGATGCTGGGTGGTTTGGTGGATGCTGCTCAGGACTTGGCCCACACTGTTTTGAGTGTGGGGGTGGCGTCTTACTGCTGTAGCTGCACACAAAAGATGGCAGAATAGTTGGATAGTTCATCCCTCCGTTCAATCTCCCGAGCAACGCCCCCATGCCCTGAGTGACAGCAGCTGGGTTATCGTCCGTATTTCCATTTGTACTTCCTCTGCAGACAGAAAGGGATTCCATCTCCAGCTCCTCTACGCCTCCAATATGTCCTTCTCTCTCCATGTGCTCTGTGGTCACCACGCTGATGGTGTGCTGGCCGCCGTTGCTGAGGCGACAATGCTGGTGCTGGTGATGCTGCAGGAGGTTGTGGATTGGCCTCAGCCACAATGAAGTGCCCGGGCCTGAGCCTCCACAGCCCCTACTGGAACCCTGGCCTTGCCCATTACCACCACTGGTAATTCCTCCCCCACTGCCATTGGGATTCACCTTTTTACGCCGTTTACTGTTCAAACAATGCAAGACACAAAAAATCAGTGATCACGCAGAGAGAAAAGTGAACATGTAGATATGTTTTCTTTTCAGTGGACATTCCCATACCTGTGCCATCCATAGTACATCCTCTGCAGCCTGCGTGTCAACTTGCGGTAAAGATGACTAATGTAACGTAGCATCTCCTCATAACACGAGCCTGGTTCGCTGTAACTAGCCAGCGTGGAGTCATTGGACATGTAGCGAGCGCGCTGCTCCCTCATCAGGGCGTTCTCCCTTTGCTTTGTCTCAGAGAACTGGGTGGCGATGACCACGAGGCACAAGTTGATCATGAAGAAAGAGCCCACCTGGTAGGAAAAATGGAAACATCAACAGAACAAGCTTTAGAAAGTGACCCCACACACTGATACGCCTCAGCTTATGCTGTGAGAATGGGGGGAAAAAAGAAAACTTAAGGCAAAGTGAGTGAAAAATGATTTCTCTTTAAAGTGTGAAGATTCAGGATACATGGGTACATCAGCCTAATATTACTATTGGCAAATATTTAGTTTGTTGACTAGAATCTGCAAAATAACAAAAGGGATCATATCAAGTGATATAGGTATGTATTTATTTTTTACTGCTGTGTCCGGTTGTGTGATTTGCACTAAAACTCCCCATGTTTACATTGTTGTTAAGCCCTGTAAGCCCTTGAAAAAGTCATTGTGTTTGCAATGGTTTAATGTGCTTTTTAAACGTATTAGTTTGTTTTTTACACGAGAAATATTTTTTTATTAGATCTTTGTTATATATCATATACATTCAATGCATATTTTATTGTTTACCCAGCATTAAAGTGAAAATAAATGACAAAAACAACGGCGGTAGTGGTAGCAGAAGTGGCCTGAACCAAAACAATTACTTCATTACCATTGAAGAGTATAACTTTCTATCAAAAAGACTCATTACAATAGCGTTTATAATATTTATGGCTAGAAGTTGGGATTTTAAAACAGACTTTAATCATTATATTCAAATGAACTCTCAAATCCTTATAACACACCAGGCTGCTAAACGAGAGAATATAAAAAGAGCATTTTTTTCCATCTGCTTTTGAAAATTCCTCTGCCATTCCAGTTTATCTTTATTACTCAGTTTCTTAATGAACCCTTCTCTGTTTGGTTTTTAAGTCTTTTTTGAAGACCTCTTTTGCTCTCATTCTTTTTCTCACCGCTCCAAATATTTCCTCCTCTGTCTTCAAACACATAATAAGCACTGCTGCATCAAACAGCAGCCGGCAGGGAGCTTGGTGTAAAATGTAGTCCAAACTGAGATTTTTGAAAGCCCTCAAAATAAATGATCAAAATCGAATTACACACAATAGGAAGTCGACAAGATTCAGAAACAGGGCTGTGCTTTAAGCAATGTTTACTGGTTACCTTCAGAGAGGTTATTTTGAGTTTGCCAAACCAGAAGCAAGATGAAAAGAAGATAACTCCTTTTAGCTGGTCCTGATGATCGTTATGGTGGAGCATCCTTTTTCCACCCACGCTCTGTTATCTGCATGTTCTTCTGCAGGCCCTCTGACCACCTCCTCCCATGTCACTTTGTCCCCAAACCATTTAAACTAGGCTTCCCCTCAGATATACTCATTCCAGATCTTCTCCCTCTTTAATCTCTCCAGTGCAAATGTCAGTCCCTTTAACTCTTCTATGTCTGCCTCATGTCTTGTTGTTCAGCAACACCCTAAAAGTGACTAATCTGTTTTCATTCCCGTCATGTAAAATTTCCCTTTTGCTCTTGCCCTTACCTTTCTATTCCTCTCCACCCTGCCTGCTCACCATTCATCATTCCTCTTAGGGAACTCCAATGTCTTTAAACCAACAAATTTACCAGCAAGTACTCACACTCCTATGCAGACATTTAACAATCCTGCATGTCCATGACTCACATCTTACCTCCACTACTACTCATAATATACCTCCACCTCTCCAGGCTCTGCTAACCCTGCCACCAACTCTTATTTTAGAACATAAAATAATGGAAATAGACCACAGAGGCTTAACCTGCCCATCACTACGGCAAACAAGACAGGACTCTCAACCTCTCTTCTACTGCACGCTATTGTCGCTTGGCTCTCATCCATGTACTGTAACATTCTTACTTACTTCTCTGCTACTTCTTCTCTTAGCACTCTGCCTTTAGCTTTATTCAAGCAAACCTTTTAATGCATTTCCATCAGCATTTAAGAATTGCATATATGGTGATTTTTACTGGCATGAAACTATGCTGTTTTTCATTAAGACTAAATGCAAAGTATAAACTATAAACCTGTTAAGAAGGCGCATCATTACATAACATTACCTTTTTCTAGTAATTTAAGTTTATTATATTTAAACATAATGACATATATATGAGCTCCGGTCATAGGTTTATATTGGTCATGAATGTCATGGCGCTATTAGGCTTTCTATGATTTAACTGCATCACTTTGTTTCTGGTGCAGAATAATTAACAACATGCATTTTCAAAAGAAAAACAAAAATCACACCAGGTGGGTCCTGTATGCCAACATGAAAAGGATGTTTTTGACAGCACTTGTGTCAATTAAAACACAATACAATGAAAAAATTTACATAGCTAGGGGCACATGCAGGAAAAAAGTCATTTCAAAATCAGTGCAGTTTTCAATACCATCAGTTTAATAAGCGGCTTGTGCATAAGTGCAGGCAATTTGAGCTGTAGATTGTTTAGAAACATGAAGATGTCTTCTAGAAGAAGTTTCATTTGGTTAACTTCAATTCAGAGCTCAGTCGGATTATAAACAACAAACCAGAATTCACCAAGGCACAGATCGCCCATAAGCTAGAAGCTGCCAGAACTCCAGAGTTAGAACCATCCGGGAATTGTAAATACAGCAGTATTTAGAGAAGTACAGATCAGGCATTTAACCCCAAAACTACAGTAAAAACTGTAAAGCATGGCAATGGTAGTATCATTCTCTGGGGCTCCTTTGTTAACACTGTTAACACTGGCATATTGCACAAACTAGATGGCATAATGAACAACGACAACCTCAAGAGTCTTCATCATGAGCAGTCAGCTGAAATGGGGACACAGTTGAGCGTGACAGCAGGACAATGACAGGAACACACCATCTAACATGGTTTTTAAATGGCGCAACTTGCCCTGTTTGTAAACAATAAACATTGTATTGTTTTAAATACATGAATTAACAGTAGAAAAGCCAATTCTTGCTATCAAAGTCACACCCATGGCTGATGCACTAAATAAATACATGAGTTCTTGTTAAAAAAAAACTGCAATCTGATTCTTAAAGGCCGAGTCGGTGACAGCTTTGAAAGCCACAGAAGACTGTTACCATCAAAAAACAAAAATACATATGAAAACAAAAATAAACTGGGATTGTAATAACAAATTCAGTGGCATTCAGGTAGATCAGTTGGAAAAAGGATCATATTTGGTCCATTAGTATCTAATAACAAACCCATCCATTACTATTTATTTTAAAAGCAAAACATTCAGATATTAAGTTAACAACAACAACAACAAAGTGATACTCACAATAATGAGCAGTATAAAATATACAAAATTGTAGAAGGAGTGAGCATCCATAACGTAGTACATGATGTCTACCCATCCTTCCAGTGTGATGACCTGGCAATAACAAGATAGAAAAAAGAAGAAATTTTCAATTACAATTTAATGATTAGCACAATTCAAAAACATTCCTTTAAGATTCTCCAATTATATTTTTGTCAAATGCTGTAACTTTTAAGTTATATCTCAGTTAGATCCAACCAATAATATGCTCTCACTTCAAAAGTTATACCCTCATTTAGCACAAAACATTACAGCACAAACTGTACACATAAAGTGCAGCACATAAATATTACAAAAAAAACATGGAAAAAGACCTGTGCATGTGTATCTATATGAGTCTCATGTATACTGTACAGCTTAGATGGGGGAAAGAGGTCAGATGGTACCTTGATGCTTTCGCCTGATTATCACCTGTAATGATATATATATATATTTTATTTCTAGATGGCTTGTGAAGGGCAAGACTATAAAGATACATGACTGGAGATGAAGATAATAGTCATGTGTTGTCATCAGCTTAGACTTGTTTACCTAAAAAAATATTCAGGACAGTGCGTCCATGTTATTTGCACAAGATTAATAAGATATCAACAGCTAATCTGCTTGATAGGCTCCATCCTTCCAGGGCAATATGTCAAAAGAAGTCTAATATCTGAACACAGACTATTTTTATAGATATGTAATTTTCCATTAACCAAAGATGATGATAATCAGCAAATGTTTATCACACAGATTTTGCTATAACTCATTTAAGCCACAGGACGATTAAAAATAGGTACTTGTGTGACATGTTACAACCTAGTTGTACCCATTATTATAGTCCCCTATGGTAACCTGTAGGAAACTGTTCAGAATCAAGGCCTGCTGTGATTTCCATGTGCAATGCATGTGTAAATACTGATTTAATGAATGTAGAGAATATCATAAAAGTCTCCCTTTCATTATGTTTCCTTTTCTCTTCCTGTCCCTTTTTTGAATTTTTAGCATTTATCTAAAATAAGTAAAATGCTTAAAATAAATTTTTTTGTACAATGAAATTTTGGATTTTGGCATCTACATCTTAAATGTTTGCAAATACAAAAATGCCTGTGAAAAAAAATTAAAAATACAAAAGAAACCCCCAAACAACTGGATCTTTTTGGCTAAACACTGCAAGCACACAGCAGGTATTAGACGTACACACACAAATAATCTACCTGGCATAAAAAACTAATCTCACATAAGACCTGAAGTGCTGCTTACTAAACCATCCCGAAAGGAATAAAAAGTAAAGAAACAGCAAAATCTAATCTTCAAAGCCTCGTGAGCTGCGACCACACACAGGAAAGTTCCTAACAGGGATAAGTAAGTCTGTTTGCCTATGTGTGTGTGTGTGTGCTTTATATTTGTGCTGTTTGGGGCAATCTGAAAGTAAGACTCTCTTTGAGAAAGTAATGTGTGAGTCAAGCACATTAGACACAGACACACACACACAAATCCATCATAGAGACTTGGGTTGATTCATGAGAAAGGATGGAATTCATATCTACACATTGCAGGCAGTGTTAGTATACAGACCGACTTGTTTGAAATAAGAAATTGGATAATTTCAGCTTTCTCATCCGATCTTTGTCCCTTCTCACCTGGAATATGGCTATCCATGCGTAGCCAATGCTGTCAAAGTTGACAGCTCCCTTGTGGGGGTTTAGCTCCCCAGGGCGACAGACATTGTAGTACTGGTTCCAGTTAACACAGTTGTTGAAGCTGGCCCCACCCACTGCAGGTGATCCAATCATAGCAGAACTCTTGTGTGGAGCAGCCAATGAGCACTCTACTCCGTTCTCAGAGTAGTGTGGCACATTGCTGCAACGCCGCATCCCGTTCTCACGGGGAGCTGAGCAGATAAACGGGCTGTCTTCACCTTCCTCAGACATGTAGTAAGGATTTATAGACAGGTTGTAAATTCTGGGAGAAGAGAAAATGAGAGCGGCAATTCAATATGTTGTGACAATACATCATAGATACATTCAGATTTCAGATGCAATGATTTATGTTAATTCAGCTAGTCAATTTAGATATTGTTAGGAGTAAAGCATCACAGGAATTTGTAAGCACCAAGACACAGATTTAGTCTTGGTTATATATTTCTAAAGGTTTAGAAATCCTTTTATTTATCAACCTAGGCACTTCAATAATTCATTAAGAAATTCGTTAATTTAAGGTGTGCTACCACATTAAGATCTGGATTGGATATTATGAAATGGTGGACAACGTGATTTTTAACCACAGGTGCAGTTAGCTCATTTCGCTAATGACCAATCCAATCTTAAGAGTGCAGCACTAATAAGTGTTGGGTCACATACAAGCAGAAGTGATGATAATCAAGTAGAGGTAATATCCTAACAAGATGGGTGCAACTATCATGAAATATGAGAGAAAGTGACCCTGCTGGCCATTTACAACCATCATCTTGAAGAGTATTGACATTATAAAAAGGCAACATTTTGAATACTTCTGATTTTTGGTTACATCATTTAGTCCTTATTACTTGGAAATGGCTGTTGTCTTGGAAAATGAACGGATAGTGAACTTTCAGAAAAATTGCCATGGCCTAATTTTTCTGTTAGATCTCTTAAAGAGGGTTCCTGGTCATTTGGAAATGGTATATACCATTACACATTCCCCGTTAGATACCCCAGTAATATTGGGATAGTGCATGATATGCTCATATTAAAAAAATGCAAACACTTTCAGACATCACACTAAAAAAGAACTGCAGAATAAAAGAAAACTGAAAGAGACTTGTGTAAAGCACCTTTAAGCATTGTTTAGCAAATGCTGGTTTTATCATTGTGTATCTGCCCCTGGCCTCTCACAGCTGAGAAAGCCTGAAGAAGCTTTGTGACCTTGAGCAGGATGAAGCAGGTTAAGAAATAAGAAAAGAAAGAGGCCATGGAGCTTTATTTGGTTTCTTCCGAAGACTTAGAAATAAAATGTATTACCTTGGAGCCTTTTATAAACTGGCACCATTAGAATACACCTATAATGAACTGGACTAAAGTGGATTATAATGAATTGGATTCAGGAGTATTAAAATAAATGGTCAGCTACCACCCATGCACTACTTGACCGCTTGCTTCAGTCTTTACTGTGACCATGTTGTAGTTGTTGCAGATAACAGGAAGGCTCAGCCATGTACAGCTTTTATACACCTCCTTATTTTATTCCATCTCCACGGATTTACGAGATGTTAACAGAAACATGATTATGAACAACAAAGCATTTCCAATGTTTAATAATGACTATTGTTAATATTTGTGAGCCAATCATCTGTTTGTATCCATGGTGACAGAGGTTTCACACTTAGGGTAGAGTATTATGAGTGGATCTACACCCAAACCCTTTAAAAGTGAAGAGCTGTCCGCAGCAGCACCTTTGTTTTTAGAGAGAATGTCACTCTAGAAACACAGTCACAGAGATCAGTCAGAGACTGTCATCCATATGCTTTATTTTCTACTTTTTTTGCCCTTTGACCTCCATGTTTATACTATCAGTGACTGTGTTGGACTCCTGTCTGTACTTACTGCTTTGAAATATTCTGGAGATTAACATTTCATATAT
>JBAMHW010000023.1:10392528-10406819 GCA_037177495.1 Rhadinocentrus ornatus
TCTATTAATTTCTGATATTTTCACAAGTATTTGTATGTACATCACAACCATGAATATATGTTCATGTTTGTTATTGTATGTAGTTGTGAAATATAATGTTCAGGAAGTCAGTCATTTGTTCTTTGAGAGGAAACAAGGCAGAATTGTCCATTAAATACGAAGCTGCTGTTTTCTGTTCCTTCTAACACAGAGAGACGATTCAGCTGCTTTAACTCTGGTACAATTTGTACCATTACATCAAAAGCAGAATTATTTCAAGGATCTCAAAGTGACATTATTGGCTTCTTGAGGTTACAGACATAGATGCTTTTTTTTTTCTGTTCTCTCATATAATTTCACTCCCTCTGGCTAAATTGGTGACTGAGCTTTTCTCTGTCTGCTTTGTTCCTGTATGCCCGTTTGCTTATGTGTTTGAGATGGGGAATGTTTGTCGGCTGTTTTTATATCTGATGTTATTACATCACAACACAAGATAAGATAAATGAAGGGAAATGGGTTTGTCTGTTATTTTCATAATATGCACAGTGGAGACAGTTGCATCCTTCTGTTCTTTCTTTGGAAAGTGAGTGAACAAAGATTGTGCTCTCTAGCCCATCAAGCCTTCTGAACACAGAAGCTAAATCCAAATTATTTACTGCTGGGTTTAATGTTTATACATTGTTGATTGTCAAGGACATGTTGAAAATCTTTTTAGTCTTTTAGAGATGCTTGTGGATTTCTCTATTTTAATGTAAAAAAAAAAAAAGTTTTAAATCTGTCTTTTGCTTCATTAAAGCAGGCATTTTATGTTTTTAATCCAGTTTTTTAACCTCATATGACCTGGCATCCACATACTTAGGTATTACATGTTTTGGTTGTCTGCACCATAATACTTAATCATGTGTAGCCAAAACCAGTCAACCCAAAGTTCTGGTCTTAGAAGGTTATGAAGCAGGAGTGTCAAAATATATTTTTTTTTTCAGGGGCCCCATACAGCGGAATTTGATCTCAAGTGGGCAGGACCAGTAAAAGGAATAGCATAATAATCTATAAAAAAATAAAAAAAAATGAAAAAAAATAACTCCATTATTCAGTGCAAAGAAGGGCAAGTGCATTATTCAGATGTTTAAATGCAATTAATTGTACTTTTAAAAAACACATTATTAGCCACCTAAAATATTGAGAAAATAAGTATTGTGTCAATAATTAAATTCCTTTTTTATTTCAGAGTCACAAACAGAAATAAAAAGACAATACATAACGACTACAGAACTTTGTCTATAATCTATACAAGCACTTTCTCCAGTGCCTCGTCCAGAGTTGTATCATACACTGCTCAACTTAGGCATTGTTAAAACCATAATGATATAATTTTTTCCATCCTCCAATCTCATAATAACTTCATACACAAAATTTCTAAGAACAGCATGTAAAGTAGGCACCGCATTCTGCAGCTGGCTGGCACTCGTCCATCGAGGGACTTTCAATAAAATTCTAAAAGCATCATTAACAGCAACTTGCAGCTTATTAAATTTAGCTTTACTATAGCTGCACCACAAGTGGGCAGTGTACGGAGGTGTGCAGTAATCTTTAAACAACGCAATTTTGACATTATAAGAACCCAATCTAAATTTACGTGCCAGCATATTTGCTTGTGAATATAATTTATAATACTGTCTTTGAATATCATCATCATCATTAAGGTCATCCCTGATGACATGACCGAGATAGTTTACTTTATTTACAACATGTAGTTCCAATTCTCCCAGAAGAAAAGAGGGGAAAGCTCCCCTCCTTCCCTCTTTAGACCTCACAATCATTACAACAGACTTTTTAGTGTTGAAGCTCATATCAAATTGCTGACTGAAATCTGAGCAAAATCTGAGGGGCTGCTGCAGGCCGGCAGAATAAGGAGACATAACAACTAGGTCATCAGCATACAAAAGATGGTTAATAAGCCTCTCTCCCACCACACAACCAGTTTTACAGTTTCCAAGTCTTTGAGAAAGAGTGTCAATCTACACATTAAAGAGTACAGGTGATATATTTTGCTTCAGTTTATTATTTACATATCCAAGGCTGCTACTAGCCATTTGGTTCCCCAAAGCACAATTGCTTTCTGGTGTCCCCCATTTTTGAAAATCTAAAAGTAATAAAAAAATTGAATTTTGCCTTTTTTTATGTTTGACAAAAAATAGTCAGTTTAACTGTATGTGGTGTAAATAAAAGATAATGTAGAACAATACAGTAGTATTTACATTAAGTATTGTTAAGTAATTTAGAAATCATTTATTAGTGTGTTTATATTTTTTCAGGTATTATAGTTTTCATCTTCCTGCTGCCTTTCAAGCATGGTTGTGCCTTAAGATGTGCTTTTGATCTGTTTTGTACAGTTTTGTGTTGCCTGTGCATAACCATGTGAGAAATAAACTGTTAAACTGAAAAAAAAAAAAACACTTACACTGTTGGATGACTACTCATTCCAGATACAAAATGAATTTGTAAGAAATGTATTTATTTATTTGTTTAATTTTTCAGGCTTTACCAAAGTAAAGTGGGCGAATCTGTAGATTTTTTTGCCTGTGTTCCATAAACTGTTTGCATTATGTCATATGTGACAGCAAGGTTTGGGGTGGGTATGGTGGGGGGAAATGAAGATGTATTTGATGTTTTGTTATTGCTTGTATAGGCATCTTCATACTATAAGAAAAAGTAAATAAAGATATGTGAAACACGAATAAAAGATAATAACCAGGCTTCACTAATTTGCCCTACATCCCGCCGATAAAACTGACGTAGCGTGGTTTGATTACACTAAATAGATCTGCGCCTATGGATTGGGCCAATTGTCCACGATATACAATCTAGAAATTTCTTCAGTATACCAATACCAATATCAGATTGGTGCATGCATACACTGTATACATGCAATACCACTTACACATTACAAAGGAACTACAAAATATTTTAACCATAGATATCTGGATATGAAAAATACCTTATTTCATTTTATGATTAGAAAAAATAGTCAAATGCTACATAGAATTTAGGTTGAAATATCTGTAAATTTTCACATCTGTGTAGTGATCCCGACCATCTCAACTGACTCACATCATTATACAAACTGAAGTCAGATTTATTATTAAAGATATAACAGATATAAGAAGCGATCCTTTTGCTTTCTATATGTTTTATTTTTAAAAGAAATGTAACCACATGTGGAAAAATGAGTCTTTTATATATATATCCCAATTAATGTTTTCTGTTTAACATTTATCACATTCCTCCAGATTTGACTCGCTGGCAGGCTGGGTTTTGCCCCTGGGCCAGACACCACTAATATAAAGACATTTGTGAAATTGAAGCAGGAAGTCCTCCTAAGCTACATAAGAACTTGGTTTTCAGATTAGAGTTTTATTTAGTTATTCATCTACGTAACCATGTTAACACATCTGTAAGTTGTCTGAAGAACAGAACCAGGTCTGGTAGTCAAGGACCGCTGTCCAATAAGTTGATGATGTTTCCTTCTTCAACACACCTGACTGAAATTAATTGGTCATCGACAAGCTTTGAAAGAATTGGAAAACAAGCCCTTGAGGACATATATTTCATTGGAATTAGGTGTGTTGGATTAGGAAAACCAGTCTACAGTCCCAGTAAAAACATTAAACACACTATCCATTGAAATTAAATGGAAAGGTGTGTCTGGATTCCCCTGGAGGGATATCCAGGATATCTTTTGTCTTGTAGGACTGGATACCCCTGGAGGAGAGATTAGTGTCATTCATTAAAGAATGAAAATCTACCTCATGCTATTATTGTTTTAAATGTGACATGAAGTGCTGCAGATTGTAGTTTGTGTTCAAGTATTTAAATCTATTCTTGCTGAACTCCTAAAATAATTAACTTACAAATGAGATTATCTTTTGCTTCTAAGTTTTATAAATTGTTGTCTGTTAGAGAGTTCTTCCTATGAACAGTCTAAAATATAACCTATTCTTTAAAAGATACATCTTCTGACATTAGTAATGGTGCACTGACCTGTTCTAATTTTTTGGTTTATTACACACAAGTTATATAACTCAGCCTGAGACATGTAAATGTCCCTGTCTCTTTCTCTTCTTTTCACTTCTTACTTCTTTCTGTATGTGTGAGGTCACACAGTGTGCACATCCTGAGGGCACTAAGCAGTTTGCATACTCTAACAACCTACATTATGATCCTGCGATCACTAAATATTACTCACGATGACAAAGTATGACAACGCAAAAAAAAGGGGGAGTAGGTGCTGACAGGAACTAAAGAAAAGGTAAGGCAAAGAGTTTGGAATATTTGAAACAGTTTCATACCCCAGCTGGAGTTGCCTCTGGTTGCCATTTGGGGAGAATAACACTTATAAGCACTGAAGATGTTGGAAATTAAAGGTGATTGCATATTTTAACTCTGCTGTTTGTCTTTTGATGTAATTTTTTATTGCCTTACCTGAAGCCTTTAAAATAAAATTAGGAAATGCAGAATCTGTACAACAAGGATAAGTTGCTTACGCTCTTATGTCCTCGCCCAGGAAGCAGCGGTTCCGCAGCAGTCCCGCCCACAGCTGGACTCCCACAATGCCAAAGATGAAAAAGACAAAGAAGCAGAGGAGGAGGACATTTCCCAGCATGGGCAAGGTGTCCAAGAGCAATGTCACCAAGATCCTCATACCTACACAGTGGGGCACAAACAGAGGAGATGTCATGAAGAATTAATGACAATACTGTCCGACACGCACTTGTTCAAATGGAAGAAAGCTGAGTTTTGCATTTGGTGCAACAGCTAGCCTTGTTCTAGCCCTCTGGTTACTCAACACCCTGACAAACTCTATTGTTTTTGAGGAGTGTAAGACCAGTAACTTCATCTTAACAGCCAATATCTTTACAAGTGATGACAATAACTAAAGAGACAGTTTGACATAATTTCATCCTCTGGGATTTGAATTCACAGAGTCCTTGTGGCTAATGTTATCTAACCACAAGCATTCAGGATTTATCTCCAGATGTCAGCTGTGTTCAGCATCAGTAGAGTTGCAGTCCAGTCCCTGAGGTTGAAACTATGTGTTCTTTCCTCTTTCACTTACACCACAGCCTTGTCACATTGATCACATTTTCAGCTCGATAACACCGTTCGGTGGCAATGCCACAGTGCTAAAGTAAATTTTTACCACTACAGTGATGCCTCCTAAGCTCAGGCTGTTTGTGTTGTGTCACTGCAGTGGACAAAAAAAATCGCCTTAACCCACCATGATGGTAATGATGATACCTGGGAAGCGTCAACAAATGACTACTCACCAGTGTCCTTACAGTTACACCAGAGGATAAAGAGGAAGTATCCTTAAAATTTTACGCAGCTGAGACATAAAGTATTAGTAAAGAATGGGGAATTTTTTTTCTTTAAATTAAATTTAACTAAATTAAATGGTTTTCTTTTTTTTTTTGCACGATCACTTGGTGGTTGGGGATTTCTCCACTAAAAGATCCATTTCTAATTAAGCAGTATGTTGCAGAGACAATATATGTTACATTTGGAAGTGGTAATAAAATTGTATTATGCTGTTGGCCCTTTAATGGATTTCCTCTTTGATGTCTACTAAGAACAGAAGAATGACACAGATGCTAAGATGGACTAGAGTACATAATATAATTGCATGTATAATAGGAGCTTATGAATTATGCAATTTTTTCAGATTCAGTATTGACACAAGTCTAGAAAGACTCAGTAACACTACTGCGTACATGTCCACGTTAGGTGGACACAGAGAGTTTAGTCCCCTGGTATAAGCCTTTAAGGAAGAAACATGGTACTTTTTCATTTAATCTCGAAAGGATGCAAATAATCCCTTTAATCAAATCAAATCTAATTTTATTTAAAGAGCACTTTTCATGAACAAAACAACATAAAGTCTTATATAAAAACAAATTATGCATAATAAAAACTAAATTTAAAAGCCTTTACAAATCAAAGAATAGGGCAAAAAATAAAAAGGCACAATCACACACATACAAACAAAGCACATGTTCCCTCCCTCCACCTGTACAAACTCCACTTTGTACGAACATGAACTCCCATCTCCAAAAACTGTCTCTGAACTGAAAGTTTAAAAATAATGATAAAATGAAGACATCTGGCTTGACGCTGCTGTAAGGAAACAATATCTGGGGGATCCAGTCACACCGGAAGCCAGCCCACCTATGAACACAGAGGGCGCCACCACAGGAACCACCAGGTGGGGGCAGGTCGGGGCCCACACCACAGCCACAAGGCTGCAGTGCAGGACCCCCAGCTACCCAGTCAAGGGGAGTCACCATTGCAACAATCCTGCAGGCAGAGCTACCAATTTGGGAACCGCTTAGTCATAGTAATATGAGGAAGTTATTTTTTCCTTCCTGCATTTGTGCCTTCTTTGGTCAAATCCACACAATGTTAGCTTTCCCCCACCATGCTCGCGGTTGTGCACTCTGATCCCAACTAATGACTCCCACTGAGAATAGAACACACCCTGGAACTAGGAGAATTCATAGAGTCGACCTGAGAAGATAAACTAACCAACCTGAACCTGCAGTTTATGAGTGCAAGCATGTCAGGTTTAAGAACTTGAGGAAGTATTAAGAGTCAAGAGCAATGCAATGCATTAGTTAAAAAATGCACTCCGTCACAAGTAATATGCTCAGCACTAAAAAACTATTTTAAAAAAATATCAAATTTATTACATCTTCAATTTAAAAAATGCCTGCTTGAGTGCTAAAAACCATGTTAAAACTCTAGTTGGAAATTAATATCTGTATGTGAAATTAGAAAATGGAAATTACTGCAAAATATGAGGTTGTCAAAAAGTACACAAAAAGTAAGTGAAAGAGCAATACAGTAACAGTAAAAGTAATGACTTACATTGTACTGCATTAATGTCTAATTAAAAAGTCATGAAGTCTTGATCTGACAGACTGCAGAGGAACAGTCTGCAGAGAGTCAGCTGATGGGAATTGGGTTGTGTTTTCTTGCATATACGACACATCTCTCATGATAAAAAAAAAACAAAGGCCATTTACCTTGTATACTGTGCTATGAAACTTCCAGAATCCAGACTGTAAAGATTGATTTGGAAGAATCTAAGCTGTGGCATTTTGTTCTAAAGTTTATGGGCCACAAGTTTCTAAATACCGCTCCCTGATGGCATTGTTATCTTAACTTTCAGCTTGAGATCTCATTAGTCTGCAGATTCTCATTTTTTACTGTCTCAGCCAAGTTATTTTAACTTAGTCATGCAGACAAACCAAGATGGATGACAAAATAACTCACTATTAGTTCCCGCAGGATAAATCTAGGAGTTTCACACATCACTAAAAAATTCTGATGACGTATTAAAGCAATAGCAGAACGAACACACTATGTGTGCATGTGTATGTGTATGTTACATGCTGTACAGTCGGCAGATAAATTTAAGAAGCCCCCTGCAAACATGTTCACTATATCTAAGCTACGGTGTGAAAACACATTCAACATCCACCTAACAACTCCCTTACACTAATGCAGAGAGACAAAAAAAACTAGGAAAACAGTAGTAGAGAGAAACTTTAGCCGTTTTTCTTAGCCTCTCATCTTCAAACACCTCAGCTCTGATCATAAGTTATCTGAAAACAAACAAAAAATTAAGGAAGGACACCATTGTTTAACCTCAAAGAATTTCTGGTTATATGTACCATTGAGTATGTGTGTGTGGTGCTTTGGGGTAAGTTTACTTTGTCCGCATGGGTCTACGCTGACCTTGAAATTTTCAGCCCCAAGTTATAGCTGTCACTGTCACCCTCACTGCAATTATCCTCCTCTGTCCTCTCACTGTCTACATCCAACTCCAAGTCCACCATCAGGTAGTGACTTATACATAATAAAATATTTTACTCCGCCTTGTTTATGGCAGTAAAAAAGCTATGTTTGTTTATTCATGAGGTTAATGTGACATTTTCAGCTATCAGGGGGTATAACATTACAAGCTGATATGCTGATGGTGTTTGGGTTGCAAACATTCATCTATCAAACTGATTTTTATGTTATCACTGCAGTACATACACCCCAATTTCTCAATTAAGCTCCCAGTTTTCACCATGTTCTGTTCACTCTCCACTGTTCTGTTCAACTAAAAGCAATGCATGCAGTAATACGGATACTGTTTAAAACCATGTTAATAAACATGAAATGTTTATGCAGTTTATGTTACTTGCAGCCTTGAGTCTGAGAAGCAGCCTGGCTGCTTTCCAAATGTATGCTGGTTAATAATCTTCTAAGTTGTTATGACACAATTGTCTAGTAATCCTCTTTAGCTGTAGATTCATGGTCATTTCTGTTGCAGAGCTTCTGAGAAAATGACAAACTATGGGTGAGCTCTGGTGGGTTAAAGGCAATCGCCAAGGTCCTGGATCATCCGTCAACCAACACCACAGTGAGAATGCAGAGACCAACATGAAGCACTGCCCTTTAAGTTTATACTGCTGTCACAGCTGAAATGATGTGAATACTGCATGAAGCACATGAAGCTAATGAAAGATGCTGGCTTTGATAGAATAGTGACAAAAGACTACGCCTCAGCAGGGATGGAGCACAGAAACGTAAAGAAATGAGTTTTATTGCTCACCTGCTCGACATTTTCTCTTTACAAAGACACTCAATGACATAATTAAGTAGAAGCACTCATTGCGCGCAGACCTCCCCCAAGCCATTGTAATTTTTTTTTTTACCAATGATTGTGGGAATTATTTTTAAGTTAGAAGCTCTCCCCACAGTAAAGAATCCTTTAAAAATCTGGATCACCCCAGAAATCAAATCAATTGTTCCTCATCCATTTCTGAGATTTCCTGAAAATTTCATTAAAATACATCCTTAACTTTTTTACTTATGTTGCTAACAGACAGACAACAGTGCACATTTGCTTCCAATTCATAAATATCCCAGAAATCTACCATATCATGCTCAAATCTTCTAGACATTTTGTAACGAAGCAGGGGTTAGTTACGTGGACTATTTATCATTAATTATTGTACTGTTTGTCTAGGCACATGTTTGCACGTTAAATTACAGTTGACACGGAGTAAAGATACAGTCACACACAAAATATTTAATTGTTTATTGAATGATATACTAATAACTGACTTTTGTCTTGCAGAGACCTGTGAAAGACAACTATTAGTAGTCATAGACAGGAACATGGTGTTTACTCACCGGACTCATGTTTGTTTTTTTAATTGGTAATTGATGATTGATAATTGAAACACCTTTTGGAAGTGGTTCAGCTGCTGGTGGAGACTTGACTGCTCTACAACACGAAGGAGTGCGTTACTGTCTGGTAAATAAAAACCTTTGTATTGAATATTTCGGTCATCGTGTCACTGTTTCCAGATGCTAACTGGCCAGCCTGCTCACACATTTCATCAAGGCCCTTTGGACAGCTCTACCAGAATTCTGGAGCCAGTTCACCAGAACATTTCAGGACTGCCGTGCATGTGTGAAAACAGGTCTAGTTTATCTCACTATTTATTCGTTTTTGCAGAGGTGCTGTAACGTGTTACAGTAATTATTGTTTAATGTACATTTTTTCTCATTTTAACCTTTTTTTTGTCAGGTTTTTTTTAGTTTGTCAGGCTGATTTAACTATAAAGAAGTAAGTACAGACTTTGGCCCTTCAGATTAGGGCTGTACAATTAAATTTGATCGTGATCACGATTTTGGTGGCTTAAATTAAAAGAACCTGATCATCAACGATATTTAGATTCAAAATGCGAGCTCTGCTGCATGCATCTCTGATCACACATATACTCAACCAGTAGTCTGCCAACCAACAGGGGGCAAACACATGGCCAAGGCTTCATTAAGCTGCCTAAATAACAAGCGCACACTAGTTGGACTGATGAGAGCAAGTCATGTCGAGAATGGAAAATACAGCAGCATCTGGAGATGATCAGCTCCGAGGTGAGGAGCTTGTGCCTTGATACAGGTCGATATCCATCGTCTGGACTTGTTTCGGATTCAGGGCAAGTGACATTAAACAGGACCAAGTGACATGCAAAGAGTGTAACAGAGCAGTGTCTGCACCACAGAGTAACACAGCTAATCCATTCAACCACCTGAAAAAACATCACAAACATAAATAAGAGGAATGCATGAAGGCCAAAGCTAATTCACAAAATTCCCGTCCGTATCCAGCGGCAACCCAGACAGTCAGTACAGGAACCCTGCACCGGGCAATACCCTATCCATCTACCTCCCAAAGACACGCAATATCTTTTTATTTGGTCAAAGACATGTGTCCGATCAATACAGTGAGCAATGAAGGCTTGAGAGAAATGGTCAATGGTTATAAGAAATATGAGGTCCCCTCATGCAATTATTTTACCAAAGTGCGCTGTATGAATAATATCAGGAGGGAATAGAGAGGGAGATCTAAACTCGAGTTCATTGCAACCACGACTGACCTATTGTCAAGCAGAACTATGGAACCGTACAGGCGACTCTTGGACATTTGAACTTACTTGGTACTCTATTGATGGCTCGCAGTGGCCTGAGGACTCGAACAGTACGAATGGCTGAGAGACTGGCATTGTGGCCGTCCAGAGAATACTCCATCACCCTAAAGAGAATAGCAGAGACAAAGTTTTATGTGACATATTGTCCTTCAAAAAGCCAAAATAGCACACACAGAGACATCTGCCCTTAGAAACAACATGAGAAACGGTTGACAATTATGGAAGTACATAAAGATAATAAATATCATATACAAGTAGGTAGAAGGAAATAGCTATAATTGTATTTGAGTTCTGGTTTATAGGAGCATGGGTTGTGTTGGAAGTGGGTCTAAACTTACAGAAATTACAGAAGTGTACTTTCCTAAACATCAATAGTAACCCCTAATCTTAAATAGGCAGGAACAGTGCTCAATTAAATCGCCACACAATTGGTCCTGGCTACTGTCATATTTCGAAGTGCACTACTAGTGTTTTGTGTCACATATTTCTTATCCCAGAAACAAAAAGGACATTTTTTTCTTATTATCTTTTGTAAACTTTGCTTTTTTTTCACATTATTATAATTTTTAATTAGTCATGTTCCTTTTAGCTGCACCCTCATTCCCCCACTGGTAGAGAAAAAGAAAGAGAACTAAACACACACATGAACCTGTGTAAAACATCTTGTTTAAGCACAATGATGTGTGTGTGCTGTGAGTAACACTAATTCCTCCTCAGATAAGAAAACTTTCAGTTGGCTTGTGAGGGACTAAATTTGGACTTGTTTACTTTGTGTACTTGTGTATATCAGCAAAGGAAAACAAGCTTTTTTTGGAGCTCTGGACAAGATGTGACCATTTTGGGGGGGTTAAAAATATGAGGCACAAACTGAGTCATATTTCTGCCCACTAATTTAGTGTAAATAGGGTGAGAACATGATTATTTGTGCTTATGGTTGCTTGGATACAAAATTATTCAACTTACAATTCTTGTCTTATAATTCAAGACTGAATTATAAATATGTACATCCGGTTTTCATCGAGATTTATTTTTGCACCTTATATTAGCAGTTTGAACATAAAAAAAAAATAGTGTGGATATAAAAACAGATCACATATCACATGCAAGAGTAAAAAGATAATTAGATACCAACCCTGCCATGACAATGACAAAGTCAAGCTGGTTCCACTTGTCACCTAGGTAACAATTTGAGCCAAAAATTCCCAGGGCCACCATCTTGATGACCATTTCCACTGCGAAGAAAGCAAAAATGCAGTCGTCCAACACCTGGTCGGACATGATAAAAAACCACAAAAACAGTGTTAATATATAACACAGAGATATTTTATCAAAGAAGCAGTATTAGAAGAGATTGAGTAGAAAAAAAAAGATGTATTGTGTTTATTAGTTAGAATTATTCCAGGATGACTAAGTTTATGTCTCAATTAATTAGACGCCTATTATAGCAAAAAAGAATATGTATTTGAAGATAATGAGCACGTCTATGCCAAGAATGAAAATTTAACTGTAGTAAAAGTGTATTAAAACAAACAAAAATGAGTAAAAAATTAACAGCAACAACACATTCTTCCATGCCATTACCACAATATGCCCACATTGCACCTAACTTGGCACTTATTGTCAGTGAAAGAGGAATGTACATGGCCAATGTCACCTATCCGTTTTCATGGACAGAAACCAAATGCTGCATGGCACACTAAAATAACACCTCCCACATCAGGGACTGTTCCCATGAGACCGGCTAACGTGGCGGCGAGAGTGTCACACTAACCTGTAGGATGCGGCACCACTCTGACTGGCAGGAAACGTCTTCACAGGGCTGGAACATCCCCAGAGTCACACAGTTAAGCAGAATCACCAGCATGGACACGTGCTCAAACCACGTGCGAGAAGAAGAAGTTAAGGTCAAAACATATTAGATGTCATTTTAAATCATCAGCAACAGGTGGCAAACATGCAAGGAAAGAAAGCCGATGTGAACTTTATTCTGAGTGAGACTGAATGTGCTTCACAGACAAGAAACAGCCACAGGTGAATCCACAAGCAGATTTAAGCAGACGGACAGTAATCTAAAAATCTGCAACAGTATACGCAAGATAGTGATTTTAATATTTTAGTATGTGAGCTAGAAAAAAATGAGTAAATAATCAATGAATACGGTCAACATTTTGGGGGTTAACACATTTAATGGGTCCCAGTGCTGCTACATGTATATGTGTGATATAAGAGTTTATAAAAGCACATTTTCTTGGTTACGTGTAAAGATGTGTATATCATAACCAGGTTAAGATGATCCACATGTGGGACAATAATTACCAAGCATTCAAACGTGAGCTTGTCAGTATTTATCAAACCTTTGGTGTGTTTCAAAATTTCTTTGGTGAAAACCTTTGTCCTACTTTCTAGTCAGAAAGACTAAACATACTTACAAGAGTCCAAAAGTCAAATGTCTCCACTGGCATGATTTAAAAAAGCACTTCTGAGTAATCTTCTATGGATTTCTGTATATTTGTTTAATCTCTTTTTTTTTTTTTATCCTTTTTGGGAAAACAGGAAGATTATCTATTTAGGGAAAGCAATAAGTTACAAAGAGTTCAAGAAGCAGTTTTTTGTCTCTTTCCTTTTCTGGCTGTTATTAAATCAGAGAACTGTAAGGAATGGTATCCCAATAATTCAGCCCACATTTATGCCTCGTTGCAAGAATCACAAATTTGATGCAGTCTGAGTGGATCAGTGGGGAGCGTGATTTAAAATGGGTCTCTGTTTTCAATGAAAAGATAAATCAAAAAAGTGTCCACCAGTTTTCAAATCTAATCATTCTTAGTTGTTTTTCTTTGAAGTAGAATAGGTCCAAAATCTGGGCAATGTGCTGTGTATTTCAAGCAACAAATGGATACTCACAGTGAGAACAGACATGAATAATGTCAGAGCGCATCAATCATAGTCTCACTGTTGGCATATTTATAGTCCCTGCTGGCTCAAACAGCATGCAGCAGTATTATTTAACACTACAAATCATAACAAAATGTAAACTCAAAACATATGTATGACAGCAAGAATATCACAGATCTTCTACAGTCATACAAATTTAAGATGTTTCATCATTGCAATGAGCAAATAAATTAAAAAGGTATAACAAGACAATGAGCCAGAGACGAGCTGTGAGAAGGATGGTTAAACAGATTAAAAAAGAAAAAATGGCAAAAGAAACTACAGGAAAATAATGTACTTAAATCATGGCAGGAGAAAGTAAGATAGCACTGATCCTACTGTTTTTCTACTTTGGTTTGGCTTTTGCCACAAATACACATCCCACTCACTCTGAAACAAACATACTGATGTAGAGTGTGCACTCAGCTGCAGTGCTGATGTATTCCCGAGGTGCTGCTGTAATTGGAAAGCAACTTTATCTGGAAAAAATAATAGTAACCACTGTCTTTTACATAACTCACAATAAGAGTATACTGTAGACACATAAAACGCACATTATGGCAGGCGAATACAGTATGCAAATTACAGTTTGTTTAAATTTTGCTCACAGGGGAACTTAGGTCTTTCTTCTGTGATCAGTAACCAAGACAGAAGATTGTATCAGCAGCAAAGTCTGAACTACATCTGTTCTGTCCTGTTAAGACAGAAGCAAGCTGGACACAAGCGCAGGTACAAATCAAGTATTTAATGACGCCTCTAGCATAGGCAACACAGACAAACAATACTACACAACCTATTAGCCTGGACCGGGAGTCTATATAGGTAGGAGACCAG